>MU001493.1:1243445-1445721 GCA_010093485.1 Karstenula rhodostoma CBS 690.94
GATACATTATCGGAGATATTCTCGCCCGGCTCGAGGAAGGGAAGGATAGAGAATATCTCCTCAGTTTGAACAGGTAGAAGTGTCGCACCCGGAACATCCGTGACTGGGATTGTGACTACCTCAAACGTTTCCAAGGGAGGAATTTCTTCCGCGGTTGCTGGTAAGACATTGTCAGATATGCCTTCACCTAATGAGAAAAAGGGAAGTATAGAAAACGTGTCTTCAGGCTCGAATAGCTCGGTAGCTTCGGCGACAAGGGTAAGTTGTGCTGTGGGCAACCCAAACGTTCCTGTGATGGAAATGTCATATGTAGGTGATGGGACATCTGAGAAGGTGGCATCATCGGACAGGTCTTCTTCGGGTTCAAGGAATGGAAGGATATAAGCCGTCTCTTCGGGATCAATAAATGGAAGGATAGAGGCCGTCTCATCGGGTTCAATTATTACGGTAATTCCAAAAGCAGTGGCATTTGGAGCAGCAGTCGCGTTGACCTGCTCTGATAGGGCGACCAGTGCCTTGGTTTCTTCAGGCACTTCAATACTCGAAACATCAAAGATGTCGATGAAAGGTCCAGTTGGCAGCACATCCACAGAAACCTCTGCATCAGCCGACACGGCCGCCCTGAAAGACACAGCGGCGCCAGGAGTAAAGATTATGTGGTTTGGCGTAGCAAGTGCGGTAGGAGCCAAACCAGTCAGCTCTAGAGGCTCCTCCGTGGGAAATATCGGCAAGATGGAGAACACAGCTTCAGCCGATGTCGACGATGATGCCTTTTTCGATGAACTGGACTTTTTCGATGAACTGGCCTTCGTACTGGACGTCTTCACTTGTTTCGTTGTGACTTTCTCCGTAGATGTTGTTTTCGACGTAGGTACAACGACTGGAAGCGGACTCTCTATGGGCGTTGGGGTGATGCTCACCGTGGTCGCAAGCCAAGAACTCACAGTCCTATCAGTAACGTTGAAACCCAGGAGTCCGCCCAACATTGTCCGGAAGACATCAATGGCATCGAAGTCGCTCAGGAATTGGCCCAACTCTTTGAAGAACTTTTTCCCCTCCTTCTTAGCGCTCAAGGTGTCAATCATTTCGGCCAGATCCTGTGTGTTTGTGACATCTTCGCTAGGTGCGCGTGCGGCAATAGTACCGGGCAAGTATGGCTGGTTAGGTGGGAGCACGCTTGCGTAGGCGACGTTTGATATCAAAAGAATGGATGCCACCATATGCATGGTAGATGCTGAGCGAGAGGACACCATGGTGATGGCTGCCCGCTAACGAGTTCAAGACTCGTAGAAGACAGGAAACGAATTGCAGATCGTAATAAAGAGAAAGAGAGACATCCACACTCAGTGGGTACATAAATAGGTGTGCCAAGCAAGGGTAGTACGTCAAGGGAGGAATGTCTCGCCATCACAACACCCACCTGCGGGTATAAGCAAATTCAGTAGTACCACCCGACCGGGATGCGGATCAGGTTGGGACTCCCTTCGATTGGTCAAGCACAAGCGTGTCATTGAGACTTTTAATTGCATTCCGGTCGTTTTGACACTGGAATGTTGATTCGTATCCTTGTGACATGGGGTCATTAGTCTAGCAGGCAGTGTGGACGTTCGAGTGAAAGCTAAGAAGTAATAGGAGAATCGATCCTGCAATCGACGAGGGTAGCAGGCTTGTGTAGATCAGGAAATCTCTTTTGAGGTGTCAATATATCGGTTGACAGAACGGTCTCACAATGTTGACCCCTAAAGTCCCTAACCCTTTAGTTTCAGGAACTCGTCCTCTTCAAACTTGGTCGGTCGCCGCGCAGCATTATTTTCGCACCGGATTGGGTTCTGATTCTCGCACCTGACCAACTTGAATAGATGCTCCTGCTTCGCCTTGTCCAGAAGCTCGTACTCCACCACCCTGTACAGACCATCGTATCGCAAACCGTATTTGGGACGATAGTGATTCGGGGCGGAAAGCTGCGAGGAACGTAGCACGCGGACAGGTTGGTCGGGAAACTCGTCGCAAGATTCGATTAGTCTCTGCGTGTTTTCTGTAGGGTCTTGAGAGTTGGGGTCCTTCTTGTCAGTTCCGGAGTACCATATCGTGTCGCCTTCATCTTTGTCCTTGTATCCTGGACCACCACCTGACAACACGATAGAGTATGCGCCCTTGCCCTTTGCGCCCCAAATACCGCCTTGTGGTGTACCATGAGCTCCATCTCTCACGGCACACAGTTGCGTCGGCCACCACTGACCAAGGACAAGATGGCCTTGTCCATGATAGTTGGCGGGGATTTTGCGTGAGGGATCCTTAGCCCACTCTGGATCGATCCTGTCGCTGGCACGGTCTTTTTCTCTTCGTGTGATGATGCCCCGCAGGAGGTCAGGTTTGAAGTCTTGTCGGTACCAGCGGAGATACAACTGCCAGACATCCGCTTTCAAATCCCATGGGTAATCGAGATCGACTGTCGACGCGAAAATCCGCGGTAGGCCGTTTTGAATCGTAAGCATGTTTGTCTTACGCACAACGAACTTATCAACGCCTTTCAGCACGATTTCAGCCTTGTGTACGTGATTGCGGAGCTCCTCAAATAGCTTCTCGCGCTGGGCTTGAGCTTTCCCCGCGGCTGCGGCGTCTTCACAGCGTCTGATGCAATCTTTGAATGCTTCAAGTGATCGAAGAGCTTGGGTTCGGTCCTTGTCCGCCCGCTTTAGCTCTCGATTTATCGAGGCAGGTGTGATTGCCTTTAGCCTGAACGTCGTTTCAGTTAGTCCAATCGCTGGGTGGGAGGGCGATGAGATGAATACGTACCACTCAGGCACACTCTTAGGTTCATACACAGTCTTAACTTCGCTCCTTGTCACTTCAGCGGTCGACTCCTCTGCAGCGGGCTTGTTGATGGACGCGGACGCCGTTCGAGTCTTGGACGATTCGGCGACGGGCTCCTCAGCTGGTGCGAAGCCGGAATTTGATGTCTTCGCTGCTTTTCGGGGTATCTTGAGTGAGTTGTCCACGGGGGGTCTTGAAGCCTTCCTCTTCTCAACGTTTGCATGGCGTCGTGAGTCGCGAGTTTCATCATCTCCCGGTCCATCACTCACGGGCGATTTTGGCTCTCCACGCGCATGTGGGAGACCTCCATTGTCCGCAGCCTGGATTTGGAGATTCTGTACCCCCTTGACCATTGAATACTTCTTGAGGTCCTTGTCGGAGATGTGATAAATGGTCTTCAGCGGATCCTCACCACGAGCCTTCGCCTCGTGGATCTTTTGGAACTCGTCCGACAGAGAAAAGCTGGGGCAATCTTTTAAGGCTTGAGATTGCAGGTCGAGTAGCCACTTCGGCATCTTGGACGCCGTTTTGCTCTTGTCGTTCATAGTGGTGTGCGTTGACCGAAATGGGCAACGTAGGACCGACCGCTGTGAAAAGAGGCCCAAAGAGAGGCCGAAAGAGAGGGTGAAGGTGAGCCAGACTTCAGACCTGGAACCGCCACGATTTCTTATGTTGCGAGTACTTTGTTGTTGGGTTGGCGCGGGATCTTCGTTTGCAAGTGGTCACAGGAGTGCCTTCCCGAAATAGCTCGTCTGCAAGGACAGAGTGGCAACACGCCTCAGGTGACAGAATATATACCAGCGGACAAGCGATTTCGGAGCATGTGAAATGAATCGGGTTGAAAATTGGGTGGTGGAGGTGGGAGTCGAATGGCAGCGAGATTAACGGCGAGCGAGGTGATGCTATGGACCGAACCTGTGGTTCGCCGGGAGTGCTGCAATACAGAGACAATTGATGGAGTGGTATTGAAGCAGCGGAATTAAAATGTCAGACTAGATGTGTAGAAACAATAGTGAGGATTCGTCTGGCGGGAGTTTATACAGGTGGAGAAAGCGAGCTGTCGCTGCCGCTGCCGCTGGCTTTGGCTGTTGCTCTAGCTCGCTGTAGGAGTGATACGAGCGCACGTACCACCAACACGCTTTCTTGAGTTCTTACGCGAGAGATCGCTTTTGTCATGTTCTCAGAGCGGAAGGGGTGAAAAGGTGAGTCGGTACTTCTGCATTTGTAAAAATGCCTTGAAACCATACTTATCGTCGGAACTCTGTGTATCAGATCGTTGCTCTCTCTATCTACTGGTATCAACCCAAAGACAAAACG
Organism: Karstenula rhodostoma CBS 690.94; assembly: GCA_010093485.1. Lineage (NCBI taxonomy): Eukaryota > Fungi > Ascomycota > Dothideomycetes > Pleosporales > Didymosphaeriaceae > Karstenula > Karstenula rhodostoma. Next base: position 1,247,577 of record MU001493.1, read on the forward strand.
CCCGAACCATGCAATCCCGCAAGAAACACCTTGCTAGATATATATAAAGGCAGCGAAACTGTCTGAGCCACGCTCGAAATGATCTTCTACGCCATCGATCTCTGCTCGTTACTGACTACCTGCCCCAAAGCTTCTCCCTCGACCATGGCATCGCCAGGCCCCTTCTCGACGTCACTCTTATCTCCATACAGTTCCGTGTCCAGACTGATCCAGCCTCTCACGGAGTCCTCAACATGGCTCAGAATCTTCTCGTCCTGCGGGACGCCCGTTTCCAGTCCCTCCACATCTTGCAGCTCCAGGTTCTCTTTGCTAGTCGCAGCGACCTCGATCTCAGCATTGCGCATAACTTGCAGCATCGCGCGTGCGTTGAGGCGAAGCACGCGCTCCGGCTCCTTCGCCCCGAAAACTTTCGTTGTAATCCAAGGGAATAGGACACCGAAATCGGACTGCGAAAGATGCGCCGAGGCTGTGGGGTAAAAGATGTGTGGGCCTGACTGGTCGGGGTACTTGGCGGAGGGGCCAGTAGGCTTGGAAACTATGCGCTTCGTGTCATTCAAGTTGGACGACCATTTGTAGAACGCCTCGGAGAGAATGGAGAGCAGGTTCGAACCACCGGCTGGTGAGTCATAGCACGGCATGGGCTGGTTGCGGAGCCAGGATGTCGCCGGACTCTGGATCGGAAGTGTCCAAAGGTCGAGAAGCATGACGGGCGTCCGAGGGGTGATTTGGTGGACAATGCTCGAATCTTCTGCAGGAGTAAAGAGCGGTCGGTAAGACTCTACGTTTGTCGCGCTGTGGTAGTAGACAGACTTGATGTATTGAACCATTGTTGCTCCGCCGAAAGAATGGCCAGCGAAGGCAATCTTGCCCGGTTCATGTATATCTAGCAGATGGGAGAACATGGTGAGCATGTCTTTCCCACCCGATTTCTTCTGGTCCTCCGCAACGTTCTTGAGCGGTGTCCGGTTGTCAATCTTGAGGAGGGCATCATGGATCAGGCCGAGTTCCCAAAGACGTGTGCGCAGCTGCTCGTCTCGCGACTCGTATACTTCCGTAGAAGCTTTATGCGGCACCCTCTTATATTCTATCTTCTTGATCTTCTCCTTCTCTTCTGGTGTGTTCACAAATGAAACGGGACAACTTCCGTCTCTGTGCTCCGGTGCAACGACTACAACACCGTGACTCGCCAGCGAGCCGCAAATGTGCGAATATGCGTTACGTGACCCTCCAAGCCCGTGTGAAAACATCATGACGGGCCATCGTTTGGATCCAGTCGGCGGCTCGAGAACATCAGCGTTGTGATGAACGGGTATCGTAATGAAGTACAATAATTGCGGGAGCGTCCTGCCACGAGTTAGCCAATGCCTCCAAGTATCCCTTCGACTGTGTCTACTCACGCAAATAAGCCTGCCATTGCGCTGCCCGCGCCCAAGAACTTGGCATAAGAGCTAACAACCTCCTTTTGAGGGCTCGGTATCCATCTGACGCCCTTCTGCCCGCTCTCTGGTCGCGCTGGGTAGAACACACGAAACGACACCGTCGACAAGTTCGTACACGGGCTGTCGGATCGTCCTGGGGGTTCCAGTTGGCTTGTTGGAACCTCTACATCCACTGAGCCGACTTTATACGGCCCCGTGAAAGAAGGAAACGACGGTGTCGGATTGATCTTGTCCAGAAGGGTCATATTCGGTGTAGGTGCCTTGCGAGGCAGGCGCGAAATGAGGGATCTAGAAAACTGTAAGAGCGACAGTGTGACGGTTTAGCCTTCACGATGAAGTTCGACGACGGCGCTTGAAAGTAAATGTATTGAGGTCCTAGAAAGAGACACTATGTGCACACACGACAGCGGGAGAAGAGGCAACAAAAGACACGCGACCACGCGAGTGACGAAATGGAAAATAAGCAACGCCACTAACGCAGGAACTCAGTGATCTTGTCCGAACGGCACGCGACCATGTCCGACCGCAAAACTTGGCAGTGATGATGTTCCATTGAGTGTGTCATCGTTGCAGTGACGTTGGGTGTCTCCGAGTGCCGAGATGAAGTCTGGCGGAACACAAGCCAAAGATCAAAATTCTTCTTCACGCAAAGGGAGGCGCGACTCGTTGGTGAGGTTGGAATGCACGAAAGGGCCGAAGGACGGGTTGTGTGTGATGGGCATTGGCGTGTACCCTGGGGTGCGATGACGCTGCGAGACCGCCGTGCCGAGGTTTGAAACAGCACTAGCCCATTCCAGAGCCGGATTCTAGAAAGATAGTGGGCATGAGAGACGGCGTAGAATAGGATTGTGAGAACGCATAGAGAATCCATCGCGTTACCAGCTGCAAGCCATCGACTCAGATAAGCCTCGTTGCAGCGTGGCACAACGTGTCTCGGCATCTGCCGCATGTGAGCACAGCTCCTCAAGCATCTGAACACGTCGAAATGTGCTCTTGATACCACAGAACCTCTTCGTACTTACAATAGCCTCTTTGAAAAGGTTCGACTCCCATACCGATGCCTTGCTTCCACGTAAAGGTCCCCCACCATTGACGCGTGACAGAACCCCGACCCGCGGTTCGCTAGGTGCCATCGATAAGACACCAACCAAGCCTAGCTTTGAACAACACAGCACCCACCGCAGCAAACAGTCGCCTTGCGGCGCACCAACCGCGCGCCTGCGTACCCTATCTCCTAGCGCGATCACGTCTTCGCACCTTCATATTCATCGTATCTCTGCACAGAATCTCCGCACGAGACCTCGCGTTGCGACATCATGGGCCGGCCCCGGAAAGAAAGCAATGCATCCAGTCGGAGCGGCGAGGAGACGGCGAGAGTAGGTACGGATTTGACACGTGCGGGTGGGAATGTGCTAAAGGCGATAGGAGCTGGGTAGCATGTACGACTACCTTGCGAAGGTCATACTGCTAGGACCGAGCGGTGCTGGCAAGTGCGTTTCCCCTCCCCTCCCCTCCCCTCCCCTCGCTCTTCCCCCCTCTCCTTGCGCACGTACCGGCCAGTGCTGATTGAGTGCAAAGGTCATGCATGCTCCACCGCTTCATCAACTCGTCCTGGAAGATCCTCTCCTCGCAAACCATCGGCGTGGAATTCGCCTCCAAAATCGTGCACATCCACCCGCGCGACCCCTCGCGCGGCACGCGCAAGCGCATAAAGCTCCAGCTCTGGGACACGGCCGGGACGGAGCGCTTCCGCTCCGTCTCTCGATCCTACTACCGCGGCGCAGCGGGCGCGATACTCGTCTACGATGTCTCGAGCTGGCGGTCGTTCGAGAGCCTGAGGACGTACATGGAGGATGTGCGCGCCCTCGCGAGTCCGGACTGCACCATGATACTTGCGGGGAACAAGATGGATGTTGCGGAAGAAGGCGGCGGGCGCATAGGAGGGAGTTCGTACGCGAGCAGTTATAACAGCGACGGCCTCGATTCCGCTGCCGCTTCGGTATCCTCGCGCTCGACGATCCCCGCGCTGAGTCACTCCAAGGCGACGGTTGCGCCTGACGGCCGCGAAGTACCCTTCGACACGGCGAGCCGCTGGGCGGGGCAGAACGGGATTCCGGTTGCGGTAGAAGTGTCTGCTTTCTCCGGGGAGAATGTGGACGAGCTGTTTGAACGCCTGGCAAGGATGATACTCACCAAGATTGAACTAGGCGATATCGATCCGGATGATCCACAGAGCGGCATTCAATATGGTGATATTGGAGGGTGGGGTGGTGACGACGGGAACGAGAGCATCAGGAGCAGAGCTGGGAGACGAGGCGGCGGTGGTGGCGGCGGTCAGAGAAGAGAGTGGGAAGAAGTCTTCAAGTTAAGTGGAGGTACTGGGAGACGGAAGGGTTGTTGTTGAAGCATCGCAAAGAGGTCGTATCGAAAATTCGATTATGAGGTCAGAGTTGGCTGAAGTGGTCTTCTCGGCACCTGGGAGCATTGCAGTCGGATTGCGATCGTCACATCTCGAGTGGCTTTCATTCGCTTTTGAGCGACATACCCTATTTTTGTTTCTCGCGGTTTCTCACATGCTGGCGAGGTATACAGCGAACGATCGATACATAATCTAATTCCTAATCTTGTTTGTTTTCAGTGTGCGCTTTGGCTCCGCAGTGCTGCTTTGCGCTCATGTAAATGCAAGGTCCTTCTTGCAGGGTCAAAAGCTGCCATACGATAGAAGAATATATTCAATGGAAGGCACGTATATATACAGTGCGGCGCGCGTGCTGGGCTAACAAGCAAGGAAAGTATAGGAACAGCAGCGAAATGCTTGTGGTATCCGAAATCAACAATAGGAAAACACACCCTTTGTACACCCTCCACCTCCTCAATGCTCCGCCATATTCTGCAACGGCACGTACCCCGCCTCCTCTCTACCCCTCTTCCTCGCCGCGATTGTCTCCCTAACCCACTCCACAGCCGTGCTGAACAGACCCATCTTCGCGAACCCAAGCCTCTCCGCCTCCTTCTCGCTCTCCGGAACCTCAGCAGCAGGGTCCAGTTTAGACACCTTCATCCAGGAAGGCCGCCTCCAGAACCTCAAGTACAGCGAGCTGACAACGACGGACACGGAGGAGCAAGCCATTGCCGCGCCCGCGGCCATCGGGTGCAGACTGAGACCCCAGGGCAGGAAAAAGCCCATGGCAAAGGGCAGGCCGATGACATTGTACATGCACGCCCAAGCAAGGTTCATCTTGATGCGATTGAAGATGGCTTTGCTAAGGCAGAGGGATGCAGGGATGGCGAGGAGGTCGGTAGTGCTCATGAGGACGATTGAGGCGGCTTCCATAGCGACGTCCGTGCCGGTAGAGAGGGCAACACCGATGTCTGCCGATGCGAGGGCGGGCGAGTCGTTGATGCCGTCGCCTACCATGGCGACTACCTTACCCCGTGACTGAAGGTCTGCGATGATGGCTTTCTTGTCGGCGGGCTTGGCGGAGGCGTGCACATCTTCCGGGTCGATACCGACCTGGTTCGCGACAACGAGGGCAGACGATGACGTGTCACCCGTGACGATGGAGGCGGTCAAACCCAGGCGACGAAGCGCAAGAACAGCGGCGCGAGCGGAAGGCTTGATCGTGTCAGAGAGGGACAGTGTACCGGTGTAGTCCTTGTCGACGGCCGTGTGAATCGTTGTGATGCCTGCAGAGCGCGTTTGAGTACCTGCCCTGGGGTTCACGGACCGTGTAGCAGCGGGAGTGAGAGGTTCGTCGACGAAGTCAGGGACATTGACACCCACAGACAAGAGGTATTCGGCATTTCCGATGTAGACACGATAACGGGTACGATCGCGTGACAATGCAGCCTCGACTGTGGCAGCGATACCTTTACCAACAACGGCCTCAAAGTCACCTACAGAGCCATCGAGGTGACCATCAGGACCAAGTCGCAGGTTTTCTTTCGCAGATCCGACGATAGCCTTTGCGATGGGATGTTCCGAGCCCATCTCAGCGAGACCGATAAGCGTCCACCAGAGGTTCTTCTTTGCATCTGTACCCCACTCGCCCTTGATGTCGGCCTTGGAGACACTCATCTTGCCCACGGTAAGCGTGCCAGTCTTGTCGAAAACGATGTGGTTGACCTTGGTAGCGGTCTCCAGAGCAGCACCACCCTTGACGAGAATACCCTGTTCGGCGCCTACACCAGTACCGACCATGACCGCGGTCGGTGTTGCTAAGCCGAGAGCGCAAGGACAAGCGAAGACGATAACAGCAATGCAAAGCTTGAAGCAGACCATGAGCTTGCCACCGCTTGCATGGTCGAGAAAGACCTTTGGTGGGTACGGGAGAACGTGACTGAGTACCATCCAAGCAACAAAAGTGGACAAGCCGAGGATGATGATGATGGGTATGAAGTATCCGGCGACAATGTCGGCCAAACGTTGGATAGGGGCACGACTTGTCTGAGCTTCTTGTACAAGACGCACAATCTGACTGAGCTGTGTGTCACGTCCCGCCCGAGTGACCACGAAGTCCACCCGTCCGGCGCCGTTGACGGTACCTGCCACGAGCACAGTGCCCTTCTTCTTGAGGATCGGCATCGCTTCACCTGTGACCATGCTTTCGTCTACGTAAGACTCTCCATGAGTGACAGTGCCGTCGGCCGGAATCTTGTCACCAGGCCGGAGGATGACCACATCACCAACTTCGATAAGCTCGGTGGCAATGACCTTCTCCTCAATAGCGTTGCCGTCCATTGATTGGCGGGAATCTTTCTCGTCAGCAACATCCCATCCCTCAGCAGCCTTGGCAGCTGCAATAGGATCGGCGTAGATGGTAGCCATAGACGGAGCCAAAGACATGAGCCGAGACAGCGCCTTTGATGTCTGACCTTTCGCGCTGTTCTCAAGATAGCGACCTATGGAAATGAAGGTGAACAACATGGTGCTGGTATCGAACAAGGTGGTCGGTTTCGAGTGAGGCGATATGAGCAGAGACACAAGCATCGAGGCGCAGCTAAAGAAGAAAGCGGCGGAAGTTCCCAAAACAACCAAGACATCCATCGTAGGCGAGCCATGGCTGAGGGACTTGTATGCCGAAACATAAAACCGCTTGCCGATACCGAATTGAACAGGAATGGTAAGAACAAGGCAGACCAAATCGCCGAGGTAGAGGCCAGCCATGATGCGGAAGCTTCCGTAGTCGAGGAAAGGGAGGAACATAGGGAACACCATGCTTGTCAGGAAGACGGGTACTGCGAAGCAAGCAGAGATCTTGACCGCTCGCTTCCACTCCATGATCTCCTTGGTTTTCGCAAGCGATTCTAGTTGAGCGTTGTTGTCGTCCGAGTCGGAAACGATGGCATTATATCCCGCAGCTTCGATGGCCTCGACTGTCGCTCGCAGGCCAATGACTTGGGGGTCTCGCTGAATGACTGCTCGCGATGTGCCGTAGTTGATTGTCGCGGATTTGACACCAGGCCGTTTTCGGAGCAATGCCTCCAGCTCCTCCGCTGCATTCTGGTTTGGCAGCCCATAGACCTTGAGGTGAATGGGTCCATCGCTCGCCGAGCCTTGTTGCACGCTTCCGTCAACAGACGATAACACCCTGGCGTCGAATCCTCGGTCCTCGATAATGTCCACTATTTGCTCTGCTGTAAGCTTTGCAGGGTCGTGGACCAACACTGCACGGTTTGCGAGCAAGCTAATGTTGAACTGGTAGACACCCTCCACATCCTTGAAGCCGCTCTCAATCGCTGACGTGCAAGCGCCACACGTCATACCTTCGACATCCACCGTCGTCGTCAAGGTCTTGTTCTTCTTGTCCTTTTTACTCCGTGGCCGTTCCGATACCTGAGCCACTGTGTCCAATACCTTCGCATCGAAACCTGCATCCTCGATCGTTTCAGCCAGCGTTGCCGGCGATATTATAGTCGTGTCGTGTTCGATTACGGCGCGCTCGGAGAGTAGTGATATACTGAAGTTCTTGATGCCTGCAACATCTTTGAAAGCACCCTCCACGGCCGACGTACACGCGCCGCATGTCATGCCTTCCACTGACAACGTTGTAGTCGCGATGGACGACTCTTCCGCTTCGTCATCCTCTTCCGAATCGCTCAGAAAGTCATCCGGCGCAGCCAACGGGACGTCGGAAGAGAGGACTTCGGCGTCAAATCCTCGGTCTTCTATGACCTCCGCCACCTGTTCTGGCGATATGACTTCCGGGTCGTGTTGCACCACTGCGCGCTCCATAACTAGACTGACAGACACGCTGCCCACTCCGTTCACGCCCTGGAAGCCCGATTCCACCGAGGATGTGCATGCGCCACAGGTCATGCCTCCGACCTTGAGGGTTGTAGTCGCCATGTGCGCCGTCGCGCCACTCGCGGATGCTGCCGAGGGCGCCATTATGTACAAAGAGAATCAAATATTATTGCGAAAGAAGAGCGATTCAATGGCGTGTTCCGGGCGAATCCCGCGTTGATAAGCGGCGGGGGGAGGCGGAAGGCCTCGAGAGGCGGTCGTCGAAGGGGGTGCCGGGCGATGCGAAGCCGTGCAGCCGCATGCAGCAATATAATATACCGGCGAGGAAGCAATAAATACAGTCCGGCGCGCTCGGGTCGGCAGATGTAGAAGGCCAGCTTCCTTATAACAATGCCAGATGTCTTGATGATGCCGCTGCAGTGGAATCCGGCAACCGATCTGCAGCCACGAATGGCCGTCGAAGGAGGTTAGACGCACTAGAGGATAACAGGCAGGCTGTTGGCTGAAGGATCCGACTGGACTCAAGCCACCAGCTGATGGCTGCTTGGAAATGCTCACTTTATTGCTGACGACGGACCAGCGCTCACAGAGCGATAGAGAGAAAGAAAATGAATGTCGAGGGCGAGATTAGTGTTGTTCTTCTGCCGTTTCGCTTTCGCGGGAAGACGATGTTTCACACTTGGCACTCCACTGAAACTAGAAACCGTTTGAGCTTGACATGCAACGAGCTAGCTCTGCACCTGTGCGCGTTCCTGGAAGTTTGCACCTTACAGGTTCTCGCGAGGCCGAGTTCTTTGTACTGAGGAGGATTCCTTGCTTGGGTGCTTTCTATTGAAACCTGCATACGAATACGACGCCACCACATGAGTACATTTGCGCGTGACGATGCCGGTTCGCAAAGGTAAAGCCATATCTCCAGAATACGACAAATGAAGACGCGGTGCCTGATTAGCAATGTCCGAGCGAATCAATCAAACTCGTCAATAGCATGCCCACTGTGCAGGGCTACTCACGTGCGAGCTTCGCCTTACCTAATCGCTCTTATCGATAAGACCTTCTTGGCATACAGCTGCCTGTTGACTACCAGAGTACATTCACGCCCCACCACAACTCCATTTGCAGATCCGCTTCAGCGTTTTCTACGCGCCTGGCCCTTTTCCAAGCTCAACAGGAATAATCCACTTGCACACCAGTCACAATGGAACAGACCAAAGCACTCAACGCGCTTGAGCCTTTCCTCGCCCTCAGCAAGACAGCTACCTCCCCGCGAGCAGCAAGCGACCTCGTCACGCAAGCTACCTCTGCACCGAACACATTTGTATTTGCCGAGCTGATCCATACGCCCAACATCCAGAAGCTGCGGGAATCCCAGGAGTACGCATTATACCTCACATTGCTGGAGATCTTCGCGTGGGGAACGTGGGAAGACTACAAAGGTGTGTAGTCATTGGATACAAGGGACCATAACCTCGGTACTGATGACAATCAGGACGCACCGACCTTCCCAAGCTGTCGGAAAAGCAGCACGAGAAGCTCCTCATGCTGACTCTCCTCCCACTCGCCCGCTCCCACGCGACCCTCACATACCCCGCGCTCATGTCCGCGCTGGACCTCCCCACCCCGCGTGCCCTCGAACAACTCCTCACAACCGCCATCTACGCCGGCCTCCTCACCGCCACCCTCGACCCCGCACACTCCGTCGTCTCCGTCACCAGCGTCGCGCCCCTCCGGGACCTTGCGCCGGGCTCGCTCCCTGCGCTGCAGGCCACCCTCGCCAGCTGGTCGGACCGGTGCGACTCTGCGCTTGAGGACTTGGAGCTGCGTGTTGCTGAAGTCAGGAAAGCAGCGGTGGAACGCGAGATGCTGAGGCGGAAGAAGGAGCGCGCATTGGAGGTTATGCTGCAGCTGGGGGATGACAAGGGAAAGGGCGGTGGCAAGGCGCGGGATGAGGGGTATGAGGATGCGATGGAAATCGATGAGCAGGGCGGGAGTGGGCGCCAGACGAGGGGTACTAAGAGAGGGTTTGCGGGTGGGTTCTCGGGACTGGGGAAGAGGCTGGGTTGAGAGGTGCGGTTGAAGCATCACGTTTATGAGCTATGACATGACTGGCATGGGAAGATGGTCCCGGCTGGCGCAGGCGCTATCGAGCGGCATTCACGAAGCCTTTGTGACGCCGAATTGGTCGGATTATGGATACACCAGGCAATGCATTTGCAGGCGTTACGCAGGCATGAAGCACTACGGCTGAGCCTTGCACTCAAGTACCCCATATTGAGGAAACTTTCACCACTGTAGCACGTTGCATTGTGAAGTACAATCACAAAAAGCACGTGCAGAACCGCCTACAAATCATGGTAATAAAGGTATTGCATTCATTCTCTTGAGAACGCGTCTCTTCATTATCAGTATGCCATGCCTATGCGTACCAAATATGCCGAGGGCCAAAAATCTATGCTATCACTCCCGACCAAACAACAAGATAACAATGATGTGACTATTTATGACAGCCCGCTCGTACAGATCTCACTGCCGTGTAGATCCGTTGCTTCCACGTGGGCTTATCCAAAACCCACGGACCCAAGAACGCCTCGGAAACGCCATGCATTGCTTCAAATGTGTAAAATCGAGGTGGTTGGGTGGACTGGTGTGGACTGGTGTGGAGGGGTGGTCGTTTGCGGGTGCTGAATGGGACGGACGCGTGGATAGCGGGTATTGTGTTGAGTTGCGAGAAGGCGACCGAAATCGAGGGACTGGGGAGCTGGCTGCTCACGCGGGGGCAACAGGCGGGTACGGCTGCGTGGGTGCCGACGGGCCTTCTGACATGTTTGTGAATCCCGCGACGCCGCCGGATATGGTCGGTGCAATACCGAGATGCTCGGCCATGCTGTGCTCGCCCCGCTCCTGCGCGTCCTTGAGGTATTGCTCCCACTCCGGGTCCATTGGCGCGTCCTGGCCCTGCTCCCGCAGCGCCGCGGCCTGCATGAGTCGCTGGTTGAGCGCAAAGCCGACGCTCTCGTCCAGCACTTGCTCGTCGCCATCGTCGTCGTCCTCGCTCGAGTCGTGCATCTCTGTGTCGACGGGCCGCACGGGGTCGGTGATCTCGGTTGAGGAAGGCACCTCTTCGATCTCGACTTCGATGTCTGTCTTGACGTTGATGCCGTTCCTCCTTCGCGCAGACGTGGTTCGCCGCCGGTCGACCCACTCCCCGATCTCCACGCCTGTCGTATCCCGCACTTTGACGCCCTCGTCACGCTCGTACCGTTCCCGCGCCCAGAGTGTGCCTTCCCATCTGCAGAAGCCCTGGATCTCGCTGTCGGTGAGGCTCAGTCTGTTGAAGGCGTCGAACAGCTTTCTGTGGTGCGGGAAGCGGCCGAGGCGCTTGCGGTGTGGTGCGTGTGCGTAGTTGAGGCCCGGGTATCGCGCTTCGATGGTGTCGAGAGAGCCGTAGAAGGTGGCGGTTTCGATGCGGACCTCGCCCACGAGGTTCTTGGAGAGATGTGCAGAAAAGGAGGGTGGGTCGTTTGGCGAGGGGCTGGGGAAGAGGGCGTTGTAGACGAGGACGGAAATTGGGGTTTTTCTGTGCATGGCTGTGGTGTAGGAGAGCGCGCCGCTCTCAGGATGTGGCTTGGTGTGCAGTCGAATATGCGGTGCTACGTTCCACTCTGAGTGATGTCGCGGTTCAGCTGGCAAGCTGACAGCGTGTGCCGTGTTCTGGTCGTGACTCGAGGAAACAGGCCGAAGAAGGAGCAAGCTGCTCGGCGGCGGCTCCCTTTTCTTGAAAAAGGCACCAAAAGCCCAACCCTGGGTATTGTCGGGCGTGACGGTGCGCAGTTGACCGTTTGCAAGGCTCCGAGGTGGGCGCGGTCCAATAGTGGTGCTCAGCTCGATTGTCAGCGGCGGCTGGGTGCAAGGCTCGCAGGTGACCTGAGCAAGGGTTCCACGAGAGCTGAAGACTGGCAAAAGTGCGGCGCGGGCAAGGTGACTACTTAAGGTCCGGGGAGATTGGCAGTTTCGAAAGGAGGAAGCTCGGGAGGGCTAGAAGGGGCGTTTTGCGCAGTGGCTCAAGATGTGGAGGCGGCAATCTGCAAGCGTCCGGAAGGGTGCCGGAGGAAGTGATGTGCGGCGAAGTCGACCACGGGTGAAGACGGGCAAGCAGCAGAAAGGGGAGGGCAAGGCACAGGGGCAGGAGGGTCAAGTTAAGCAGCAGCGCGTTGGTCTCACCGCCTCGTCTCGCTCAAATTAGTCGACAGGACAGCGGAGTCGAGCATCCATGGATCCTCCGACTGCAGTGCATGCCACCGCCCAAGCATGATGGGGACATGGACCGGGGCGCGGCAGGACCCTGACCCTGTCTACCTGTCTATCCATGCCACCACAGGCCGCCCGCCCCCCCATTCACACGCCTCACGCCCCAGCCGTGTGCCGCGTCTCTCTCTCTCTCTCTCTCTCTGCGTCTGCGTCTGCGTCTCTGCGTCTCTGCATCTCTGCATCTCTGCGCTGTCACCACCGTGAGTTGTTTGGCAGCAATCCACGCGCGAGCCGCCAATCGCCGCCTGCCCTGCGTGTCCATGTCAAGTCGGCCTGCGGTGCGGGCGCGTGGTTGGCTCTTGGTGGCGGCCAGCTTCTGCACGAGGACGGAAACCTCGACGGCGCTGCTGCAGGCCAAGCGCACATTTTCCGGGCCCTTTGGTGTCCATGGTGGCCTGCGCCAGCAAGTCTGTAGGTATGAGTGCGTGTGCAGCGCCGCATCTGATGGTGGTGGATTGGGGCTGAGAGGTTCGACCAGCATGGCAATCGCGACCCAGCTGCATCCGAAAGTGATTGAGATGCGCCCTGTTTCCGGCCTAGATCGGGAAGCCGCCTCCCGCCCGCCCCTGCCCATCATCACTCGCCAGAGTCGCCACACACCCACCCCGGCAATGCTACCCTCGCCGCCTCGCCCAACCTGGCACCTTCGGGCCTCCATCGTCGGATCACGCACTACCGCATTCGGTAGCTCTGCCAACTGTCGGTCCGCTCCCCACACTCTTGCGCTGCCATGATCCCGTCACGCCGCAGCCGGCGACCATGTCCACCTTCAAGGGAATCGTCGCCGAGTTCCCTCAGATTCGCATCGACTACTTCAGACATCAACCAGAGCACAAGGCCCCGTTAGCTTGCTTCTTGAGCCATGTGCATAGTGATCATCTGATCGGATTGGAGTCGTTGCGCGCGCCATTCGTGTATTGCTCGCCCGCGACACGCGAGGTAAGGAATGCGACTGCGCCTGCCAAGTTTACTCTCGAGCCGTGTTCCATGTTGGTAAAAGTGCCAACTACTGCTCCATGTTCTTATCCGCGGGTTCAAGGCCAAACATTCGTGGGCTTGGCCGGTCGGGGTGTACACGGCTTTATACAATTTACTTGGTAGCGCATCCGCTGACGATGGACCGATACTGACAGACCTTAGATATTGCTCCGACTGGAAAAATATCACTACCGGATCAACTTTGCTGCGGGCAAACTGGAGAGCCGCAATGTCACCTACGACAGGAGCATGCGCAGATTGGCCAAGCCACTGCCTCTTGACACGCCTACAACTATCGAACTTGCCCCCGGTAACAACATCCAGGTTACCCTCATTGACGCCAATCACTGCATCGGCGCGGTCATGTTCCTCCTTGAAGGCGGTGGTAAGGCAATCTTGTATACTGGCGATATCAGAGCCGAGACCTGGTGGGTCAATTCCCTAGTGCAGAACCCAATCTTGCTACCCTATACGCTTGGCCCCCGGCGACTAGACTGCATGTACTTGGATACGACATTCGCAACTAAATCACACCCTTACCGTGAGTTCCAGTCGAAAGCAGAGGGTATCAATGAGCTGTTGGACAAGGTCTCAAGGTACCCAGACGACACCACGTTCTACTTCCATTCATGGACCTTTGGCTACGAGCATGTTTGGATAGCTCTTTCTGCGTTTCTTCGATCGAGGATTCACTTGGATAGTTACAGGACCCGCATCTATGGCTCATTATCCAGTCTTGATAGAAAGTCTCTTCGAGAAGTAGGTCTCGATGTTACGTTTGACAACAAGTTCCTACGAGAGAGTGGGTTAGACATCCGAGAAGCGCCTGCACTGTGTGGATTCCGCAATGGCAATCGCATGCAGCCGGGCTGCTTGACATCTCAGTCCAATGTGCGCATTCATTCTTGCGAACGCGGCATGGGCTGCCCGGTCCTTGACCATGACAAGGTAATTCTCGCGTTGGCATCATCCATCATTCACCCGCCACTAACTGATGTACTCTAGAATGCTCGTGTGGTTCATATCATTCCAATCGTGACGCGAGTCCGAGGCACCAACGTTGAAATAGCAGAGCTAGGCGCAGGTGGGGGCAAAGGTGATTTGGACCAGAAGGAAGAACTCGAGACGGGGAATGCAGCCGACATAAATAAGATCATTGAGCTGTGTGCCAAAACTATCAAGGACGAACCCCTTCTATCCAAGTTGTCGGCCGTACTACAAGAGGCACTCAAAGAGCGCAATGGGACGATCGACCTTGATATGGATCTGCAAAAGGCAAGTCCGGAGAAGGAGCCAGAACTCTCACTGGAGAGCCTCGCCTCAGTTCTCTCGACGCATCTGACCAAGTCCCAAGAAGTAGGAAACCCTTTGAACAGGTATGTAGCGAGCAAAATTTTACACCATACAATCTCGACTGTTTCGAACCTACCGTCCGTGCCGCAGTGGCGAGTACATTGAAACTCTGACGCAAATAGAACAATCCGCTTTCCTTACTCGCGCCATTCCTCCTTCGCCGAACTATGCGATCTACTCGATGCTTTCAAACCCAGAGATGTCTTCCCCTGCACCGTGGATGAGAACAAATGGGATCCTGAGCTCAGCATGCGGTACCTGTTTGGGCCATTCTGCTCAGGTGATACCTTCCGCCACGACACCGAGATGGTCAAGATGTACGAAGCCAGACTGGAACAAGAAACCTACGAAAGACGCGTGCAGAGCGAGAGTCAAAATGAGACGCAAAGCAGTGGCGGAGCCACCGCAAGCCCTCACGCAAAACACCCTGCTTGTTCCAACATTGATGGAGACGAACAAAATACAACAGCTATCACTGACCTTTCCGAGCCCCCGTCACTCCTCCATGCTACAAAACGTCCCGCCAGTGAAGCGCCCAGTGCGTCCAAAGAGCACAAACATAAGAAACCGAAGAATTGGCGAATAGCATACGACGCAGCCTTGGGTCTCAATGGCCTGACTTGGGCCGACTACGGTGGTCTTGTTTCAGCACGATCACAAATCGAGGAGGAAGAGTTATGAAACCTAACACAGCATTTGCAAAGGCCTTCTGGTATGATACCCATTGATATTCATCTTAATGGGAGATATATGCACATGCATTATTGCAGAGTGTAATTATTATTTACAACGAACCGAAATCTTCCGCAGCCACCGTTTCCACGCCTCGGACAAATATCCTGGCGTGTGTATCCCATCCAATCGATGTTCCTGATTCCAGGACGCGTTTACAAAAGACTGCAGATGCCGTTGTACGCATCCTTGGCCTGGAAGTTTGCATCGAAAAGCAGCGGGTTGCTTTCCTTGCGCCAGCTGTCCTTGTCGCTGACACCCCACACGGTAATGCCCACGCAGTTGTCCAGATCCAAGCACGCCGTTGCGGCAGTCTTGTAATCGCTGACGGCGGCGCCCTTGATGTCCATTTCCGTGATGGCGCACTCGCTCGCCACAGCGCACAGGCTCTTCAGCGCAGCGGGGTAGTCGGAGATGGGCCAGTTGCCAGCCAAGTGCGACTGCGAGCCGATGCCATCGATGGGGACACCGGCGGCTATCCACTTGGCGACGTTAGACACCATGGCCTTGGTCTTGGCGTAGCTGGCGGAGTCGAGGTTGTAGTCGTTGATGTAGAGCTTTGCGGCGGAGTCGGCGGCACGGGCGGTCTTGAAGGCGGTAGCGACGAAGCCCTCGCCGAGGACGTTGTAGAAGACGGAAGAGCGGAAGCTGCCGTCTTCGTTGAAGATCTCGTTGACCACGTCCTGGTTGTTGAGTTAGCATGGTCCCAAAAAAATTGCAAGATAGGGGGGGAAGAGCTTACCCAAGCGTAGACCTTGCCCTTGTACTGGCCGATCAGCGTCTGGATGTGCGTGTTCATGACCTTCTCCAGCGTCGTCTTGTCCGTGATCGACGACACCCACGTCGGCAGCTGCGAGTGCCACACGGTCGTGTGTCCACGCACCAGCTTCGAGTTGTCCGCCGCAAACTTGACCAGCGCGTCGGACCCCGTGAACGTGAACTTGCCCTGAGTCGCCTCGGTGGCATCCCACTTCATTCTATTCCCTTGCATTAGCTTTCCGACCTCGACAGCAGTAGGGGAACGACGTACGAGTTCTCAGGCGTCACCTGCCCAAAGTTGTCCTTGACGACCTGCGCGTTGAGCGCATTGCTCAAGGTCCCCTGGTCCGCAGCCACACCGAAGTACTTCTTCCCCTTGGCCTTGAACGCCTCGTTGATGGAGCAGCTGGCGCCGTTGGCACCGCTGCCGGCGGCACCGCTTGTCGCAGGCTTCGCGGCCGCAACCGAGGACGCAGTGCTCGCTGCCACGACGATGGAGCTGGCCGCTACGTTCGACGCGCGTGTGAGAAGCGTCGTGGGCGCGGCAGCTGCGCTTGTTCCGGCGGGGAGACTGGCCTTGCTGGAGGAGGCCGGGGCGGCGCTGCTGGACGCTGGCGCTGGCGCGGCCGGCGCAGAGCTGGGAGCTGCGCCAGAGTTGCCGCCGGAGCCGGGGACGCACTGCGAGTACCATGGGTTGTACTCCTTGCACTCGCTGCCGCCGGCGCAGACGGTGTCGCCAGTGTACGAGGAGCCGCCGCATTGGCCGTAGGCGGGGACTGCGGCGAGGACGGCAGAGGTGGAGGAGAGGGTGAGGACGGTGAAGTAGAGGGAGTGCATCTTGAATGATATTTTCTTTTCAGGGGCTTAAGGATTGTAGTAAAAGAGTGTCCGGCTCTGTAGAAGAGTGTGTTTCCGTTGGAAAAATAGTAAGGTCGAAATGAACGTATCGAAGCAAGCTTCTTTGTAGTAAGTATGTAAGTGTAAAGCGAAAGTGACTTGTAAAAGACGTGTAAAGAACGTAAACTCCAAAGACTGAAGAACTAAGGCTGAGCGACAGCTTGGTGAACCATTCCCCGGGCGCGGCCTCGGTATATACGGATTCCGCCTGCAATTCTACCTGCGTTTTTTGCAGTGCAAGCGCGCCCGCATGACATGGTTTGATTTGAGGAACTTCGTTTCAGCGGGCAATGAAACAACGTCCTGGAGATCATGGGTACCCATAACGCTAGACTGCTTTGGGCGTATGCAAGAGGATGCGCATGAGGCAGTAGATGGGATTGTAATGCCGGTGGGTGTTTGTTTGGTTGGATTAGCGGTGAACTGTTGTGCTGACGGTGAGTTCGGTGGTATGTATAACGTGTGTCAGAGGAGCGTCATGCCGTGGGTGAAGCTGAGCATGCATCAGTGAATGGGCTTCTAGTTACGGAAGTTACGGAAGCGGCTGGCGGCTGGCGGCGCTCCATAAGGCTGAAGCTTGACGGCTTTGACGGTTGTTCTGATGGTCCGTACTCGCCCCTGCGGGTCCATGTTCCGTGTCCCGTTCGATCGGGTGGTGCTGTTAACCTGGAACAGGGGTGTGGCGTGAAACGCCTTGCTTGCCCCCATCGTGCGGCTCTGCGCTCAATTATGCCGGACGACCGCCACCGAAATGCTGCAAGACAAAACGAAACGAGAAATAAAATGGCAATAGGAAAGGAAAATAGCAAAGACATCTATCCATTTGCGAGTGTACGGATGAAAGATCTATGCAACGCCTAGCCGCAGACTGACGGCCCGTCTGTGCGCTTCTAACTGTTCGACGCGAGCGAGTTCCATTACTGCGGTGCCGACGTTTTGCAGGCCTTCGTAGGTGAGGTTCGCGCTAGTGATGTGCTTGATGTAGGAGCCGAGGTTGACACCGGAGTACTGCTTTGCGTAGCCGAATGTTGCTGTCCACATGTTAGATTCGTTCATCAACTAGGCTCTAGGGTGGCAACTTACGCAGTGAGTGGTTCACGCCCGCCGAGTAGTCACCCACAGACTCGGGCGTCCACTGCCCGATAAACACGGAGCCAGCGTTCTCGACCAGATCCACGACCTTCTCCGCGTCCTGCACCTGCAAGATGAGATGCTCGGGCGCGTAGTCGTTGCTCAACTCCATCGCTTCCTGAATGTTCTCTACTACCAAGGTTAGACTGTGCTCAATTGCGCCTCTCACAATGTCCACGCGTGGCAATGAGTTAGCCTGCTCGTGGAGCTCGTCCTCGATAGCAGCGAGTTGCTGCTCGTTCAGGCCCACAGCGATGCAGATGACCTGCGAGTCGACACCGTGCTCGGCCTGGCTGAGCAGGTCTGACGCCACGAACTTGGGGTTTGCAGACGCATCTGCGACCACGAGGACCTCGCTTGGTCCGGCGGGCATGTCCATGCTGACGCCAGCGTTGGTGTCGTTGGAAACAATCATCTTTGCGGCAGTGACGAACTGATTGCCAGGTCCCAATATCTTGTCGACCTTGGAGATGCTCTCAGTACCGTAGGCCAGGGCTGCGACAGCTTGTGCACCACCTGCAAGGACAATAGCTTCGGCACCGACTTTGTGCGCAGCGTAGACAATCTCAGGTGTTACAGAGCCATCTGAACGCGGCGGTGTTGCGAGGACGATCTTCTTGCAACCAGCGACCAAGGCGGGAACCCCAAGCATGAGTGCAGAGGAGGGTAGGACTGCGGTGCCTCCAGGCACGTAGAGACCGACGCGCTCGATGGGGCGTGAAAAGCGTGAGCAGACTACTCCAGGCATGGTCTCGACGACCAAAGGCTTTTCTTCCTTTTGGGCGGCGTGGAACTTGCGGATGTTCTCGAACGAGACATCGATGGCGCTCGCGGTTTCAGGCGCAAGCTGCATCAAGTGTTCCGGGAATGGTGCCTTCAACACAGGGGATGTGAGTGATGTTGCCTTTTCGAATTTGTGTGTGTACTCCAATACAGCGGCGTCGCCCCGCGTCTTGACAGCCTCTATGATGGGGTTGCAAATGCCGAAGATCTTCTCGCTTGATCTTTGTGAGGGACGCTGAAGGGCGGCTTGTATCTTTTGCGGTGTTTCTTGCGAGGTGATTATCCGCCTCATGGCTATCCGGCCGTTTTTCACGCCTGTTGGGTCATCTTTGCTCTTTGGTATGGATGCTGCCTCCTTGACTTCTTCCTTCGTCGCGGTTCCGCTTGATGCACCATTTGTCGCTGCGGCTGCTTGGGCGGCAAACGCAGGTTTAGCATCGCCTTGCCTCCTCTTGACCTTGATGCTCTTCGCGTCTAGATTCCGCTCAACATCCTCCAGAGATACGCCAGCTGACACACACTTAGTCAAGGCAAAGTATAGGAGATCGGCCGCTTCGAAAGCGATCTCTTCCTTTGTGTTCGCATCACACAGCTCGGTAGCCTCCTCGAGGATCTTTGCCCGCAGTAGCTGGGAGTCGTTGAACAACCGTGCAGTGTACGAGCCTGCCGGGGCGGATTCCTTGCGGCTCTGGAGGGTCTTTTGGAGCTTTGAGAGTCCGCGATATTGGCCGAAGCATGTCGGTGTTGCGAGATGGCAGAAACCTGACGTGAATTAGCCGTGAGCCTGCTATCCTCTGCCATTTCACTTACCTCTGCCCTTTTGCCTGACGACAAACTGCAGGCAGTCGCTGTCGCAATCGAGCGATACAGAAACCAACTCCTGGACATCGCCGCTCGACTCTCCCTTGTACCACAGGCCCCTCTTCCGGCTCTGGTATACACCCCTCCCCGTCTCCAGACTCTTTGCCACGCTCTCCTCACTGCTGTATACGAGTCCAAGCGCAATGCCCCGCTCGTCCGTCACCAGCGTAGTAAACAGTCCATCCGGGCGGTCGCTGGTCGCGTTTGCCATGAGCAACTTTGCGACGCTCAGCAGCCCCGGCCCTGGCTCGGCGTCTACCTTGAGTGCCTGCGCGGGTATAATAGGGATACCGCCCATCTTGGCTATCTTCACCGCGTCCTCTAATGTTGGGTTCGCAAAGGACACAAACACCTCCGGCCTCTCCGTCCCGTATTCCTTCAGCCACGCCTCGACCAGCTCAACGTCCGCGTGGTGCGAGTAGACATCGACATGCGTCCCCGCTATCGCTTCGATGTTCTCCTCGCGCGTGCTTCCGGGCAGACACAAGACTATCCGGTCTTCGCTGATGTTCTTCTCGAGGAGCTGGGAGAGCTGCGGGCGCGCCACAAAGACCTTTGCGGCGCCAGCGTCAAGCAGCGAGACGACATCGTCGATGGATTCGAGCGAGGTGACGGCGAGGTAGTTTGTGTAGCGACCGACGGAGTGCTGGAGGTGTGTGAGGGCCTGGTCGACGGTCTCGGGGGTAACGCGGGCAAAGACGTTGCCTATGTACGACAGTTGCTGGGGGTTGAGGCCGTGGGTGGGTTGTGTATAGGTAAGCAGGTCAATTGCGGCGAGAAGAGGAGGGGCCATGATTGCGGCTCTTCCAGCAATTGCAATGTGTTGCAGAAAGTGAACGAAGAGCGCGGTTTCGCTGCGAATGAGTCGAAGAAGATTTGGAAACTAACATCTGCCCATGACGGCAGCTAGTGGCGGGGCACCGATCGCGGCATAAAGGTAACGCCACTTGTGAAAGAAATCTACTTGCGTGCTAGCGTGTTCTAGGGCCCTTTGGACACTGTGATGACCATCTCTTTGGACTTGGTTTGCGGCAATTTCTCCAGAGATGATGTTTGGCCCCGTTGTATTGCATGGGGGTTTCTCATTGCGTACCCCGCTCCATGCCACCTTATCGCGCTAACCCCTTCAGAAGCATGCATTCGACCCCAGTTCAGTCCTGCGTACATCGCATGCTGGTTTGGACTATACTTGAGGTAATTGCAAGTGAATATTTGACTGAATCCGGCAAAACGGCCTTGCCACTATCAGCCACCTGCCGCGGCCGGTACCTGCATCGGGGCTCATCCTTGCCCCACTTTCAGTGACCTTCTCTCATCCTTTCCGCGCACGACAATGAACTTGTAGCCGTACGCATCCGGTGCAAAGCACCAACTTGAATTGATCTGTAAGAACCGTGCCTGACACCTGTTTGTATCCTACAAAATCTCCCACAAGACAAGTTCCGCGCTTTCTGAAGTCGTTCCCACCACCACAACACAACACCAATTGACACAATGGCATACACACCCCCCTCCTCCGCCCGCCCCTTCACCCTCCACGTCCCCGACCAAGACCTCTCCGAATGGCGCCAACTCCTCCAACTGTCAAGGCTTGGCCCTAAAACCTTTGAGAATACACAGACAAAAGACAATCTTGGCATCACATACGACTGGCTCTCCTCCGCGAAGGATCACTGGCTGAACAAGTATGACTGGCGCGCGCAAGAATCCCACATCAACTCCTTCCCCAACTACAAAACGACAATCGATGAAATCGATGTGCACTTCGTGGCGCTGTTCTCGCAGAAGAAGGACGCGACCCCGATACTCTTCATGCACGGGTGGCCCGGCAGCTTCATCGAGTTTCTGCCCATGTTGGAGCTGCTGCGGAAGAAGTTTGAGGGGAAGGAACTGCCGTACCACATCGTTATTCCGAGTCTGCCGGGGTACACGCTTTCCTCTGGGGGACCATTGGATCGGGAGTGGACGAAGAAAGACTCCGCTGCAGTGATGGAAAAGTTGATGCGGGGGCTTGGTTTTGATAAGTATTTTGTGCAGGGCGGGGATGTGGGGAGTTTCCTTTGCAGGATTATGGCGGACGAGTATGAGAGTGTTGCGGGTGTGCATGGTACGTGTAGTGTAAGCGGAGAGGAAAGGGAAGAGGGAGATGCTGACGGATACAGTGAATTTATACATCACGCCCACAGAGCCAGAGCGTGAGAAGTTGAACGATATCGAGACGAAAGCCTACGACCGAGCGCTTGAATGGCGCAAGAGGGGCACCGCGTACGCGCAGGAGCATGGTATGCCACCCCTCCCCTTTTCCAGCCCAGCCTTCCCTCTTTTTATATCCCATTTATCTACTCATACTAACACTCTGCCACCAGGAACCCGCCCCTCCACAATTGGCCACGTCCTCTCCTCGAACCCTCTCGCACTCCTCGCCTGGATCGGTGAGAAATTCCTCGAATGGTCCGACGAGACACCCCCCCTCGACGCCATCCTCACAAACGTCTCGCTCTACTACTTCACCGACAGCTTCCCCCGTAGCATCTATCCCTACCGCCGGCTCTCCGGCAGCACTCCCGAGCCCACGCCATCCCTGGAAAAGCCTACGGGGTACTCGTTCTTCCCCAAGGAGTTGTTCCCGGGGATCAAGTACATCATTGAGAACGAGACGAAGCTGGTGAGTTTTAATGTTCATGAGCGCGGTGGGCACTTTGCGGCGCTAGAGAGGCCCGCAGATTTGTGGGATGACGTGGAGGCGTTTGTTACCAAGGTGACCGAGAATGAGAGTAAGTTGTAAAGTCGTGGTAGCGAGTATCATATAGTCTGTGACAACGCCCGCATATTGTTCATGGACTCGTATCCCAAAAATCCACACGATCAAAGGGCCGACCCAAGCCGCTATCCAGTACGCTGCATGCGCTTGCGCACCCCGAAACGCCTCCCAATGCAAAATACTCCCTCACACCACCCTAAGAAATTCCGCGCTGCTCTACTCCTCAGCCTCGTTGTCCCATATCTCCACTTCCTTGTTCTCCAACTCCTTCATCTTGTCCTCGGGGAAAATGGTATCTTCCGGCAATCCCGTCTTCCCGTAATTCACCACCGGGCCCACTGTTGCGCTCCACTGCCCTCTCCTCTCCATCAGTGTGCGAATCGGCTCGCCGACACCAGGCCTTGTCACCCCAGCATTAGGCACAGGATGCGATCCACCGCCGGCGCCGCCAGGTCGCTTTGTCTGCTTCTTGCCCTTGCCGATGTTCCGGTTGCGCTTCAGGTATGCTTGGTTCAACTGGCCGTCAAGATCGTCTGCAATATCATTGTATTCTTGCTGTGCCACGCGGATACCTGTGAGTTCAAGCAAGCGCTGTTTCCGTGCGCCATTGATGATGGATTGTTTGCGGAGTTCGTCCTGGAGCACACGCAGGCGGGCGGCAATTTCATCGTCAAAGTGAGAATCGTAGTCAAAAGCTGTCAATTCGGCGTCGGCGTCGGTAATGATTCCATTGTGCTTAGTTTCCAACAGGACACGTTCGTTAAGGGTGGCATAGTCTGACCGCGTGCCCACGGGAGGCTCTTTCCAACCCTGCTGCACCAGTTCGGATAATTGTGTTGCGGCAGGTAAAGAGTTGTCGTTGTTGCTCTCGGTCGGTGCTCCAGCGCCTTCGTCGATGTCCATAGCGTCGCCATTGACGCCGTTAGTGTCGTTGGAGTTGCTCGTGGTACCTCGCCCCTCGGGACGAAGTAGGGCGAGAAGCCGGGTTAGCAAAGGTCCTGCCGAGATATCTTCTCTCGTTAGGAAATCGTCCGTCATATTTTCGTAGGAGCCGCGTGCTTCATTTGGCGGGAGGCGATCGTTGTGTTCGGCATACAGTTGTCCGTCTTCCTCCGCCCAAATGTCCTTGAAGTGTCTCGCACCCCTCCGAGGAAGCACGAAAGGACTCAGGCGATCGCCTCGCTCCTTCAGGAAAGCCATGTCCTCCTCTGTCAAGCGCCGTATGTAGGGCTCCACATAGTTTGCAAAGACGCTGGCATTGACTTGCGTGGCAGGCTTTGCGTTGGAGAAGTCTTTGTCCGGCGGTAGTCCAGCTGTCTGGTCTTTCAAGTCGCTCTCAGGGTAATCGGCGACACAGTATATTTCTCTGCGCTCCTCAACGCTCATGCTTGGTGTCACATCTCGAATGTGGTATATAGTGGGGTCGTCGAACTTGGACGGATCGGGACCAAAGGTTTGGAACTGCGGTATCGCAGGGGCTGGCGGCGGCTGGTGCGAGGCATCGGTATCGGTGGGCGAAGGCGCGTCAGCTGCGCCGTTGCCCGCAGCGGAGGGTGCTGCTTGAGAAGTGGGAGAGGATAATGTAGAAGAGTTGTCTGCTGGTTGTAAACACCTGAGTTTTAGGTATAACTTGTGGTGATCGGTAGACATGTTGACGAGACCAGCTCACGAGGGTGTTGAGTGTTGAGGTTGAGTTTGCGATCGAGAGCGTTCACCGTAAATGTAAAGTATGTACAGCAGAAGAGAATGTCAAGCGCAAATGGGGCTTACCTTTGTGAACGTCAATCCCGTCCTGCCGCGCGACGCCGTGGGCACCTACTGCCAGCGGTCGCTCGTCTTCGGCAGCCGCCTTCTTGATCTTTTTCAACTTGTGCTTGCGCTCGCGCTCTGCGGCGTCTTTGTCAGCTGTTCTTTCCTTTTCTCGCTCGAGAGAAGGCCGGTTCTTCCTGAGCCCTTGGAGTTCTCTGAGCGCACTGTTGGACACGTCGCATCGTTTCTGGACGTTTCCTAGGACTTTGTTTTCGATGGCCTCACGCATGCTAATCAAAAGGGCGCTCGAGGGTACCGGCTGCGCCGATTGAGAGCTGCCGCCGGGGCGGTCTAGGATATCTTCGATGGTGAGATCGCATTTCTTGGCGAGGGCATTGATGTTCGTCCTGAAGTAGGAATTCGACGACGATGGCTCGGCTGAGTTGCGGACGTTGGGCAGGGGCGTGGTGTTGCGACTGCGCGGTGCGCCCAGAGGCTTCGATCCCGGCTTTGCCTTACCCTTGCTGCTTGTGTTCTTCGACATGTTTGCTGTGCTAGCGCTTCGCGACGTGAGGAATGCAGTGGGGAGGCGCCGTCATACGGCGCTGGCGGCTGCCGACTGCGGGGGATGCAGCGAGAAGGCCCAGGACTGGCGGCGATGGCGACGCACAGGCAAGTGCTTTGGAAGGTTGCGCCCGGTGTGGGGGGATGCTTGCAGGACTTGCAGAACTCGGGGGACGACGTTGTTGGGTCGCGATGGCTGGCGGCGTTCGTCACGTTGACGCGAGGTAAGAGCGCGCCAAGGGCTGTGCGCAAGCGGGCAGTCGCCGTCCCCAGAGCCTGGCAGGTGCAACCCACGTAACCCTCGAACATCCTATCCCGTGCAGTCTTCGTCATAAAAGAACCAGACAGGCAATCTAACGCCTTCACCCACCACTCTAGGTCCACCCGACGCACCAACAACGCGCACGCAAGGATCGACACGCACCAGCGACCCGCTAGATAAGCTTTGCTAAGCTTTCCATGCTCGGCGGGAGACCCGGGTGCAATCCCGGCCCCCTCCAGCCCTCCGCATAACCCGCAGCCCAGCTTTGGCGCCGACTCGCTCGTCGCCACTTCTCCTGCGGCACCGTCTTTGCTTTTACACATGTCGCAACGTTGTGAACAGCTGCGCAGTCGCCTTGTCACACTATGAGCAGTGATACCCGCATGCGCAACACTATCTCATTAGCCCTCACTCCCTCTTCCAATCGCCGCCATGAGTACGTCACCCAAGCCTGTCTCTACACCGTGCACTCGGCATGCCTGCTGACATGTTCGCCCAGGTGCCGAAAGCATCAACATAATCACCATCGACTTCCCCGATCCAGACCACACAGAGACTATAGATGATAGTTTCGATCGACTTGCCGTACGCTCATCTCAGAACCTCGTGCACATCCTTCCCGAACATGCACTAAACAGCTACCAATTACAGTCGAACGAATCCTTCGAGTTCCCCGTGCAGAACATACAAACGCTTTCTTCAAAGGGCGTCGAGCGCGGTGACGATCCGTACGGCCTCCTCTATATACCAGCCTTGCAAACGGACGAGTGCAGGGACGCGGAGAAGGACTATGTCCCCAAGAATGCCACGCGCCTGGACAATCTTCCACACGATGTTCAGTATGCACTCATTGCCGTTGCTCCGTGGTTCTCGTCCACGTGCATGAAGGAGTATTTCGCGACGGCCCGGAACGAGCCAGTCAAGGCGTTCATCGTGTATCAACCGGATCCAGAATCGACCGCAACGCCGCCAGAAACGAACGACAAAGCATGGGCAATGAATGATGGCGGGAGCTGGCAGTATAGCAACCAGTTTCCGACGTACGCTGTACCGGGCGCAAGTGGTTACCTGATAGCCAGCCAAATGAGCAACTACTCTGGCAATATATCTACTGTGCCTCACGGGGACTCTCTCAAACAACTGTACCCGGAAACAGATTACGTTCGTTTGTGGGCAAAAGTTGCCGCTGGTGAGTCTCTCCGGGCTCGGTTGCAAACGCGACTAAGGATATCTAGATTCCGGCACCCAGCTTCCTAGCCTATGGGTTTTTCTTGTCATAGTCCTAGGCCTACTTATCCTGATAATAGGTGCCACTTCGCTTTGCATGCACGTCGTACAACGAAGACGTCGTAATGCGCTACGACGGCGTGTTATCAACGGCGAGGTGGACCTCGAAGCCTTGGGTGTGAAGCGACTTACCGTGCCCGCAGATTATCTGTCGGAGCTTCCTGTATTTCCTTACCTTGGAGAGTCGGACCACGTTGAAAAGAGTATGGCCCAGGCTTCCACTACGGCTGATGCGGAGACAAGTCCGAAGGGACTTCCGCTCAGTCGGCGATCTTCTGCTCCAGATGCTCCAAAATCGTATGCTTCCGCCATGTTCGCACAGTCGACTTGTCCGATCTGCCTGGACGACTTTGAGCCGAAAGAGTCGCAAGTCCGAGAGCTACCATGCCGACATATCTTCCACATCGACTGCATCGATCCTTTCCTGCTCAACAACAGCAGCCTCTGTCCGATATGCAAGCAGAGCGTATTGCCACCTGGCTATTGTCCGTCCAAAATCACCAATGTCATGGTTCGGCGAGAACGGTTGATTAGCCGTAGACGAGCACAGAATGCGGCCGGTCATACCCATTCACCGGGCAACATTGTTGCTCGCCTTCCCGGGGCATATGACTCTTTCCGTGCACGTGTAGGCGGGACCACCGGCGGCCGTAGAATATTTAGTGCGCCATCAAGAACGCAATCAAGACCAGCAGATATCGAGATGAGCTCAGGGACTCCTCCTGTTCCTCGCGCAGGAATAACCGCTGCCGCAACTACCGCTCCAGAGATCGTCGCAGTGCCACAACCCACGCAACAAAATGGTGTAGAAGAGTGTCCAGAGCCGCCCTCTGACCAGCCGCAACAACGCAGAGAATGGGCTCGGCAACGGGCACTCGCCCTGCTGGGAAACCGGCATGGTCCGCCCGGAGGCGAAGAGGAAGAACAGGTTCGTTCAAGGTGGAGACGTGGCCTGAACAAGATCTTTCCTGGCTTTAGATGAGTTTCCTTGATCTTCTGAGATACCACGGTCTACGGTTTAGCGGCAACACTTTGGTCAAGGAGTCTTTGGCATCATCGCGAGGCGAGGCGTTTTGGAGGATGCCTTATTTGTGACGGATCATGATTGAGGGTTTTGTACGCATTCTCGACTGGGTTAGCGGGCGTTGTATTCGGGGTCGGGGTCTGAGATTCTGCCCATCAGCGCGGTCGGTTCATGATAAATACTATTGCATGCTTCAACAGGCGCACTGCCCGATACCAGCGACTAGTAGCGGAGGATGACAGCTCATATCCCGAACTAAGCTGTAAGCAAACGGATACAAACCTAATAGAAGCAGCCGCCGGACAAAACAACTACACGCGTGTACACGCGTGACACGTATTCGAAGACGGCGTACACTACTCGCACCGCACGCACACCGCCGACTGGACCACGAATCCGGACCCGCCAAGCGCCCTGGGTACCGCGGTAATTCTGCTCTGTCCCCGGGGCCCCTCAACACCAAACGCGACCATCGTGAGAGCCGCAAAGCACCGGAAAAATCGTGTAGCGCCGCAGGCCCACCTTCACGCCGCTTTTGCGGCGTGCCGGTGTTTGCGGGTTGCCATTCGTGGAAATGCATCCTCTGCGACGCAGGGCCCTTGCGGAGCGGAGGTTAGGAGGGGCTAGGAAGCGCGATAGAGGGGCAGAGGGGAAGCGAAACACGGGACATATAACCCCCGCGGGGCAGCTTTTTGGGGGCAGGTGATTCGGGTCAGTCAATCTTTTTCGTCCCTATATTCTGCTCTTCAGCTGTTTCAAAAGTGTCGTTTGTTACTCTGCTTGTTGAGAGATACCCCAGTGCATTGATCAATTACGACAACATGAGCACAACGACCGCTACGGAGGTCAAGCCTACCAAGGCGAACATTGGCGTCTACACAAATCCTGCGCATGAGCTGTGGGTTGCCGAGGCGGAACCCAGCTTGGAGAGCGTGCAGAATGGAGGCGATTTGAAGGAGGGCGAGGTGCTGCTGAATATCAAGAGCACGGGGATTTGTGGGAGTGACATTCATTTCTGGCATGCTGTATGTCCCCAATTCCTCCATGGTCGATTTTGTTCCATCACAAGTCTCTAACGTTAGGTGCAGGGCTGCATTGGTCCCATGATAGTCGAAGACACGCACATCCTTGGCCACGAGTCTTCCGGCCAAGTCCTCGCCGTCCACCCCTCAGTTAAGAGTATACAGCCCGGCGACCGCGTCGCGATCGAGCCTAACATTCCCTGCCACACCTGCGAGCCCTGCCTCACAGGTCGCTACAACGGCTGCGAAAGCGTATTGTTCCTCTCTACACCACCTGTTCCTGGCCTCCTGCGCCGCTACCTCAAGCACCCAGCTGTCTGGTGCCACAAGCTGCCCGACAACCTCACATGGGAAGATGGCGCGATGCTGGAGCCGCTCAGCGTTGCGCTCGCGGGCATGGACCGCGCAGGCGTGAAGCTGGGCGACCCCGTGGTGGTGTGCGGTGCTGGCCCGATCGGCCTTGTCACTGCGTTGTGCTGCAGGGCTGCCGGTGCGGCGCCGCTGCTCATCACCGACATTGACCAGGGCCGCTTGGACTTTGCGAAGAAGATCATCCCCAACATTCTCACGCACAAGGTTGAGTTCGCGCATACGCCCGAAACCTTCCGGGAGAAGGTCATCGCGGCCATGGGAATCGAGCCCGCCGTCGGTAAGTTGATCGCCCACAAAGTCGCAATGTCTAGTTATTGACCATCCACAGCCTTGGAATGCACCGGTGTCGAGTCCTCCATCACTGGCGCCATCCAGGCCGTCAAGTTCGGCGGCAAAGTCTTCGTCATCGGCGTCGGCAAGAACGAGATGAAGATCCCCTTCATGCGCCTGTCCACGCGCGAGGTAGACCTACAGTTCCAGTACCGCTACGCAAACACCTGGCCCAAGGCCATCCGGTTAGTGCAGAACGGACTCATCGATTTGACGCCGCTTGTCACGCATCGATTCAACCTTGAGCAGGCAGTCGAGGCGTTCAAGACGGCGGCGGACCCGAAGACGGGGTGCATCAAGGTGCAGATCCAGAGCTTGGACTAGGTGGTTTGAGCGAGCGTTGGAAATATGTGTTGGAGCCATGAGAAAATTGTGGATCGTGGGGCGTTGAGTATAGATAGACTGGTTTGTTCAAAGGATGGCTGGGGATTAGCATGATAGACGTACGTTATCTCAAATGGATACACATCTTCTAGCGCACATAGAGCTTGGATACGTGTTTGATGTGGTAAACACCCGTCATAGCAGATCGATCATTTAGGTCATCTCTGCACTCGACCCGCTTGGTTGTCATATGTGATCAATTGGATCGTAGTTCAGTTTTGATAAGATGTTCGGCCGCGGCCAATAATCCCACTTCTTGATCCGAGTCCTGCTTCGTCCCTCTGCCGTCGAAATAGAAATCAACGTAACTGTGTTCGCCTTTCAGATCGACAATCTCCGTATCAGTATCTTCAGTGTCGCGGTGAATATAGATCGTACACATGCCCACGCTCTTCGCTGCTGCCAAGTCGTACAGATGAGAAGCCAACATGACGCAGTCCTCAGGGGGAACTCGTACCAGATCCATCGCTTTTCGATATATTGCAGGGTCCGGTTTAGTAAGCCCGAGCAGCTCAGACGAAAAAAGGGTATGGAACGGTAGACCCGAGGATTGCGCGATGTCAAGCTGTAACCGCGCCGTTCCATTGGCGAGAACTATAAGAAACCATCTGCCGTCTTCCCTCAACTGGCGCAGAGCAGGAAGGACATCGGGCCAGGGGGTTTGAATGTGCCACTGACGGACCAGCTTGTCTCTGACGCTCTCGTTCCACGTGTCAAGTCCAATGCCATTGGCTTCCAGAAGGCGGTCAAGTACGCGGCGGTGGGTGATATCAATATCTTCGTTGGGCTCACCGCGGTTGAATCGGGCGTGTATCTCTTGGAAGAAGCCTGCACGCCACGCGATGGCGAGCTCTCGAAGCCTTGGCTCTGCTGGCGTTAATGAAGGATGTGGCGGACATTTTTCGAGTGCTGGAAGCAATGAGGTAAGCCAATCGCAGCAGGTGCCCATAAGATCAAAGAAAATGACTTTCTGTCTTTGAGTAGCCATATTGGTCGAAGTCGGTGGTGGTGGAAGGAAGGAGGGAAAGAGTGCCCTGGAGGAGGCGCATGATTTGTCAGACGAACAAAAGCGGAAATCAGCATGGTTGTACCACCGTCTGCGAGCGACACGCATGAAAAAGAGCACAACACCTCGTTATTCGCCAATGGACGAAATGTAAGAAAATAAGGAGTGTCAGGACCGGGTGTCGTCGTGGTACCGGTCCTGCGATCATTGCCAGATTGTTCTCATCGGTGAGCAACCAAGATCAATGGATGAGTCAAGGCCCCGGTCCATTTCGAGCTGCCATGCGCGGCATATTGATGTCTTAAACTTCTTCACCATGAAGGGCGGGTTTCGAACTACATTCGATAATGTATGGACATTCCGCCAATAAGAGGGGGTAATGACGTAATGAGAGCTACGTGTCGTCCTCCCCACCTTGCAATAAAACCAGCATAGCAAGAGTTTGCCTATATAGTCAGGTCGATATATCCAAGAGTTCCCAGACTGTCTAGGAGTCGGACAGCGGTCAAACAAAAGTAGAGTCGCCGGCCGACTTCAAGCTTCAAACTACACATAGCATGGCTGATTCTTTATTGTCAAGTCGTGGGCATCTTACTGATGGAGCTGATGAGCTTGTACGTATAGCCCACGTACTTTGGCGACCTCTTTCCATGATCTGACCGCTGCAGCAAGTGTGGGAAGTCAGTGCGAACCAGTGGGATCCCACAACCAACCCTGACGGCTATGTTTCCTTGGGCATCGCCGAAAATTCCCTTTCGCACGACGAACTCGCTAAGTTTCTCCGGAACAAGTCTCTCGTAGATCAGTGTGGAAAGGCCTTTACGTATCAGGACGGACCGGCAGGATCAAAGCCAACCCGTAATTCCATCGCGACCTTTCTCAACACTTATTTCCATCCTGCCCAGCAGATTCAACCCGACAATCTCATAATCACCAACGGTGCCAGCTCGGCCATTGAGCATTGCGCATGGGCTTTATGCGACCCTGGCGATGGAATCCTCTTAGGACGACCATTCTACCGTGCCTTCTTACCAGATATCCAGATGCGATTTGGCGTCAAAGTAGTCCCAGTCGCGTTTGGCGAGGTAGATCTATGCGGCTCAGATTGTGTGGCTAGATACGAAGAGGCGCTGCTAAAGTCGAATGCTGATGGAGTCAAGGTGCGCGCGCTCCTGCTCTGTCATCCGCATAATCCGATGGGTCGGTGCTATTCAACAACTACAATCGTTCAATTGATGCGGCTGTGTCAAAAATATCGAATCCATCTCATCAGTGATGAGATCTACGCACTCTCGGTCTGGGAGAACACAGTCGACAAGCTAGAGGCACCGCCAACGCCTTTTGAGTCAGCGCTGTCTATTGACACAAGAGAAATCATAGACCCAGCACTTGTACACGTACTTTGGGGTTTTTCAAAAGACTTCGGAGCAAACGGGATCAGGATCGGCGTCATGATATCGCAGCACAATGAACCGTTCCTTACAGCATGTCGAACGGCATGCATATACTCATCACCCTCTTCACTAGCCGAGAACGCAGCTGTCGCAATCCTATCCGACCCCGATTTCCTAGCTTCCTATATCAAAACCAATAGCGAGCGCATGTCGGCCGCGTACACTCATGCTGTCAAGCTGCTCCGCAGATACGACATTGAGTATATGCCTGGCGTGAACGCAGCATTTTTCCTGTGGATCAACCTGAGCAAGAAGTATCTGCAATCTTTAGGTGATGCAGCTTGCGGGAAGTCGATGGGAACTATTACGAACGAGATCTTCCAGCTACTCATGAAGAAAAAAGTGTTCCTTGTCTTGGGTGATGCAGCTGGTGCTGAACAACCAGGTTGGTTTAGGATGGTCTTCACCCAACCACCGAGGTCTGTGGAGGAAGGTATCAACAGGATATCGGAAGCACTGAGTGGAGAGTGAAAGAAATGAGGGCGATGGTAGACAGGGAGCCCTTTGGATTGTGGATTGATTGACGATTCATTGGTGGGGTCCATTATCGACAGATCAGGAGGCTGTTGGGCTGGGTAACCCGGGGATCCGGACAGAGACGGTTGTCATCTGTCAAGTGTATCGGCGGAGACAACTGTAATCATAGTAATTTTGTTTTGCCACCTAGAGTACAGTGGAACCTTCAGCCCAGTTCTTTGGTGCTTCAATGAAAGCTACAGCAATCAATGAGTGTTCGTTCACTTGTCTTCCATGGTGGGATTATCTATAGACAGACCTCGTCGCAATCCCTCTAGTGTACCAGGAATTGATGCCGTTTATTTCTTTGCCTTCTGCGGAACAGTATGTACGAAAATGGATTCACCTCAAGACATTTAAGCGTGCCGGCGAAGCCCACAGCAATCGATGTTTCTGTCTGATTTACCTTCTGCGGAAGAACTATTTGAACTTGATTTGGGAACGGACACGCTCGAAGTCATGCAAGCGTACCGACCAGAGTCACTGCGTTCAATGGTTTTTATTTGGCCTACCCCCTATAGGGAACTTGAGTGGGTGTTGTCAGGGGCGGAAACAACCGAGCTCTTACAAGTGTGCCAGCTAAGAGCGCTGCGATCGATGATTCTACATTGATTTGCCTTATACGGAGGTTTTGAGGCAGCATTGACCCTAGAACGATGCAGAAACCCGACTCAGCGCATCATCGGTAGAATTACGAAATCAAGTGGCGTTTCACGAACTATGGTATGAGGTTATGAAGTGTACCGCGAGCCAGACGCTGTATTCGACACTTATGCACAATACTTGCCGCTTGCGGTAGGAGGCGACACCTCAAATTACTTCGACACCACGCTCTGTTCGCCACCGCCCCATCGTCTTTGCAATAAAGTTTATCCCTACAACCCGTCGACTTCCCCTGCGCAAGCAACATCAAGCGTACCATAGGCCCATCACAGCATTCAACACATGCAGGGGTTCTGCCTGTTACGGAACTGCACGAGTAAGGGTATCAATCTCCAGCCATGGCTGAAACTCTGAGGTGTACCATCGGAAACTACAGCAATCGACGCCTCCGTCCAATATTTCCTCTTTCAAGCTGAGATCAGTAACGGATAATGGCACGTCAAAAACGCCACGCGTGAACCACAGTTCGTAATGTGAGCCGCGTCATCTTAACCGGCGACTATTGGATTGTGAGTTTGGCGCAGACTAAACAGAGATTGATTCGCCGAAGCTAGCTTTCGTGTTCATTAAGGGGAACGCTAGAGTTAGGGCAACGAGCTTGCGCGCGGATATAGCGGTAACCGAGCGTTCTTCTGGAAGAAAGGGTCACGAGTTGATCGTAACCGTTGTTTACCACGGCGGCCGAGGGGACCGAATGTTGAGAGAAAGGAAACTGCATTGCGACCTCGATCACAATGGCACACTAGTGAAGCTGTGTGGAAAGCTACGGGTGCACGACTTGATGCTTTTTGGCCACTAAACTAGCCCCAAATAAGCCTTAATGAACTTCACGCTACCTTTATGACGATTTAAAGATTTCAACAACCGTACATACGACTTGATCATCCTTGGGACCCAGGTACTCTATTTTGGGGTCCAGACCACCTGAGCGCTTTAAGGCCATCGTAACTAGAAGTCTCGGCCGAAGTCATTCCCTCACAGGAGCTCACTTGCTCCAAGTTGCAAGACACACTGTGCAGTGTATCTGAAAGCTTATCACCAGTATGCTTATATATGAATTCGCAGGAATCGACAGCGGGAAAACTTCCCAAAGACAGCTTCTTTGGTTCCAATCGTTCTACACTGGCAATAAGATTCCAGGGGATATAATCAACATTTTAAAAGCCTGCCAAAGTAGGCACTTAGTTTCCCTCGTCCTAAATAAGTTGAAGCTCTCTTGGTCGAAAGAAGGGAGTTTATGGACCGAACCGAACGGGCCGACAAGCCGATCACACCGCCATATCCCGACAGGCCAAGCACGATGTTATCTGTGTTGATTAGTAAAAAGTCACAGGATAAACGTTCCTATGATCAAACGCTGGTCATTACTGGTAGCCGTCCAGGTAAATCCCTGATCGCAAATGCTCAAGGCACTGAGTTTCTGAGACAGGCGAGGGGGCACTGAACTTTCGTATGAAGGAAAGCATAAATCCATTATTCGTACCTTGAGTACAAGGAACCTCAAAGACTTGCAGAGGCTACAATGTATCGACAAAATCTTGAGTACACTGTATTGTCTCACGAGAAGCAATGCAGCACTAAATGTTTTTACGTAGTAGTGTATGTCTATCGCTATCAGAGTCAGCCACCGTCTTCTCTTCGCGTCCTTCAATGCATCTGCAGCTTGACAAAACAAAAATATGCAGCACAACGAATGAACATAGCGCACATCAATCCATGGAAGTAAGGATACCTCATCGCCACTCCGGGACTCTCGGGCCGCTGTAAAGGCGTGATCAGAAAGGCGGTAGCTGACCGCAGCTGATATATCTACTTCACCCATCAGCGTGCATTAACGGCAAATCTCACAGTCGTGACATCTCCACGAAGGAGAATGTTGCAAACCCTGGCTCGACCTGTCCAAAGGTCCAGTCTACTTCACTGTGCCTTGAAGTGGCATAGCTTCCATTCCAATAAGCTGAGAGGATCGCCTTATATCATTTTCCTCCTACAAGTGGCTCCATGCTTTATATGAGAATGCCACGAGTCACCCACATCATTTGCAGTTAGTGCATCTGTGGTGTTGCAATGATTCTTCTGTTCGCCTGTCTAGATTGATCAAAGAGAATGCTTGATGAGCCAAACAGCCTGATGAAGCGACACACGGGCCTTAAATTGTGTACGAAGAATAGCGATGGTTGGCTTTTAATACAAGAGCTCTAAATCGAGGCTATCATCTGCTGGGATGACCTTAGAGCATCCTAGCTAATAAGTAAAACCTCTTGGACGCGCAGTTAACGCATATTATACTTTGACTGTCACGCTGCAGATGATTGCCACCACGAGTATTACGTGCGCAAAAAGAAAGCATGCAAGGATAGAGCCTTCGAGCTGGTGATTATGGCGTTGCATGCATTCATTGTTTTAAGTGTTTGCTGACTGTGCGGGAATAACCTATAACACTGTTCTATTCGCGCGTATGTTCAAGAATTATCGCTTGGAAGGAAGAAAAGTAGGCAAACCAACTGGGGCAGAGTTCGTGAGCTTTGCCATAAGCTTACTTATAGCTACCTCTGACTTAACACCCGTCTTGATCGTACCATTATGTGCACCACGGGCGTAACTTTCAACTTGGTTTTGATCCACAGTCAGCGACGCAATCCAATCGTTCGATAATAAGGTCCTGGCTCCACTCACAGTTTTTCTTCATGGTCATGCGAGATGAAGACTTGTCACAAATTACCAAGTCTGTGCGCTCAAGGTTGACATCGGGATGAGGATTCTGGGGCGCGATTGGCACACATCGTCTGAGTGGCTTTGTTCACTCAGGGAATATACCCAGCATAAATGTTTCACGAGGCAACGGTGGCGGCGCTCACGTTCATGCGACCCAAATTCCGCAGGAATGGCCTCGCTGCGAGAAGTGTATAAAGACCGCTTCGTTTTCCACTGTTCAACATCACCAAACAGCTCATTCATCCTCAGCTTCCTTTACTCGAACTACAACAACGCGATCCGTGCTTCGATCATCCTCCCATCATCAAGATGCAATTCATTGCTACTGCTTCCTTCCTGCTTGCTGCCCTCGCGGCTGCCAGCCCTAGCTCTCCCATCGTGGAGCGCCAGGCTGCGTCTGTTACGGCTACCTTCTACAGCAGCACCGGCTGCAACAGGCCGGCTGATATTATCATTCCGCCTTCCCCACTCCTCCTGGTCCAAGACACGGCCTCTTGCCACGACATCACCATTGGTCGGACTGTCGGTTGCACCGAGCTCACCGCGAGCTCCCTAACCCGTCGAAGTAAGTTGAACCTGATATCCATACATCAGAACTGAGCTAACAATGTTTTAGTCCGAGTGTATGACCAGCCCGGCTGCCCCGAGACCGGAAACGTCCACTTCTGGACCTACCCCGAAGGTACCAACAACAAGTACAACCAGGATGTCAAGTCTTACAGGTTTTTTTGAGCAATGAACGAGAGACAAGCAGGATAGGGCACTAGGCTGTGCTGGGGGGCTGGGGTGATCATGGGACGCTGTGATCACAGGACTTTCTTCACTATTATTACACGCTCCTTTAGCAGTAGACACAAGCCTCAGAGGCAATGAAAACATCCGGACCTATACCTTTGCTCCAAATGTGTTGATGCCTTCTTCGATTACCTTGCCTACAGAGACATGGAATTTACCTCATTCGAAACCTCGTGCGAACTTTAACCATCATCGTCAGTCGACGTCCACCGCTGATAGTGGGTCTATCGTATAGCCTGCTTCGCCTGCGCTATCTTCTACGAAGCGAAACATCAACTTGAACGCGGTTGATACTTTTCGAGAAGACGAAATGGTCACTCACGGTCTCAAGATCTCGCATCGAGCTGCGCTTGAAAGAGACATGCATGGTTGTGAGGAGGAAAGGGAACGCGTTAGCGTGTATCTTGTGGAGTTCTCGTGCCCCAAAAGAGAAAGCAATGGTTGAGCAGCTCACTCGAGAGTGAGAGGAGCGGCATTGCAATGAGACAGGAGGAGTGACGTGTATTCGTTGAGTAATCGAGGTGTTGGAAATAGCCATCTGCCTACGATCTGTTCCACTTCAGCCCGGACCTCGTCTGCGCAACCTCTACACCGCCGCTACCATGGAAAGCTTGAGAATACACCTCCAGCCGCATGTCGCTAATACTGGCTGACAAATTGTACTCATGCTATTTGACGTAGTGATGAATGCTCGTACGCTGACCATAATAAAACTTCTACCTGTCCTACATCTTCGCACGCGGCCGCCATCGAATATAAGGGTGACTGTCCGTTGCCAATACAAGAGAGTCGATGTCCTGCGTGTTGACCAAACCAGGGTGCGCCTGATCAATATTCGTTATCCCACACAGGCGCATCGATGTTTCAAGCTCATCTTTCAGAACTGCAATCGAGTCAATTCCGCACTGTCAACATAGATAACGCTAGACTTACTCTGAGTTAGGTGCTCGACGCCCTCTTCTCCGTAAGTCAGCGAGTATAAGTACGGCCGTCCGATGCCGACTGCTGTTGCGCCTAGAGAAATGGCTTTCAAGATATCGGACCCGCGCTCGAAACCACCATCAATGTATACTTCAAGCTTATCGAATATCTCTGGGCATATGCGGTGCAACTCCAGTAGGACGAGGATGCTCGGTTGCGCACTTCGATATCAATCAGTATGTTTTCTGCATGCGCGTATGAAACGCTTACCCGTCAAGGGAGCGTCCTCCATGGTTGCTCAGCATCACGCCATCGCATCCCCAATATGCGGCCATTCTTGTGTCCATGGCACTTTGCACGCCTTTCAGCACGACTGGTAGTCCGGACACCCTCTTGATCCATTGCACATCTTCCCATATCAAGCTCTTTTCCACATATTGTGCCATTAGTCTGCCCATGCCACCACCTTTCTTGTCGTTGCTCGCCACGGCGCCGGAAATAGCGCTCGCGACATTTTCTGCTGCGATTCGCTCGTCTGCTTCACGTTTTCCGGGCACTGGTGCGTCGACAGTAACGAGGATGCCACCTTAAAGCTTTGTCAGCGCATTGTATGCATCGGATTTCCGAACTAATGACTCACGTATTCCCAAAGACGCAGCTTTGCGGAGTAAATCTTCCGTCTTTGGCCGATCAACATTAACATATAGCTGCAGGAAGAAAGGCTGATCTTGTTTCCCGGCTTTGACGATAGAGGCAAGCGGGTACGAAGCGTTGCTCGAGATGCACTGTACAATTTCTTCATTTGCGCAACCTCGAGCCAGGGCCAATTCGCCTTCTGGGTGTGCCAATCGAGCCATAGCCGCCGGGGAAACGAAGAATGGCACTGAGGAATCACACCCCAAAATCTTCCGTTTTGTGGACACGGTCTTGACATCTCGCAGGATTCGGGGCCTAAACATCACGCGTCGAGTGAGTGCCTTGTTCTGAGTGTGCGTGACTAGATCTGTGGCAGCTGAGGAGTAGAAAGCCCATGCTTTTGGTGTCAACGTGTGTCGCGCAACTTCCTGGAAATCAGCTGCGGAGATGAGCCGGTGCAGATGCGGCTTCTCGTATATCTCAGGAACTTGACGTGGGATCTCAATATGACGGTTTTCGGGCTGCGGATTGGATTCTGCAGCTTCTGCTTCGTCGATCGTGCTTCTGGGGGGCACGTCGTTGGATGGGAGAACGTCGCCGACGAACTTGTTGGTCGCAAGTGTTTCTTCCAGCATGCCTGGGGCGTGAAACTCATTGTATACTGTGGTTGCATCCCTGCCGGCGTAATTCAAGATCACTGAATGGATTAGCTCCAGGGAAACCGTAGTTGAATAAAACGGAAGCAAACATACCCTCTGATCCTCCCGGGTGTTCGGACAGGAAGTCTGTTACATCCCACACCTTGTCTTCGATCACTACCCAGCAATCATCACGACTGTTGTGCGCCTTCACTTCGTCAAATGATAGAACCGACTTGGCTTCCATGGTTAAAGAGTCGAACACGTGTAGTACCAAGAACGATTTGAAGACTAGGTTCGCAGAGGCAGCAGCCAGAGAGATTCACAAAGCGCTCAGCCATGACGCTAAACAGAATTTAGATGCACGCCCTCGGTATTCTTCCAGGCCTCGGGAAAGTGTGGAGAGTTGACCGGCTTTCTCGCCGTTGCGGGACCCACACCGCCATCATGGACCCAAGGCGTGAAGTCCGGAGAAACTTGGGGCCCCACAAACTCGGTAACATTCCGAGCTCGATTAGGGCCTTCCCTAATGGTCAGACGACTCAGAAGTCTGTGGAGTTGACTTCTCTCAAGTCCTGGAACCTGTGCTATCACCCGAGGCACCATACGTCATTGGCCACCGAAGCCTACAACTCTGAGAACAAGTCATCGCGCCCAGTTCGAAGTCGATGCATGTGTTGAGAATGCCTCCAGCAATGTATGTTGTCTGAGGCATAGCTACGAGCTCTTTAGAGAATTCTAGTTCATGAAAGTAGACATCGAGCCCTGCAGCGCGCTGATGTGACCGCTTTGCAATGCCGACACAATGGCATATTCGTTCAGAATCTGTCCTCAGGCAGTGAGCGAGAAAAAAAAAGTTTTCTTGGAGCACAAACTTTGAGAAAGAAGAAGACTGGGCCGGTGCACGACGCCTGCACAAGTCCAGCCTGAGTCTGATTACTAATCTATAACGAGATTCTCCCCCGCGAGTCTCATCTCCAACCAGCCACACGCGCATCCTTCGGGAACGCGAAAGCTGTCGCCAACTATAGCCTGATTATAATGACGCGTTAAATCGACCCCCTACGAGCGCCCATTGGATGTCTCAAAGGCTCGCAAAAGCATCAAGGACGGCATCTTCATTTGCAGCTAGACTGAGCTAATCCTGTATCCAGCCAACCTTGAATCTGTAGAACTTGATTCTTTGTCTCCAGAATGTGAATGCGACGTTCACAACATCCTCAGTCTCGTCTTTGTCCACCCATACGCTGGGGTACGACAGCTCTCTGTTCTCTCTTGTACGGCTATTGTTCGTCATGCAGAATCCATCGCCTTCTTGTAGCAGCTTTATTTTCCAGTCCTTGCCCGCATCACCACTCACGCCAACTGTGAGTTGCTTCCGCGGAACGCCCCAAATGGCCTCTCGCGTCTGCTTGGGCTGGTTCTGGCGCTTGTCATCCTTTGGTGTAATATCGTCATACAACCCCTCCCGTTTAGTTTGGCCTTGCTGGAAGCTTGAGTCGTTGTACACTACGATCCATCGGCCATCCGAGAGCACATCGAAACATATGCCCGAGTTTGGGTTTGGAAGGGCCGTGGGCTTGGGTCCGCTCCAGTCCAAACAATTCTTGGACGTGGAAACATAGACGTTGTCAGCCCATCTGGATCGATACAACGCGGCATAGCCATCCTTGGTTGCTCGTATATTCATATGCACACAGCCGGTGCTATTCGGAACTTCCTTCTCATGCCACGTCTTGCCGGAATCCTGGGTGTATTTGAGTACTGAGATGTCGTCGTTCCCAATCCATCGATATCCGGGAGGTGTACGGCAGTACCACGCTGGAAGAACCCATGTGCCATCTTTGAGTACGACAATAGGTTGACGAATAAACAATCCTTCGTCTTCGAAGAGATTCTGAGGTTGAGACCAGGTCTGGCCTTCGTCTTTGGAGGTGCGGTAGCGAACCATCGCTTTGTCCTGGTTCCCAGCAGGCTGCGCCGTGAACAATACCCACAGCTCGTTGGTCGTTGGGTTCAAGAACAAAACCGGATTTTGCTCGCTCCGGTCAACATCTTCTGATATCTTCTGCGGATTCGACCATGTCCTTGCTCCTTTACGAAGGCGCGAGAGGTGAATCTATAACCGTGAACGCGAGTTAGTCAAATATTCGCAAAGCCAAACACAAAAGAGTTGGAACAACGTACGCAGATGTCAGACAATCCTTCCTGCGATCCGCCGAACCATGCACATAAGAGGTCACCACTTGGCAGTCGGAGCAGGTTTGATGCATGCACCTGCGGGGTCGAAGCTGGAATGTAGTTGGAGTCTACCCCAGACGTCTCAGACGAAGGAATGAGCTCTGCGTGGAAATCTGCCATATGGAAAGAAGCTGGAAATGTTTTTTTCTGTCAGACAGTGGTTTGGCAATGCTACGATATCTAAATCCGCCTCGAGACGGCGCATGTCGCTAAGGTGGCACGTGCCTTCGCTTTTCCTTCCACGCCCTCGTACATGCGTTGGAGCACCGGCGGACAGCGCCGATCCTTCGCACTTCTCCCCGTAACCCCAGAAGGGCGACCAAAGTGCGGGGAAGTCCATGCTCGACAGGCCACGCATCTGCATTTCCGGGGTAA
The DNA here is from genome assembly GCA_010093485.1 of Karstenula rhodostoma CBS 690.94. Classification (NCBI taxonomy): domain Eukaryota; kingdom Fungi; phylum Ascomycota; class Dothideomycetes; order Pleosporales; family Didymosphaeriaceae; genus Karstenula; species Karstenula rhodostoma. The sequence continues at coordinate 1,288,780 of MU001493.1, forward strand.
CTCTGGAGTAGAACCTAGCAGTGATTGGCCTGTCATGATCGCCCGATAACGAGCGGCTTTAGATGCCCTAGCACTATATGAAGGAGCCCCGAATCCTATTCAAAAACTCCAACGAGCTATACCACTCGGTCATACTCGCCGACCTCCCTGCTCTTCTCATCAGGAGCTCAGTCTTGACCTTTTGCCGAAACCATGGGTGGCGGAACTTCTCTATGGGCATCGCCTGAATGGAAAAAAGACCCCAAATCCATCTACAATGGACGCCTGGCCTACCTCGCCACTACTATCGCATTTGCGGGCTGCGCATATGGCTTTGATCAAGGAAACATTGGAGGTGTTTTAACCCTGCCAACGTTTAAACACGCATTTGGGCTTGACAAGCTAAGCCAAGATGCCGCCGACGAGCGATCTGGTAACATTGCCGCGTTAAGTAAGTTGTAGTATTCGCGCACGCAAGAATCTCAGACTGACTCCCAACACAGTGGCTGCCGGTGGATCTGCAGGCGCCCTCCTTTCTGCCCCATGCGCCGACTTTCTTGGCCGCAAATACTCCATGATGATCTACGGCTGGATATATCTCTTAGGATGTGCATTCCAGGAAGTCCCAAACCTGCAACTCTTCTACGCAGGTCGCTTCCTTGCTGGTGTCGCCATCGGCTCAATGTCAGCTGGTGCACCTCAGTTCCTGGCCGAGAACTCGCCAAAGGCAATTCGTGGCTCTATGACCTGTTTGTACAACCTCATGATCATCACCGCTCTGTCGCTGGCTTTCTGGATAAATTATGGCGTATCCAAGTGGAAGAACGTCAAAGTGACGGACTACACACAATGGCAACTGTCGCTCGGCATACAGCTCATACCCGGCTTCTTCATGATCTGCATGCTTTGGTGGGTTCTGGAAACACCGCGTGCATTGATTGCGAGGGGGAAGCGAGAAGATGGGCTGAAGAATCTCATGAGGCTACGCAAGCTGCCTGAGGATCATCCATACGTTCAACAGGAGTACATGGAAACGTGTGCCCAAGTCGACCAGGAGCAAGAGGTTGCCGTTGGCCGCAACTATATGCTAGTCATCAAGGACATCGCCTTCGTCCCGTCGAACAGGCGTCGATTCTTCTTAGCCATCATGCTTTTCCTCTTTCACAAGTTCACCGGTACCGACAGGTAAGCAACCCCGATTTTGGCTTCATCGCTTGATCTGATGACTGCAGCCTCAACTATTTTGCACCCGAGATCTTCACTATGATCGGCGTGAAAGGCGGTTCCCAGGCCCTACTCACGACTGGTGTTTATGGTCTAGTCAAGCTTGTGACGACCGTGATCTATGTCGCTTTCATTGTCGATCGCGTCGGACGTCGCCTTCCACTCATGATCGGTGCGTCTATGCAAGCTACCGCCATGCTTTACATTGCGCTGTACGTTCGATTCGCGAATCCCGACAAAGGAGGCGGTACCGAAGCTGGCGGTATCGTTGGTATCGTCTGGATCTACATATATGCTTTCGGCTGGTACGTATTCCCGAGTCCGAGAAACACGTCTCTTGGCTAACTTTTACCTCGCCCAGGTCTTTTGGCCACAGTGTAGCTTGCTATGTCGTCGCTGCTGAGATCTTTCCTTCGCGTATAAGGTCGTTCTGTATGAGTTATTGCTTCTTTGTGAACTGGATTGTCGACTTCGGGATCACCAAAGCTACGCCTTCGATGATGACGCATCTTGGATGGGGCACGTTCCTGCTCTATGCAGTTCTGACCTACATCGGAGTTGTGTTCATTTTCTTCTGCATGCCTGAGATGAAAGGCAGGTCCATCGAGTCTATGGACGACTTGTTCTCGCATTCGATTTGGACCATGTACAAGCGTGCGTATCCGAAAGAAGAGGACAAGGTTCGCCATGATGTTGGTGAAATCCTGAGCAATTGCACAGTATCTGAGCTTGGAGAAAAGCGCGATGGAAATGTGCATGTTGAGAGGGTGTGAACTGGGATGACAATGCAGTAGTAGCTATAGTTTTGCTTTGACTCAAATCATAAATTTTCGGATGCGCACAGTTTGGTGCCTCCAAAGGCAGAATAAAACGTCAGTCTTTCCGTAACTTAATCTGCTCCACAACAGCGCGACTGTTGCACGCTCGCAATCTCAGCCCGAGGTCCACAATGTATTCTCTCCGACCCACAAAACTTCTGCACAGCTTACGGCGTTCTCGCCGATGCTGCGGAACCATCTTTACAGGCTACGAGGTGCCTTTTGAGGTATAAAACTGATCCAACACCGGACGTTGTGAAAGACCCTTGCAACAACTACTAGTAACGTCATCGCTGAATCATTACAATGGCATCTCATCAGAAGACCTTCCAGCTCAACACTGGTGCAAAGATCCCCGCAGTGGTAAGTCCCAGACGAGTTTGTATTGCCTCGCATCAATTGCTAAGTAGATGGCAAGGGGTTTGGTACATGGCAAGCGGCTCCAGGCGACGCTGGTCGCGCAGTTCAAACAGCCATCAAAGCCGGCTACCATCACCTCGTAAGTCAAGCCCGACGTACGTGTCATATCTTCAACTTCATGCTAACGAAAACAGGACTGTGCTCCTTTATGTACGTCTGACAGAGCCACTGAGCACTTGTGCTTTGTACTCATGGATCACCAGACTGGAACGAGCCCGAAATAGGGGAGGCATTAACTACCGTCCTCCAATCTACCGGCATCCCCCGGTCCGACATCTTCATCACCACCAAGCTCTGGTCTTCTTCACACCATGACCCCGAGGCCGCTCTCCGCAAGTCGCTGAAAGACCTCCAGCTCGACCATGTAGACTTGTACCTCATGCACTGGCCCATCTCGCTCCCCTCCAACTCCCTCGACGCACCCAACTTCGGGAAAGAAGACCGCAAAACGCACGCGCAGGACTGGGACTCTTCCAAGACCTGGGCGCTGATGGAGAAGCTGCTAGACACGGGACTGACGAAGGCAATCGGCGTGGCAAACTTCTCGACCGTAAATTTGGAAAAGTTGCTGAAGACGGCGAAGGTAGTGCCAGCCGTGAATCAGACGGAGTTGCATCCGCTGCTTCCACAAGATAAGCTGAACAAGTTCTGTGGAGAGCATGGGATCCATCAGACTGCTTTTGGGCCGCTAGGCGGGAAAGGATCGACTTTGCATTCGCATACTGCAGTGGTTGCGATTGCGGAGCAGAATAGGTCTACGACGGGTCAGGTGCTGCTTTCCTGGGGGGTTGCGAGAGGGTGGAGTGTCATTCCGAAGAGTGTCACGGAAGAGCGCATTAAGAAGAATCTGGACATTTTCCAGTTGAGTGAGGAAGAATTAGGGAGGTTAGATGCTTTGGCGGAGGAGGAAGGAAGGAGGTTCAATAGGCCGGACTGGGGGACGGTCGTGTTCCATGACGATGATGGGAGCGTTGCTTAGCCGCATGGCACGCCTGCTGAATCTGCATATCACGACATGTTGCTTCCCAAGGTCTTTGTAAATGCAAGATTCGCGCTGAGGGCTGGAACAAATGGCCCACCACATAGGTGTGTGCAAAATGTTCAGCAAGTAGGCAAACTAAGAACCACATTTCACAGTAGCATCACAGCGCCAACCCAACCAAACGATGAGGTGATGAACATTAATACACTAAATCTATGACTTGAGACTTGCTGCGAAGCTCTGCACTTCTTCTTTCAGACTGATATCCTCAGCCATGCCCAATCCTTGTGCAAGTGAAATGTTGAACCTCGCCGGCCAACTAGCAACAATTGCCTCCACATCCGGATCATGCTTCTCCTCAACTAGCCTCAACGCTTTCCCACCGCCAACTTCGCCCAAAGCTTCTAGGATCTGGCGTACCGTGACTGTTTGCCCCGGCAGATTTATCACACGCCCCCGGTTGTTTGCGAACTTCTCTTTTGGAACATCTTTGATGGCGACCAGGTTCTTGACCACCGTCTTAGGCGAGCATACCCACATAGTAAGGTCTTTGCTGACGGGAAGAGTTGACTGCAAGCCATTCAAAGGCTCTCTAACAATCCCCGAGGCGAAACTTGATACCGCGGCTGAAGGTGCACCAGGCCGTACTATAACAGTAGGCAATCTGACAACACGACCGTCGATGAGCCCACGGCGTGAGTAGTCGTTCACCAGTGTCTCGACGATGAGCTTCTCAGCGCCATACGAAGACTGAGGTATCGGGATAGTCTTTTCGTCGTACTGCTGATCAGGCGAGTCTGGAGGGCCGTAGACTGCTAGTGAAGAAGGAAAGACGACAACAACGCCAGGCTGGTGTTTTCGCAGATAGTCCAGTGTGAGCCGGTGAGAGTCGATGTTGACGGCAAGACCTAGGTCGAGGTTTGCTTCAGCGCCGCCAGACATGATTCCATGGAGGAGATAGCAGGCGCTCCATTGCTGACTGGAAAGTAATGAGTCCACCGCTGACTGGGTTGTGAGATCTGCTTTGACGGCGGTGGCGCGGGATGCGTTTGGATTTGGTGGTTCGAAAACATCCGCGAGTGTGAGGTGCATGCTCGGATTGGATAAGAACAGAGTATTGGAAAGTTCCTGGCCAATGAAACCGCCGGCTCCTGTGATGAGGATGTGCTCGCTGGAGGAGTTTGGATGAGAGCCCATGTTGTAATGGCGAACAATAGAAAGTATATGGAGAATCTATGTGAAGCCAACTGTCGACTTTCTGTCTCTTCGGTTCATGAAAACATACCCGTGCCTTCTATAGGCGCAATTGCAGATCCAAGGCTGCGCCTGCAAAGCAGAAATCTCGTTGGGTGGTGGACCGGCGAGAAAGCCGCCAGCAACTTTGACCGCCCCGCGTGCGGAAACAAGCACCCCCGCACCCCGCATGCACCTGCGGCCTTGACACCGACCGCTTCCAGTCCGTATGGATCATCTTCGGAGCAGCTCGTACTGCTGGCATTGGGAAATCTTGTGAAAGTCAATAACAACAATCGCCATTCTACTGCTGCGCTTGAATTGTATCGTCAATCAAGGACCTGAAATAAATCACACATCCACAACATGTCTGAAGATATCCCGGATCACGCGTCGAAAACGCTTCCCAAAATGCAATATGCTCGACTCGGACGCTCCGGTATGAAGGTGTCGCGCATCATTCTTGGCGGCATGGCTTTTGGAAAGCCTACATGGGAGGGCTCGCCATGGACCCTAGATGAAGAAGCCAGTATGGAAGTCATCAAACGCGCGTGGGATCTTGGGATCAATACGTGGGATACGGCAGACACATACTCCAACGGGGAAAGCGAGCGCATTCTGGGAAAGTTCCTCAAAAAGCACAACATCCCACGATCGAAAGCGGTCATTATGACCAAGCTATTCAACCCAGTCATGGACGACGACAGCAGACCAGCCCCCGCGGATCCCTATTCACAAGAGCTGGTGAACCAAATGGGCCTCAGTCGGAAACACATTTTCGACGCTGTAGACGCGTCACTCGAGAGGCTGGGCACGTCATATATCGATGTGCTGCAACTGCACCGGTTGGACCGCGATACCGAGCCTGAGGAGATCATGCGTGCGTTGCATGATGTGGTGAGCATTGGCAAGGTGCGGTATCTGGGTGGTTCATCTATGGCGACGTGGGAGTTTGCTCGCCTGCAGTACATTGCCAAGATGAACGACTGGACGCCATTCGCATCCATGCAGCCTTTCTACAACTTGCTCTACCGCGAAGAGGAGCGCGAAATGATTCCGTTTTGCAATGCGGAAGGCGTTGGCATCATTCCATGGTCACCGCTCGCTCGCGGGCTCTTGGGCAAGCCTGTAGGCGCAACGAGTGCGCGTAGTGAAGTAGACAGTAAGACGAAGAAGTGGTTTTGCGATGCAAACTCGGACATTGTTGAAAGAGTTGAAGAGCTAAGTAAGAAGAAGGGTGTGAGCATGGCGAGCGTGGCAACAGCCTGGGTACTGCGAAAAGGATGCCATCCAATTGTAGGATTGACCAGTGTCCAGAGAGTAGAGCAGATTGTGGAGGCTTTCGAAGTGGAACTCAGCGACGATGATTGCAGATTCTTGGAGAAAGAATACCGACCACGCAAAGTACAGATGTAGAATGTAATCGATAAACACGATGACGTCACGTGTCGTGAATAAGAGGCGGAACTGCTGTTGAATGCATCTTCGTATAACTTTGACATTTGCTTGTGACATGAACTGAATGCGGAGTGGCTCGGCCAGAAGTCCGACCATGGATGGTTTGCCGTACGTCTCGTTCAACGCACGGTACGGCAGCCGCATAGGTACATAGCCGCCAATGACCCCCATCATGAGGCTTTCCAGTCGCTACTCCATTCTTTCCGCAACCCACAATGTCGTCCCCCAGCCCACTGCCTCTGAAGCAGACACTTGATTCATTGCCGTCTCTCAAGTCTTCCTTGGAGGAAACGCGATCCCAGACGCGCGCACAAATCCAGTCCAATGCACGGATTCCGGTCCTGGTCGCGCTCGATGATGACCCTACAGGAACTCAAACATGCCACGACATCCCCGTCCTAACGACCTGGAGCGTTGAAGTACTCGCCCAAGAGCTGGCCGACACGAAAGCTGGGTCAGGCTTCTTTGTTTTGACAAACTCCCGCGCATTGTATCGACCCGCTGCTAGAGACTTGATGATCGAAATATGCACTAATCTCAAAGCCGCATCAGCAAAGGCTGGGAAGCCGTTTGAGATCGTACTCCGCGGCGATTCTACGCTCCGAGGACACTTTCCACTAGAGCCCGAGGCAGCTGAAGAAGTTTTTGGGCAAGCCGATGCTTGGATACTCGCACCTTTCTTCCTGCAAGGAGGGCGATACACGATTGATAACGTACATTATGTTGCAGAGGGAGATGTGTTGGTCCCAGCGGGTGAGACCCCGTTCGCAAAAGATGCTACCTTTGGGTACAAATCAAGTAACCTACGGGATTGGGTTGTGGAGAAATCAAAGGGCGCAATTCCACGGGAACGCGTGCAAGGAATCAGTCTTTCCGACGCTCGGTCTGGCGGCGCGGATGTAATTGCTGCCAGACTGATGGAGGGGGCCAGGGGTACTGTGTTCATCGTCAACGCAGCAGCAGAAGAAGATATGGACGTCATCGTGCATGGCATCCTCAAGGCTTCGGCGCAGGGAAAGAAGTTCTTGTTCCGCTCTGGTGCAGCTTTTGTCTCAGCGCGGCTCGGCATCTCCCCAATCCCACCTATCTCGGCGAAGCAGCTGGACCTTGATAGAACAAAAGGTGGCCTGGTCATCGCGGGATCTTATGTTCCTAAAACCACAGCGCAACTCAAGGTCTTGAGGGAACGCTCGGGCCATAAATTGACAACCGTGGAATTGGACGTCAACAAGCTCCTACAATCGCCGGAGAGCCGCGAGAAAGAGTTACAACGAGCACTGTCTACCGCGGAGGATGAACTGCAGAGACCACAGGATGTGCTTGTGATGACGAGCAGAAAGCTCATCACGGGTGCAGACGAGCATTCGTCACTTGAAATTGGATCTACAGTCGCAGCAGTCCTAGTGGCGTTTCTGAAAAAGCTGAAAGCAACCCCCAGGTACATCATAGCAAAAGGCACGTACTCGACCCCCCCTTTTATGAAACTACCCCTTTGACCACAACCACAAGTTTCCCTCATTCGAATAATGTATCTAATCGATTTCAGGTGGTATCACTAGCTCGGACATGGCGACAAAGGGTTTGGGCATGAAGAGGGCAATGATTGTCGGCCAAGCTGCCGCTGGCGTACCGCTTTGGAGGTGTGATGAACCCACTTCGAAGCACCCAGGCCTGCCCTATGTTGTGTTCCCTGGCAATGTGGGCGGGGAAGAGACGCTTGCAGAGGTCGTAGAGAGATGGAGAGTATGAAGGACTTGAATGAATTGTATTGCTCCGGTTAACGCCCGAGAAAATATCAAGACCTACTTTTTGGGATCCACCTCAAGATGCAGTAATGGATACAAGTTCATACATATATTGTATACGATCACTATGAGGGTGGGTAAATCAATAAAGGGGTGGATAACATAAGGCGTCGCGCTTTGCCAATGCACGAAAGCGTCTGTGCGCAGGGTTCATACATAAACATCAAGTTTCGTAATACAGCCAGGAGACACGGTACCAAGTGAAGCTCCTGAACCGGCACGCCACCTGTTGAGCACGAGGTGACGAGGATGCCCTAAGTCTTCGTAGCAAGAATCGCAACAACCGGCCATCTGACGCCATGCCGTGCGCCATAGCCGCCCATCTCCTTTTCCAGTTCTGCCCAACTCCTCCCAATGTCCGGAGTCACATCCTCCTGCCTGAAAGCTGGTAGGTTCATCTTCAAGAAAAGCTTCCAGTCGTCCACAGTCCAGCTCTTGCCCCAAAAGCCCGGTTCGCCAAGTACATCCACTCGCTCCTCACTGCGGATGCAACTCACAACCTCGACATCGAAGTCACAAGCGTCAGGCCCGTAGAAGGACATGTCGCAATCACTGTTCCACTTCCATCGCTGCACGTCGGCCCACTGCTCAGGATCCAGGTCCACATTATCCAAGAAACTAGACATGCAGTCCGTCGCCCGTTTCCAGCCTGCCTTGTGTGCCGGCCCAGACCCGTTCTTGATGTGTTTCGCAAACATGGCATCCGCAATCTTATCGTAAATCCGCTGACACGCGGCAGCATCATAGCCCTCCGCAGCAGCGAAATGCGGGCGCCCATAGAACCATATCGCCAGGGTGCCACCAGGCCTCAGTACCGTGGCCCACGAACGGAGAGCCTTCGCGTGGTCCAAAAGCGGCATGGCCTCCCCCACGGCCACGAAGGCCGCGGAGGCGGGTTCGTGGGTCAAATGGATGTCTTCGGCAGCGAGGCGCTCAAAGGCTACCCTTGCGAGGGCTGCGCTGTCAAGCGAGCGCGCAAGACGCTTTTGAGCGATGGCGAGGTGGCTCTCGTTCAGGTCGCTTGCGACGATGGCGTCGAAGTGACCCGACAGGACGGCTGCCACCTGCCCTGGCCCGGTTCCGACGTCGTGGGCGACCGATTGACGTGGATCAGGAAGCGATTGGCCCTGGTGTGAGCAGTGATACTGCAGCAATGAGGCGTAGAAGTCACTCTGGGCATAGTCTGGCCGCGCGGTGAGATAATCCTCCCAATACTGGCTCCGCTCGATCTCCGTGGTGAAGAAATTCGACGTGTCCTTTGCACTCATGGCGACGGGTGTTCTTTGCTTCGAGGAATTTGCTTCGAGGAATAGCGGGGACATGCGCAGTGCAGTCCATCTTGACCGTCTGGGGTATACGCTTGACCCAAAACATTCATTCCAAACAAATCCACATAAGCCCCGCTTACCCGAGCAGCCTATTTTCCTTTTAAGCCAGGCACAAACCTCAAGAATGTCCAGTAATAATATCAAGGGCCGGGTCCGGGCTGCACAGGACGGCGAACAACGGCGAACACAGAATGTCACACAAGCCAAACAGCCGGCGATCGAGCCCCGGAAGCATGAGTCGCCGCATCCGATCGCACATGGCAGCATGACTCGCGCCCGCCCGGTCTTCCCTCCGTACCCCTCTTTGTGCTTCCCCACTCAACCCACAACCCACAACCGACAACCCGCACCGGAGACATGCGCGACGCGTTCGATAGCTCCAGGGCAAGTTTCCGACTCGGAACGCGGCATGCGCGAACTCGGAACGAGTGTTCCGCCCGCGCATTCAATATACGCTCCCGTCATGCCATCACATTAACCCTGTTCCTCCTATATCCATGTTGTATCTCCTTCTCCAATTCTCCATACACTTTGCGTCGTCCACGTCCCGCTGAGATTGTCTCGCCTTTGACGCCTTGAGCTGCAGCTCACATACCCATTATTGGAGACTCCTGCCACGACCACCCCCAACACACAACCACCGCAACAATGCCCGTCCCCAAATCCACCATACCAGACAAACACACCATGCTCCCCCCGGGCGTCTACACCCCCGTGATAACCCTCTACCAACCGACCAAAACCCAAGAAATCGACCTCGACGCCATGTACACGCACTGCCAATTCCTGTTGCGCGGTGGCACGCACGGGCTCGTCTACCAAGGCACAAACGGCGAAGCCGTCCTGCTCTCGCGCTCCGAGAAGACCGACATCCTGCGCATGGCGCGGAGAGCAGTGACAGACCTGGGCGTCCCGGAGTACCCGATTGTCGCGGGTATCAGCGGGCAGAGCACGAACGAGAGCATCGAACTCGCCCACGATGCGGCGGAGGCGGGTGCCAGTTTCGGGCTGTTGCTGCCGCCGAGTTACTGGGCGAAGGCTGTGAGCGAGGAGGCGCTGCTGGGGTTTTATAGAGACGTCGCGGATGCGTCGCCGATTCCTGTTGTCGTCTACAACGTATGTTGCGTTTACCTTGACGCTGTTCCCAGACGTACCACTGACAGACATCCAGTTCCCGGGCGTGACCTCGGGCATCGACCTCAACTCCGACGACCTCGCCTCCCTCGCCGCACACCCCAACATCGTCGCCGTGAAGCTCACCTGCATGAACGTCGGCAAAGCAATCCGCCTCGCGTCCAAGTTCTCGCCCCAGCAATTCTCCGTCTACGGCGGCTCCTCGGATTTCCTGGTCCCCACGCTGGAAGGCGGCGGTGGTACGTTCCCCTTCCCCTTCCCCTTCCCTGCCTTATCTTGTTCGTTCAAGTAAGACACGCCAATACTGACCAGCCCGACAGTCGGCTGCGTAACCGGCATGGGCAACATCTTCCCCAAGTCCACGGCACGCGTCTACGACCTCTGGACCTCGGGCCAAAAGGACGAAGCCCGCGCGCTGCAACAAGTCGTTGCCAACGCAGAGTGGGCGTGCAAGAAATCCCTCGCGCTGACAAAGTTCGCGGCCGGCCATTTCGCGGGGAAGCTGATCGGCCTGGACGACGCGAAGACCTTCTACCCGCGGAGACCGTACTTGCCTGCGGGCGAGAAGATGCAGCAGTGGACGATTGAGGTGATGGTCGTGTTGGAGGAGGAGGAGCGGAAGATTGCGGATAGAGTGTTTGGGGGGAAGGCGGTGAACGGAGTGAAGTGAGGAGGTTCGTAGCATGGTGTTCTTGCTGATATCTCGGAGCGTTTTCTCACTGAAATTCAAAACTACCTTTTTCAGCATCGCAAAAGAGATGGCAGGCATATCGATGTAGATTCATGATAACATCCTACCAGTCCCCCCCCATCCTCATGAGCACAACCTTATGTGTACCATTAGTATTACCCACCACCACACCTAAAACACATCGACGCCAGCCACACCAAAACCCCAATAACAATGATGCAGAGGTATCATTTGCAAAGTTAGTAAATCAAGTAAGAAAAGCGGCCCTTCAGACCGTAACATTGCGTTCCACTTTCGATGAATAGGAAACTTTGGACGAAGTCGACGATATCGAGGGCCTCGTAGGTCGGCGATTCTATCGTCGTGGCCCTGCAATGCCCATGCCTGCGCCCGTCATTCGCCCACCGCCGGCATTCAGGCTCTGTCGTACAATCATTTCGGCGGCCTGCGCCGCTGCAAGACGTTCCTGTATTACTGTGAGCATGCGATAGAGACGAAATTCCGATATCACATACCTTCTGGCGACTCCTGTCACGCAAGTACCTCTCGGCTTCTGGCCGCATCCTCAGAATGCGCAGAATCATATCGTCGCTGGGATCTGCCTGTGCCTCTTTTCTCTTCTCGATCTTCGCTTGCCGCATAGTGCCCAAGTTACGAGAAAGCATGATAGTCTTGTGCTTCCGCGACGGCATGCCGACCAAGCCCGCTGCGCCGCCGAACTGATGTCCCATAGCTGGCGGAGCAGAGAGTCTGTTCATGCGCGCCGCATGTTCCTGTTGACGGATTTGAGTGGCAGCGGCCATACCTTCCGATGTCCGGATAAGATCGTCGGTCGATTCAAAGTAGAAGAAGTTGAGATTCTGTAGCTCGTGGTACTTCGGCGACTTGAGCACATCGATGGGAACACCATCCGAGTTGCCGTCTTCGTCCGCGGCATGGAAGAAATCGAAGAGCAGCTGCAGCCACTTAAACACTATATCAACCTCTTGTCGCGTTAGCGGTCGCTGTTGACTCAGTTTGTCGCTCAGCGGAGGAACAAGAAGAGCTTCGATGGTCGCCAACACTTCCTTCCACAGTCTTGTCATGACCATGATCATCGCCGGATCCGTCAATGTCTGCTTCATCAAGGCGAAGTTCTCGTTGAAGTAGTCGAACAGCGGCTCAAGAGCTCGGGTTACATCTTGCTGGGTCGGGGCTTGTATGGCCGATTGAGGACGATTCCCGGTACGGAAGAAGCTCGTGACTGACGATACGGACAATCCACCGCTGAGCATAGCCTTTAGCGCTCTGCGCGACAAGCTGTGATTGATGAATGCGGAGAGCTTCATTCGTTAGCATAATACAGACATTAGAACTTTTCATGCATACCTTGTCAGTGATTGTTCGGGTCATCTCGCGCTCAGTCCTCTTAAGCGTCCTGAACGCCTTTCCAAAATAGAACTGAATATCGTCTCGTTCTCCTTCCATACTAACACGAAGGAGTAACCGACCCTGGGTATCCAGATCCAACCAATATTCACGAGGCATAAAGTCTCTGAAATGCGAGGGATCTAACTTGAGCGACGTTCGCCCAACGCAGTCGTGGTCACCAAGTGTGTCCCAGTCCCAAATTGTCGCGATGATGTTCAGAGGTCCATTGGTAGTGATATCAATCGTCTCATCCCACCGTGGATTGAGGTTGCCATATATGACGCGCGTCTTTGCGAGACGTTTCTGATACTCGTCGCCGAGAACAACGTAAGGGTCACTGAGACCGTTCATATCACACGCTTTGAGGTCTTCGGCTTCGATAATCTTGATGGTGAAGACATAGTTGTTGTTGCGGATGCGCTGCTGGGTTGGCGGGGCATACTTGTTGATGACTTCGGCACATGCATCTACGTTGATTTCCTTCTCGAGCTTATCCAGCTGCAACATGGCGTATTCGACGTTGTTTAGCTTGATCAAGGACTACACAATTCAGCGCCGCATGCTTACACAAGTAAGGATGACTCACCTCTGGGTAGAAGTTGAAGGGTTCAATCTTCTCCTTCTGGTTGTACAGGTCTTTTGCCATAGATAACCATTTTTCTTGTCGCGTCTGGCGGGCAGCAGCTTCTTGTTCGGGAGTCATGCGATCCATCTCCCGAGCGAATTTCTGTTCTAGGAGCTCGCAGTATCTCGTTAAGCCTATTCCTATAGTTTTGGAGATTGATGTCATGAATTTTGCGTATTGAAGGTCATCGTCCCAATTCAAGGCGACGATCTGATCAATGCTTTGTTTGAAGGAGCGGAATATGTCAACAACAGACACGCTGTGACGTTCATCGTCCATGGGGACGGGGTTTGGAGACTCGATCTGGAACTTGTCCGCTTTGAAGGCATTCTCGACCCAGCCAATAAGGCTTGCGTCTGTCCGTTCGATCCATCTCCACACAAACTCCTGCAATAGCCCCTCAATGTGAAAAGCAAATTTACGATTCGGGAGAGCATCGCCGTGGATTCTCCTGATCTCGACGAGCTCCTTGTATAGCTCGAAACCATCATCGACCGGAACGTCCTGACCATTATCGTGGGCAACATCCAGAATTCGGGACACCAGGTCCCTCGCATCTGCTGCGTACGCGGGGAACACTTCCTCAACAAGGCACATCATGGGGCTGACACCCATGATCTGAGGATTCTTCTTGTAGCGTTTTTGTATCTTCTCACACAGCTTCACCACAGCTCGCCCGAGCTCAATGACATGATAGAATTCCCACTCTTCTTTCGTCTCTGGGATATGTTTCGCAAGGAGGTCGCGGTACTTGTCAGCAGCCTTTTCACGGAGCGCTTTCTTCAGCTCCTCGGTATACTGATCCAAGGACTCCGGATTTTCCTGGAACAGATTGTCTTCGTAAATGTGCGTGGTGAGCACGTACATAAGAGGCCCCAGTGGGGGTGCTTTTGCCTCGTATACGAGGAGCAGTGTCTCGTACAGCTCGCGAAGCAGACAGTCATGGAGTACTGTTAGAATATTCTGTTTGAGGGCGTAATCATGTACCGTCCATCTCGAGCTGTCGAACAGCGAGTCGGAGACCTGTACTTGACTGAGGCGGTGGGATTTCTTGTCTGCCGGCGGTGGCTCCTTGGCGTAGTTGAATGCTGCATCCAAGGTATCTAGGTCGACTTCCTGGCTCTCGTACTTCTCCTTGACCACGTCGAGGAAAAGAACCAATCTTGAGAATTGTGGAAGTCGCCATCGCAAGGCTATCTCAGTTAGTAGCTCGGTAGATTGCTTGGACAGTAGTTTGAAGGAGGGAACATCGCTCGTCGCCTCTGACGGCTGCAACTGGGCGTCTGCCATATCGTACGCGAGTGCCTCTTTCAATATGGCACGGTAATATGCTCGTGGGTCCGAGGGTATGAATGTGAAGGGCAGATCGTGTTCGCCATTATCTTGTAAGCTGAGGCTACTCATGTCGACGGGCTGGTCGATGACATATGAGGATGCGTTTTGAGTTGCGGTCGAATCACGTCTCGAGGGATCATGGTAAGCAACGTCGTGCGGGGCGTTTGGTTTGAATTGAGGCACTGACCCGCCGGGGGTGCTCTTCGCTAATTCAGGGTTCGACTGCACGATAGCAAGTATCATTTGCGACAGGTCCTGGACCTCTTGATGCCTCCACGCTTGGTAGGCATCCTCTAGGTCAAAGTCGTCGCTGTTCAAGGTCTTGCTGCTCATCAGACTAAGATGAGCTTGGTACGTCTTGAGGTCTTGCAGTGCCGCCTTCTCTGTCCATACAGACTTGTATCGATTGATGTCATTCTGCACATCCTGATAAGATATGGCGAATATGCGGGAAACTACCAGGACCAGGGGCATGTCCTTCACCTCATAACTGCGTGGGACCTCCACCTCGACCGTGGAGCCCCCTTGTCCGCCATTGCGCTGGGCCTCTGAAGCCAAATCTTGGTCATGCATCAAGAGCTTCTTCTCCATTGTTTGCAATCGGGTCATTAATTCTGGGCGGTCCCTTGCCCAGTCGTGGTTTCGCAGCGTCGAGCTGAGCAGACGGATGAAGAGTGCAACGTGGCGGTCCACCATGAGTTTCCAGCCGTCGTCGCCCGGGGGCTTGCCCTTGGACAGCTCTTTGGTCGCGTTGGAGAAGAAGATGAGCAGCAAGTCCTCGACTCTGCGGTCCTTCTCCATGGACTTTCGAAACTGCGGCTTCTTGAACTCGTTGAGGAAGACGGCAAAGGTCCGCTTCACGGTGGCGTCCTTGTACTCGGGCATGCGCTCGGTGCCCACCAGAACGCCTGTTATCCGCTTGTCCAGCTCGCTCATGAAGTCTTTGGGGAATCGTGTGCTCTTGGAATCGCGGATCAAGGAGAAATCTTTCATGAGATCGTTGACAGAGGTCGAGGAGCGCTGCACGGGTTTGGGGGCGGCGGCAACATGCTGGACTCGTTTCTGGCGCGGCTGCAGCAGATATGCGAGGTATGCTACGCGGAGGGCGTAGAGATAGGCATCTTGGGCGGAGACATTGCGCTGCTTCCCTCGCGCGGAGCCTGAGCCCCGCCGCGAGACACGCTCACCCCGCTGGATGCTGTTGACGCGGCTGTGGGTGCCCTGATCCATGGTGCAGGTGTGCGGTGTCTTCAGGAGCGGTGCGTGTATCGTGCGGGAGAGGTTGGGCGCATAGCAAGCAAGCGAGTGCTGGTTGCTGGTTGCTGGTTGCGGTGCGGCGGCGGGGGTGGTGCTGCTCTTGCAGGCGGTCCAGCACCGGGGCGAAGATGTTTTGTTTTGCTTCCCTGCGTGGATGGTGAATCGTGCAGCCAGCGAGCCTATGTTTCAAGCCAGTGCTCGTGGGTCGGGGCTGGTGGCGGCAGCTTGCCTGGCGGGTGCGTCAGTCACCGAGTGCTTTCCTCCACTGGGCAAGGCAGGGCAGGGCAGGGCAGGCTGACAATGCCCGCCTTCGAAGCTTGCAGCAGCCCTGCTGACTCCCGCTCATGAAACACTTTAATCTTAGAACAGTGCTAGCTCTTGCGCACATCCCCCGGCGTGATGCCGCTCGCAAAACTCCCACCGTACGAGGTAAATAAAGTACCGGATCCGTCGCCAGTGCCCGCACGTGGAAATGCAACGCCTGCGCGCCGAGACCGCCCACGCTGCACCTCACCACCTCACCACCTCAACACCTCAACACCTCAACACCTCAGCTGCTGAGACGGGAGCTTGTGGCCTAGCCCGTAGCGTCCATGTAGTCGCTGAGCGCGCATACGTCCTGCGCTGCTAACCTCGAAAACGATGGTGTTGCGCCGAGCGGACATCTGGACTGTCACATGAAGCGCTCCGGGTAGCCCTTTCCTCGCCGTCTTCCACGCCTCCACCGCACCGCAGGCTCTCTTGATTTGCCGACGCCGCTCATCGCACACACAGCACACAGCACACAGCACACAGCACCCCAGACCACGTTACGTTTGGCCGTTGGACGCGCAGAGGCATATTACTTTCTCCATTCCTGACACACCAACACCGCTCCCCATAAACACTTCAGTCTACGATACACAGCCACGATGACTTCCTCCCAGAGCCCGCCTCCTGGTGCTGCCGATCGACCGCGCCTCACCGAAGCGCAAAAGAAAGAGAACCACATAAGATCTGAGCAGAAGCGCCGAGAAGCCATCCGCGACGGCTTCGACCGCCTCGCGTCCATCGTACCCGGCATGGACGGCCAAGGCAGGAGCGAGGCCGTTGTTCTGGAAGCCACACTGCAGCACATACGCGAACAGATCAACGAGCGCCAGAAACTTGTCGAGGCCGCCAAGGCAAAAGGCATAGACACGACAGGCTGGGAGCTCTCGCGAGAGACCGTCACCGCGTGCGAAAGTCAGCAGAAGCGCAACGAAAGCGAGCAATAGCAAGGCGAGAGCGAGGCCGTTGTTCTGGAAACCACACTACAGTACATACAGCGCATACGCAAACATCAGCGAGCTCCAGAAGCAAAGCCAGCAGAAGCGCAACGGAAGCGAGGCCGTTGTTCCCGAAACCACACTTACATACATTCGGCGCATACGCAAACAGGTCAGCGAGCGCCAGAAGCAAAGTCAGCAGAAGCGCATCGAGAGCGAGCAATAGCAAGGCAAACAACGCTGAATTCTCAAACAAAGGTCTCGAGCAGGATCTGGAACGTGCAGAAGAAGAACGAGAAAACCAACAGCATGGACCAGCGTGGTAGAAGTTGTTATCGGGTGTTGTTGGGTGTTCCCTGCATGTTCATGGGACGAGCACACGACATCATAGATTCAGTATGCCGGACGCGTCGTCGGCTCTCCTTCGCGACACCGGCACGGGCCAATGACGACGCGCCGTCTTATCGATAACAAGGTAGAAAATACACCATTGCATTCCTGACAGCCCCGCGGCGCATCGCGTGAACATGTCTTTCAGCTTTGGATTTTCGGGCGATGATATAGAGGCCGACACAGAACATGTCTCCCAGAGTACCCAGCCCGCAGCAGCAGCGGCGGCGCAGGATGCCCCTCCGCCGATCCCGGCTCAGACGCACGACTTGGATGAGCTGGTAGGTATGCACCTCGGCATCGTGTTACAGCATGATTCTTGACTTTGTGGAAATGTCTGCCCCCATAATACAAAGATCACTCCACCAAAGACGTTGTTGTAATCCGCACTCTTCTAACACACACAGCTCTCCTCGCTCCCGGACAAACTCTCCTTCACCCTCACCACAATAACCTCACCCCTCGGCCACACCACGCGCCTCCCCCGCCGCGAGCTCTTCGATGTCCGCCTGCAACTCATGGCCGAAGACGACGGCACCTCTGCCGCGCCCCTTGCCGGCCTCGACGACTCGGACGTCCGCACCAACATCTACGAAGGCGGCTACAAGACCTGGGAATGCAGCCTCGACCTCGCGCGCTTCCTGCTTGACCGCGGGCCCCGCAAGGACCTTGACGACCTCGTGCGCGTCGACCACGTCATCGAGATGGGCTGCGGGACCGCGGTGCCCAGCCTGCTGCTGTTCCAGTATGCGCTGCGGGAGGGGCTGGGCATGTACTTCACGCTGACAGACTACAACGCCGACGTGCTGCGGCTGGTTACGCTGCCGAATCTCGTGCTGACGTGGGCGGGGACGCTCGACGAGCAGAGGAGCAAGGAGCTGTTTGGCGACGCGGGGAATCCGGTTGCTTTCCCCAACCCCGAGGAAGAGAACGGGGATCTGTACCTCACGCCTGCGGCGCTGGAGGCGTTCAAGAAGCAGCTGAGAACGACGGGGTTGACGCTCACGTTGCTGTCTGGCTCGTGGCTTCCGACGGAGACGCTGCTCGAGCTTGTACCGTCGTCGCAGGAAATGAACACGCTTATTCTTGCGTCCGAGACGATATATTCGCCGGCGAGTCTGGTTGCGTTTACGGATGCGATGGTTGCGCTTATGCGGCGCGTAAAGAGCGGAAAAGCGCTTGTCGCGGCGAAGAGACATTACTTTGGGGTTGGGGGGAGCGTGGATGAGTTTAGGCAGGAGTGTGGGCGGAAGGGGTGTGTGGCGTATGAGATGGAGTTTGAGGGGCTGGAGGCGGGAGTTAGGAGAGCGATTTGCGAGGTACAAATGTGCTGAGTATGGGAATCGTTGAGTGGGTAGTGTAGAAAGCGAGGGTAGTCATGCGAGGTGAGAATGATGTTTCATAGGGGTATCTAGGTGTACTACGAATGAGGATGAAATGGGAAACGCCCCGTGTCGTGTCAGAGTTCATAACCAACCATGCACCAAGCGGTGATGATACGCAAAAGCCTGTATGCCTGCCTCCTAGTAAACCCGATCCAACAATCTAGATCCGGAGAGACGGCACGTCCATTCGCCTAACACCCACCGATCTGTCTTCGTTCCTCCGCTTGGCAAAGGCGTCCTACGCCTTCTCGTTCTTCGCGTGCGCATACACCGTCGGCATCTCGCCGCGGTCAAGGTACTGCACCTTGTCGTCGCCCATGCCCTCGCGCATGCCCTTCCTGATCGTCTCCCGTTCGATAGCCATGTTCTCCCCACGCGCATCGCGCAGACGTTCGACACTACGAGACACCACGTCGATATGCCACTGCAGCGGGTAGTCCTCCCTGAACCCAACCACCTCCGGCGCCGCGATGCCGTCTCGCAGGTTCTCTAAGCCTGTCGAAATCTCCTGTAGTTTAAGTAGGGTGGCACTAACAAGCTGCACAGCGTTGGCGCGGTAGCGCAGGACATCTCGGAGGAGCTGTAGCGACTTCATATTTGCGGCCTTGGAGGAGCGATTTCCGCCGAGCTTGGACCAGAGATCTGCGAGAAGCTCCTGGCGGTCGCGATTGACGGTGTTGTCGTCGCGCATGGCGATGTCGGCGATGATGTCGAGGCGGGCGTCGAGGTTGTTGAGCAGCGCCATGAGGGACTCGCTGAAGACGATGAGGCTGGAAACGTCGTCTTTGAGCTTGGACACGTGGTTGAGATATTGCACGAAGATGCGCTGCTCGAGGGTTTCGGGCGGGCCGCGGAAGACGGAAAAGATGTTCATGTGGCGGACGGCTTCGGAGAGGGCGCCTTTGTTCGCCTCGGTGGCGACGATGCCATTGAGTACAGTGAGCGTCCACTTGTTGGTCGAGATGACTTGGTCCGTCACGTAGCCGATGCGTGCGTTGTACTTTGCGAGATCGTCTGAAGCCTCGCGCGCTGTCTCGATGAACGAGTCGAATTCGTTCTCTAGCTCCGCCCGGGAAGGCAAGTTAGAGAATCGCACCTGGATACGGAGATCGCGCATGGCAACCTGGCTCTTCTTCATGTTTGCTGGCAGGGCGTAGGAATCCTTGTTTGCTTCCAGTACATCTTCGAAAGAGGACTGAATGTTGACGAGCTCTTCGAAGTTCGCTTGGCGGTTGTTCGGCATCGTGTCGCAGAAGGGGAGAAGATAGCCAGAAAATGGGAGCGAGCACATTGGCGCAAGAGTTGCCTGAAAAGAGTTCTTCAAGTAGATCGAGCCAAACTGGAGGGTCAGGACTAACACAGCGACGAGTGCAGCCATGCCGACAACAGGCTGCAGGCCAGCGAGAACCATTTTGAAGATGCCGTAGAAGTATCCGAGAACAGGGCGCAAAGCGTAATCCCAAAAAAGCCCCAAGAAGTGCCACGGGTTTACCGGTTCTTCTTGAACCGGGGCAGTCTGGCGCTTGCCAGCTCGAGGAAAGCGCGACATGTCTTTGTTCGTGTGGCTCGGAGTTGAATTTTGCTGAGGATTCCTGCTCCTGAGTTGAGAGTTTCGGAGGGGTGACGTGGGTAACGCGGTGTTTAACCCGCTCGTAGACGCGTTGATGGAGGGCATTATGAACTCAGGTGACTGCTGTGGCGTTGGCTGCTTCCAAGTTCTCGAGCCACCCCTTGCCATTTGGGGTCCCTGTGAAAGTCGAGCGGCTGATCCCTTGGTAGGTGTGTCTTGGCGGGTTTCCGAAGCCCGCGTAGTCCTGGCATGAGGCATAGGTGTAGCCATGTCGTCTTCCTCTTTGTCCAACACATTGCGCCCATGCTTTTCAAAGTAGTCGCTTGGGCTACCGGCTTCGGACAACGAGTCCTCGGAATCAATAGAAGCGTTGTCATCTGAGTATTCGGCAGAGCCCCAGGAATCTCCCAGGCTGCCGTCGTGCCTTCGTGGTCGCGCGGCGGCCATGGTGTATCAACCTCCCTTTTTCTCTTTCACAAACAGATATGGAAAGAATGTTCCAACGGTAACGAGGGTAGGGATTGCTGAAGGTTCCGTAGTATCCAAAGTTTGGTGTCGTTTACAACGGTTCTATAGAAGAGGCTGGGGAACAAGGTTGCCACTTCTCTCAAGGTGTGACGTGGTGTTGACCAATCAGCGCAAACCGATGAAGAAGGGTGTCAATGTAACGTCTAACCCTGATATGAAGAGTAAATTCACAACATGTTTTCCGCTCATAATTGTGCATTTGCAACGCGCTTCGCAAGACTTGATTTAGCAAGAGATGGGACGACGTCATCGTCATGATCAGATAAGATGGTGCCAAGCCGCTAACTCTACGCGTCTCGAGGCTTCAGCACAGCTATGAAGCTTGCCAGCTTTCTCGATGCCGCGCATACGGCAGCTTTCGGCAGCGTCAAGTCTCCTTGGGCGGAGGCCATTGAGCTCACAACTTTCCCGCAACCATGTAGCAAGCTTTGTCAGGAGCTGCTCCTGCTCCGCTCCTGGTCCTTTTCAGAAATCGGTTGTCCGCAACGCGCAACAAGCTCCGCAAAATGCTCAATTGAACCCTACAACGTCCGAACCACCTAAGCCCAACGCTGGGGCCGATCATCGGGTGATTGCCAAATTGCATGACCTCTTCCTCACGTCACCCATGTCCCCTGGCTCACCGCTGCTCCTCCCGAATGGCGCCTACGTTTTCCAGAAGTTGCAAGACTTCCTCCGAGCACAATACCCTCAGTTCGGATATCAAGAGGTCATCACGCCGACAATATACAAAAAGTCTTTGTGGGAGAAATCAGGTCATTGGGACAACTATGCGGAGGACATGTTCAGTGTGCAGGGACGAGGCGCCACTGGACAAACAGAGAATGCGCAGGCTGGCGAGGATGAAGAGTTCGGGCTGAAGCCGATGAATTGCCCAGGACACTGTCTGCTGTTTTGGGGGGAGGGCGAGCTCAAGAGCTACAGAGACCTACCTGTACGGTATGCCGACTTCAGCGCGTTGCATCGAAACGAGATATCGGGATCTCTGACCGGCTTGACACGGGTGCGACGATTCCACCAAGACGACGCGCATATATTCTGTCGGCCAGACCAGATCTTGTCGGAGATTGAGCAGACATTGAAGTTTGTGGGCATGGTGTACGACACGTTCAATCTTGGTCCTTACAAGTTACTGCTTTCGACCAGACCAGAGGAACACTACATTGGGACACTGGAAGAGTGGAACAGAGCGGAAGAGCAGCTGACTACTGCTCTCAATAACAGTGGAAGAGAATGGGCTATCAATGAGGGAGACGGTGCCTTCTACGGCCCGAAGATTGATATCATCCTGACAGATGCGACTGGTAAAGAACACCAGACGGCCACTATTCAGCTCGACTTTCAACTCCCCCAGCGATTTGACCTGCAATATCAAGCATCACCCGAGGAGCTAGATGCAGGCCCTATCTCAGCTGGGGACAAGAACATTGATCCGTCATGCCGCCGGCCCGTCATCGTTCATCGCGCTATATACGGGTCCTTGGAGCGTTTCATGGCCCTACTCATCGAGCACTACAACGGAAACTTTCCATTCTGGCTTTCACCGCGACCCGCCGTGGTAGTGACGTTGAACCAAAAACCCGAAGTGCTCGAGTACGCCGCTCGCGTCCAATCCGTGCTCGCAGGTATATCAGACCCGTCACACCCGAACGACGCACACAAAAGCGCCGATTCCAAACCGACGCCACAGCAACTATCTGCGATTCACCTTCCCATCGATGTCGACTCGAGCGGCCGCCTACTAGGAAAGAAACTCCGCGAAGCCCATAACAAGAAGTATAACCATACTATCGTGGTCGGTGCTGAAGAAGTCAAATCTCAAACCGTGCGTCTAAATATCACGAACCAGCCGAACGATAGCGCTGTGCGCGAGGTCATCAGTGAGCTTCTGGGACGGCCGCTTACGGAGAAAGACGAAACGAAGGGATCTATCAGTGTCGACATGACGATAGAAGAAGCGAGAAAGTATTTTCTGGCTTTGGTGGGGAGGTTCTTGTAGTGTGATGTATGGCCGTGAGAATGTATATTATTATGTGTACAATTAGCCTGATTCCGGCAAGGCGAGATGCCACTTTTTTGTGATGTTCCGTTGTTCGATGCTCCGTCTGAAAATGGGCATGTGAGGATCCTGGGGTCGTGGAAGACAATAGGGAGGCGCTCGCGAGAAGGAGGGAGTGTCGGGGTGATCGGTGGGGTGAGTCACGTGTAACCGTGGCTCTGGGGAAATCGTCGTCTCACCCATCTCAACACTGCTCAAGCACCATGGAATATAATAGATCTAAGGTTGAAAATGGGAGCTCATCTTTTCTGACGAAACTAAGAAGCTGAAGGTGAGCTCCTCGGCGACGCTTGTGAGACTTAGTGGCATGTTGATAGAATAGGTGAAGTGAAAACGCAAGGCTATCGACCTGATGTTGTGGAGGAGTAATCAAATGCATTGAGGCGGTATGCCAACAGAATATGATTGTAAAAATTGGAAGTTGCGCAGACCGAAAAGATATTTGGCTCATGGCCAGCTACTCTATCAAGAGCGCGTTGCTTGTACTTGATCATACTGACATTTATCAGATCAAATACTTACAGTAGGGCCGTGGGACGAAACCTACTATCTCACCGGTGGAGGTCCGTGTCCCTTTGACGAGCAACCTCTACTCGTGATTTACTCATTCTGTAGACGTTCAGTTCCGCTTCTTTCGCGGCGTTCTCTGCTTCCACTCCGGCTACTTCGATCTAACCCTCGACAACGATTCCAGAGAGTCAAACATCAACTCCTTTCAAGTGAGAGATTGTCAGATTGAGACCTTCAGAATCTTCTATGATTGGGTCAACACTGGCATTCTGTCCCTCCCAAATGAAGGAGCCATCCCATCAGAAGTACCATGATCACGGCGAGGCTGAGTACACTGGGGTGACAGCGTAAGTGAGATAGAGATAGATCTTTAGTGATTCGAAGCTAACCAATTCGATTAGGGATGAGTTTACACCGCAAGAGAGCGAGGCCGCTGGCAATAACAACTGAGGGTTTGACCCCAGTGATGTAGGCAGGTAGACACCTCTTTCGTTTCTCGCCAGACATGTCACACAGCACGACACAGTTATTATAGCGGTGGAGATGAGTCTCTCGATGCTGCTCCAAAATTTACACGGCATTACCGGAATTTGAGTGTTCTGGTTCGTCCATCATTATAGCATGTCCAAACCGCAGGATACTGACGAGACTGCACAGAGATATAGCACGGTGTGTTTTCTGTCTACTTCAGCAAATGAGGCGCCGGTGTACCTCGTACGTGCATTCTATGACACGACTACGAGGACTTTCGATAGTTACGGGTTTAAGACATTGGTGAATATGTTACACCAACCGGTTCAGTCGATCTTAACGTGGGAGGTTTGATGAGAACCCTAAAAATCGATTTTCCTCTGCGACTGCTTCGCTCTTACCACGTCCACGTGCATCAATTTCCAACGAAGTTCACACGCAACTTACCAGAAAGTAACGCAGATCCTGCATCCTGCTTCTTAACTTGCTTTTTGCTTCAGCCCTCTTCCTCCCTTTTCCACCCTTCCCTGTTCCAGTCTTTATTTTCTCCTAGAGCTTTGCTATTTAATTGTTATTCCCCCAGTCATGAGCTTTCTTCCCGTTCGCTGCAGTCTCTGCTGTCAAATGTTAGGCCGCGCCTAGCTCTTTCCACTTCGATAGAACCTCGGCAGCCACAAGCACGATTCCTGTACGCTCTTCGTCCATCACAAGTGCAGCATAGGATGGCAAAGCGCGACGCGACAATGTCTCAAACGTCGCGTACCTGACGCGCATCGATTGGGTGGGGGTCGATCCGCCCTAGCGAGACGAAGCGAGACGGTATCCGGGGTGATGGCACGAACGTAAACAAGCACGCACGACCTGCATTGCTCGAGCTCCGTTCACACCTCCACTTCACCCTCACCGCTGTACTCTACTCTTGTCTGCGACTTCTTGTTTTCTTCTCTTCTTTTATCTCCTTGGACGCAACAATCAAACAGGACTGCGTTTGGGCGATTCTGCGACAGCCTTCGACGGGTATTCTTCAGCATACGAACCAGCAAGAAAATCAAGACGACAGCACAATGGCACTCTCAACCGGAGCCCGCACCAACGGCAGCAGCGCTACTGTCGCCCAACGGTATGCTCTCCCTATCCTTCTTCTGGCCGTGACGCCCGCTGACCCCGCCTTGAAGCCTCCAGAAAGAGCTCATGGACATCATGATGAAGCCCACGCCCGGCATCACCGCCTTCCCTGACGACGAGAACATGACCCGCTGGACCGCCACCATCGACGGCCCCTCGTCAACGCCCTACGAAAACCTCGTCTTCAAGCTCAGCATGGAGTTCGGCGCCACATACCCCTATGCCCCGCCCACGGTGCTCTTCAAGACGCCCATCTACCACCCCAACGTCGACTTCAGCGGCAGGATCTGCCTCGACATCCTCAAGGACAAGTGGAGCGCCGTCTACAACATCGGTACCGTGCTGCTGAGCCTGCAGAGCCTGCTCGGAGAGCCCAACAAGTAAGTCGACAACCTGCTGCGGCATAGGATCGCAGCGCTAACCGGACGATAGCTCGAGCCCGCTCAACGGCCAGGCTGCTGAGCTGTGGGACAAGGACATGGCCGAGTTCAAGCGCCTCGTCCTTGCGCGCCACAAGACGCCCGAGGAGCTTGATGCGGCTGGTCTCTGAACGGCCCCAAGCTCGCTGCATGATGGGCAAGTTAACTCAAATCGTTTCATTGTCGGTTAGTCAACGTCACAGCTACGACATGGAACGTTCTCTCCACTTGGAGCTTCTTGGATACACTCTGGTCACGGCGATTAGCCCTGCATTGTAGCTTTGGACAATGACGGGAGACGTATATCTCCACGATGAGCACGCACGAGATCACGAGAGACGAATACGTCACACTCATGCTCATGCGGTCCGGCTACTTTTTTTCCTCTTGATATTGCATCGCGATGGCATGGCATGGCATGGCATGGGGTGGAGTTTGGATGGAGCATTTAAGCAGAGGTGTTCAGTTTGGCAATCGGGTCTGAAACTTCTACATATCCGATCCTATTTCGCTTTCAGCACACGATTTTCGCATCTCAGCTCATTCAGTGCATGTACACAGTGTTCCAATTCATGACCTCTGTACGAATGACAGATCCGCGAACAGGCTCAGACCGGAACTCAAGCCCCAACAGATAGAAACTCGCCAAAGCAGGCGCACCACGATGTCGAATTCACAACGTCGTCAACCGGCTACGACCGGCCAAGCAACGCCGCCAGCTCGGTGGCCTTCACTTCCCCCCGATGTCCAACTTGTCCATCGCGCTGACGCCAGCCGAAGTACGCAACGCCGTAGGCAAATGGCGCGATGCTGGCTCCACGGCGCAAGGGGAACATGGTGATGAGGGACAGCATGATGGGCACGTGCGAAGGCGGAGGTAGAGCCTGGGGTGGTTGGGAAGGACAGTTCTCTTCTGCTCAGGCACCTCGGGCGCGGAGACGGCCTGCACGGAGCGCTTCTTGTGCTTCTCCTCCTTGCGGTTGGCATATTGGGCGGATTGGGGTCCGGTGTGGCACTAAGAGCGAGAAGTCAGCTAGGAAAGATTCCGGTTTTCCAGGGAGCGAGACATACGTTTCCCGAGGCGTCCTTGTCGTTGGTGAGCAAGGAGGCACGGGGAGGCTGCTTGAGAGACTCTTCGGTAAGATTCACCGCGGCACTACGGGCGGGCTTGAGCTTGAGCGTGAGCATAACACCGCCCTAGGAGCGTGGAGTCAGCTTCGTCGAGGTCGAGGCTCCAGGGGCAGGCTTACATTTCCTGAAGTGTTCTTGCCGGCGATGGAGGGGGGGAGGGCACTCTGCTCCGGGGGAATTGACATCTTGGCGGACTGTAGACGGACCTGAAGTCAGCTGGGCGAGGATCGAGTCTTTTTGGGGGAATTTATTCACAGTTGCCGAGGGGGTGTCTTGCGAGACCTGCTGGGAGGGAGAAGGGGACAGAGGGGATGGGTTTATATGTCCGGGTCGAGGGGTTAAGGGAGCTACTGGGGCGATGGCGTGGATGGAAGATGCCTGTGCGTGGCACCTGTGCATGTTATCTGGCTCTACTGCCGTGGTGACGCAGCATCTTTTTAGGCGGTTGAATTCCAGTCACGGCCGGCGGGTATGAAGACGGTTCTTGCAAGGGAGGAGCACTGCGTGGGGATGACCTGGTAATACATCGAAAAAGTCGCCACTGCGCGGTCGAGGATTCGAAGGTGTGTGATAGGGCTCGTCGAGGCTGCTCAATCGATCATGCTTGGAGGAAAGTTACTACGACTCGACTTCCACAGCCCATCTCCTTTTCCTCCCCCTCCCCCCTGTTTTACCTCCCTCCGGTGCTCCAAGGTACACGCCAGCAGATCAAATTACACCCACGTCTCTTCATCGCCCTGACTCTCGTCGTTCCCATACCTTGTCTAGCTGTGGATGTCTAGTCCACAAACGCACGCACATGGGCAAGTCGTATGCTGCATTTTCCGGCGATTCTGGAACCGGGGGCTTCTTCGACGGCGGACTTTCTACAAGGGATGGATGGATGGATGAATGGATGATGACGGTGACGTTTGAAATACACAGATTCAGTATGCAGGTATGTTGGGAAGCTATACTGGGATCAAAAGTCAGAGCTACATACTATTTTATTACTAGTAAACAACAAGAGTTTGGGACGGTGCGCTGCGGAGTAGCTCATGAGGAACCTCAACCTGAACGTCGTCGAAGCCCTCAAGACACCATCGGTGATAGCCATCGCTGTGCTGACTTACTTGCTTGAGAGCTCTGACCTGTTTGCAACGCCACGCAACAAATACTTGTCTTCCACTCGGAAACCTGTCCCGTGTAAACAACCAGCCTCTCAATAACCACTCATAGAGACTTTGAGAAGTACGGGAGCTGCGGTGGAGAGGAGGACGACACGGTTGAGCATACAGAAGTAGGAGTGGTAGAGCTCAATCGCGCAGGTTAAGAACCATGGCATTTCATCATCACCATTGAATCCTTCCCCAGACCTATTCCACAGCGACTCCATCAACAACCCCCACCACAATCCCGTCCAAACCCCGCACCGCATCGCATCGCCTCGCATCGCACCTACGGATCCACCACCACCCTACGATGCCCAACCCCGCCCTCCACCAACTCAACCCACACCCACAGCCCCCCCGTCGTCCTATACACCCTCTTCCTAACGCGCCGCTCATCAAGCCATATCCCGTCCCCGCCCTCCTCCATCCACCCATCGAACCCCGCAACACCAGCTTTGAACATCCTCTCCGCGTCGTCCCGATCGACCGCCATATCGATGACGTGGAGCTGGCCTGGCGCGCCCTCGGGATACTTGTCCCACGTCAGGACGAAGTGGAAGTTTTCACGCTCTGAAATGTTCTTGACGAAGAAGTTCCCGGTAGCGTCGGTGAGGGTGGTAGGGGCTTGCGTTAGGTCTGAGATGAGCATGTCGCCGAGGCTGGGCTTTGCGCTGGAGCGGCTTGTGCGGATGACGGTCATGTATAGTTTCTGGGGGTGCGGGTTTCGTGCGAGCTGGGCTTGCATGGTCAGTGCGTTTTCGTGGTGTAGTTTGGTGATGGTTTGGAGAAGTTTGGTGATTCTGGTCGCGGTGTTGGGAGGGGTCGAGGCCATGGAAGCTGTGGGTGATTGTGCGTTTGCGTTGCAGCTCTGTGCTCGTTGTTCTGGTTTCTCTGTTATGCGTGGTAGTGGATTGGAGATATCTTGACTTATAAAGGGGTATGTTTGTGGTGGGAAGTTGTGCCTCTGGGCCACATGACTCTGCAAACATCAACCACTCCAAAAGAGCACTTCAACTACCCATGATCATGCAAACGCCTTGAGAGCTTCTCAGATAGATAAGACCAGTGTTGCTTCATGATGTATCGTAGCAAGCCACTGCAGTCGACTGAACGTGGCAGGGTAGACTGGCTCCTTGCTTCCAGACATGAGATCAGCGATCTGGGAATTGGTGTCCATGAGAGTGAGTATCAAGTGAAATGTGCACGCTAGGATATCGATCCCATGCATAAAGGTGGTGATGGAACATCCTGAGGTGGCAACCTAGTAAGCAATGGCTCCAAAGAACTGAAGAGAGTGTCCCAGACCATTGGATCAATTAACAGAGAAGACCGAAGACAAACGATATCTCTTTCGGCTTCCACTTGCTCCAGGACAAATGCATTCTACTCTGCAGATTGAGGGAGGTTTCTGTGGTTTCTGGGCCCGCAAAACAAACCCAAGGTACTGCATGTTTCTATGCCTGGAAAGGCATCAAAAGACCAAAATCCCAGTCGTCGCTGATGTGAGTTTATCAAGATCTGAGACGCTCGCCTGTTCGCATGAGCATTCTCGCAACGCAGTACCCACGCCACAAGCTCAAGGATCACACGCTTACCCACTCCCCATCAGTGTTTGTCAGCCCATACATGACGTCTTCGCACCCCGTCACACCGCCCCGGTCACACCTCAGCACACCACACCACACCGTTCACCCACCCAAATCCACTTTTGTTTGCAAACACTTTCAGTCTGCAAAACAATTGAAATCCGGAAGGCTAAAAACGTCGGTCGAGGTACGGCACGGCGGTACCTGTGGATACATGTGCCAACGGCGCGCCACACGACCAGCGATTGGCCCCGCAGCACTTGGCGTGGCGATCCCGGCAGATGCAGATCGCGCGCCACTGCCGCCGCGCTCCCCAATTTCTGGCCGCGGCTGCACCGCACCTCGCGAGGGCTCGCCCCAATCAAGTCGCGATCGACGCCGCGTAGATAGTGGGCGCTGAGCAGCGTGCTGATCGAGCTGATCAACCGCGAGCTGCAGATCTGCTGAGCATCCGAGGTGTGTGGCTGTAGCGCGCGACACCAAGTGGTTGCGAGGGGTGTGACATGTGTGCTGCGGTGCGTTGACTAGCTGCCTCGTTGGCTGACTGCTTGGGTAAGCAGACGTGTGCCTGGCGACGATGTGAACTGCCAAATATAGGCTAGGGGTACGGGTGCTGGCTGCTGGCTGAGAAAGGTGACATGCCGGCGTAGCGTTGATTGGTTCTACAGAAGCACAAAGCCTCGAAACGTGTTAGGTGGCACCTGATGGAGTGCTCTGCAAAAGGTGGTGTGCAGGCGGAGTAATTTGAGCCGTGGTGGGGAGGGTGCCTGGGCGATGAGGAGGGCAGGATGAGGAGGGCATGGCATGGGACGGTCGATCAGCAGGGGTGCAGATATGGCAGGACCGTTTTGATAATATGAGATATTATGGACTGCTGCACGCTTCGTCGTGGCTTCGTAAAGGCGTTAGGACGATGTTCTCGTTATAGAAACGCGCAGGCAGCGTAATCAATCGCCGTTCAATCTCAGCACCGTGTGCCGACGGCATGTCTGGGCGAGTCTGGAGCGCCAGAGGTTAATATAATCGGGATGCCGCGTACGCCTGAACGAGTACGGTCGCATCGACTGGTAGGTTTTGTAACATTTCCCAGCCAATGGTGCACTTGTGGTCATGTGCAGGCACGAAACGGGATACTCGTACGGTTCCTGCAGAGTCGCACTCGAGTGGAGAAATGCACCCTGTGCTGCCATTGTGTTTTTCCTCACAGCTGGTCGTTGGTGCGTCTTGTGCAACGCAATCTATGTACCCCGCGGTCGACGGCAAGCACAATCTAGCAAGGGGAGAGATGCAGGGTTCACATATTGCAGGGTCGTCTTTTCTAGTCGTCGGCTAGTGCGTCGTGCTCGTTGTTGGGTGCTGCAGGCTGGAGTCGACTCAACTCGGGGCTTGCGGCAGGGAGCAACAGCATCATGGAGGTGAGTGTCGCGGCGCCACGGTGCTCGGTGGGCTCGGTGGGCTCGGTGGGCTCGGTGGGCGTTGCCGCACCAGAGCGGGGCCTGGGGCCTGGCTGAGGGCTGGAGGGTAGCTCGAGCCGGCGTAGTCGATGGCGTGGCGTTCCCCATTAGGCGCAGCGGACCGCCGTGGACGACCATGGACAGCAGCCAGCCAGCCTCGACGCCTCGATGGGCTGCGCGTCGGCGTCGGCGTCAGTCAGCCGCCGCCGCCCTTTGCGCTCTGCACTCGCCCGGGCTGCTCGCCGTGGACGGTGGGCGGTGGACGGTGGAGCAGCAGGGCGGCACGACGGGCGGTGCGGTGCTTGCTGGGGCTCAACCCACTTGCACTCGAAACAGGCACGCCAGCGCATCCTGGCGTGGATGGGGGAGGCCAGGTGCCAGGGTGCAGCGCCCGGCACCCAAATTCCGCCGCCGCTGTCGCTGTCTCAACGCCAGCCTCAACACGCAGCACGCAGCGCTCGTCGTCGCCGCGGTGAACGTGAACATCCGCGGATATGGATGTGCATGTGCATGTGCATACGGGCGGCCGGGCGTGGAATGGGCGGCGGGCGCAATGCCTTGCAGCGGAGGTAGCACGCGCTGGATTCGCCCTCCAGAATTGGCGCAATCGCTCTAGTCGCTATGCCTCGACCCGCCGCTGAGAGCCGTGGCATGCAGCCATGCACGCTGGCCCAACACCCGCACGTCTGCTGGTCTGCCTGCTGCCCGCTGTGCCCGCAACCTCCTCCCACGCCTCTTTGCCATCACACTGTCGTGGTCCCCAGTGCTGTCTAGAGTGAATGACATCGCCCGCCTTCATTCCCTCCGTGGCAGCCAATCGTTTCAGCACCGTACCTTAGTACCCGTGCGCCCACCCTGCCTCGATTCCGGGACCATCGCGCGCTATGACAGTCTGACCTGATCTGACGGTCCGACGAGCTCAGAGCCCTTTGTTCGTTCCTCCGCCCTCCTAACATCCCACACGCCAAACGGGCCTCCTGTGACGGGCTTGTTTGTTGCTGTGCTGTCCTGTGCTGTCTTGTACCGTGCTTGCTACAGAGTGCCTGGGTGCTCTCTCCATGCAGCGGTTTCCTTGACCTCCTCAGGGTGCGACCACATACCTGGTTCCGCTTTCTGTTGCCTCGCCGTCCGCAACACCACCTACCTCCAGCCTCACCATGGCGACCTCGATACTGCCCTCGGGGGGCATTGCCCTCTTCGGGGCTCCGGACAGCGACATCGGCTCGAGGGTAGCCAAAACAACGCCCATCCAGGCAATGCAGGTGGACATGACCGGGGACATTGTCGACGAGCTCCTCGAGAGCGTGCGGAGCGGGAAACCTCCACAGATCCTCTTCGGACGCACACCTGTACGTTACACACCCGCCACCACCAGCTTCGTACCTGCCGGCTTGCCTTCGAGCCTTGGCCGTCGAGGAATGCAGAGGAGAGCCATGGCTGACGAGCACACAGCAACTCAAGTACGGCGACAAGACCCTTACGCTGCAGAGTGCCTCCGAGACCACCAGAAACGAATTGTACCACTCCAGCGGGACTGGTAGCGACGACGACCTCGAGTTCGCCAGCTTGATCAAGCACACCCTCGTCGTGCACAAGGCCGAGAATGTCACTGCCGGCGTCGATTCGGCCCTGGAGCAGCTGAAGAACAGCATGGCAGCCGTGAAAGAGATGAAGGAAGCCAACAAGTATGCCTCCCTGGTGTCCCCCAGTGACGCTTGGCTGTCGTACTGCTGCATCTCAACCGTGGTTTACTGTACATGAGACTGACAAGTGCCGCCCTGCAGGACCGTTGTCGGCGATATGCGCAACGCAGGACACCGCCGCGTTCCTTCCAAAGGCTTCGTCCCGAGCCACCTCGCTCCTTCCGGCACCGGGTCGCCGCTGCTCAGCGTGCCTTCCTCGCCCATGACCAAAAGACCGCCCACTTCGCAACCTGGCGGCGCCAATCAGGCAATTCTTGCTGCCCTGCGTGTCCCCATCATCCACCTGCTTGCTATGCAGCCCGCCAAAGAGTCTTACTTGGCCCAGACGTGTCGGACATCGGTAGCAAACGTCAGAGACTTGCTGCCCAAAATCGCCAAACACACAGCAGACGACGCAGAAAAGTGGCAGCTGACTGACAAGTCTTTCCGTGAGATCGATCCTTACAGGTTTCCCTACAAAACCCAGGGAGACCGAGAGCAGGCCATCAATAGCGCCATCAAGTCGTTTGATCGTTTGCGTTTGTCGAAGGAGGACAAGCTTTGGCAGATTCTCCTGCCACGTGACGAACGAGGCCATGGCAAGTGCCTCTCACGTCTCAGCGTCAAGGCGCCCGAGAAGCCTCAGAAAGCTTCTACCCCCCTTCACAAGATGTCCAAGTTGAACGAGAAGAAGCCCGCTGCGAGGAAAGCTGTCGAGAAGGACCTTGAGAAGAAGGCAAAGGATACTGAAGCGAAGCCAAAGAAGACGGTGAAGGAGAGAGTGATGAAGCCGTTGAGGGAACCTGCGCCAGCAAAGAGTTCACCGCTGCCCGCGAAGAACTCATCTGCACCGGCTGCAACCTCGACGCCTAAGCTCTCCGCCACTGCACCTTCCAACCGCACCGCTCCTGCCGACGCCAACAAGAGTCGCCCGAAGAAAGTCGCGCCTTCCGCCCAAGCTCCCTCTCCCCACGTCAAACCTAAGATGGCCCCCCGCGATCTCCAACAAATCCGCCCGTTCAGGCCGACAAAGCCTGTCAACACCAAGCCCAAAAACCCGTCACCGCTGTCCGCTTCCCCACCCGTCAACGCTAGTGACTTCGAGGACAGCCACCCCGTCCACAAGGCCCTCTCTGGTGCACCCTCTCCCGCGAAGAACTCGGCAGGCAACTCCGATCGCTCGTTGAAGCGCAAGGCAAACGACCTGGACAGCGACATTCACAACCACAATCTCGCCGTCAAGAAGCCACACGCTGAACGCTCTACGCCGAACGGCACGCCTGCCAACGCCAACAGTCGGGCGAACGGCAATACCCCTTCTAACACCAACTCGCTCAAACGCCGGTCCGACGCTTCCTCCTCATCCACTCCCTC
This sequence comes from Karstenula rhodostoma CBS 690.94, assembly GCA_010093485.1. Lineage (NCBI taxonomy): Eukaryota > Fungi > Ascomycota > Dothideomycetes > Pleosporales > Didymosphaeriaceae > Karstenula > Karstenula rhodostoma. The sequence continues at coordinate 1,322,561 of MU001493.1, forward strand.
TACAAAAGTCCGCAAAGTCAGCAACATCGATACCGTGCGTGCATCTCGCTATCCACAAAGCACGCAAATTTCGCCGGGCGACTCATCGTCCTCGCAGACCTCTCCTACGGTACCTAGTCTCAGCTTCCGCCAGACCGTCGAGCTCAGTCAGAAGTTCCAGAGGTACTACAAGAAGTACGAAGCTCTGTACTGGAAGCTCACGGAGTCGGCGACCCCGCCCTCTCAGTCTCAGCGCGACGATCTGCTCAAGATGCACAAGAAGCTCGAAGAAATGAAGCGAGAGATCAAGGCCGGTGCCGGTGCGCACCGCTAAGCACTCACCACTATCACGACACATACCACCCATCACCACTATCACGACACATACCACCCATCACGGCCGATCCTTGTCCCAGAGGCAAATTGCATAAAAAACTTGGTGTTGGAGGATTCATTTTCCTTCGGGATGTTTCATATCTGTGTTCTCGGACTATGGGCTGTCTTTCTCGATCTTGCATATACGTTTCCTGCCCACGGACGGGCTTTGCATATCGGTCCTGGAGTTTTGCTGCTTACCTCACCTCATGCATGTCTTAGCGGTGCTCAGCTGAAGCTTACCAATGTCTACGAACGACCATGATGCATAATGGATAAACAAAATGAGTTGCGCTGTAACTGCAACGTTGCGTGTAGAATACCATTCAAAAGTAATTCAATCCAATCGATTCGGTAATCCTATGCAGTTTGTGTTTGTATCAGTCAGACAGACGTCTTGGGGAAACACGCTAGCTCCCTGGACTCACCCGATGCATTGGGTGTTCTCCGTCGCCGAACCGGCTTGGCGTATGGACCCCGACCGTAGCGCAGCCGAAAAAGTGGACTTAGGCGAACGCCAGGCAGCATTTGGACAGCAGGCCGAGGCGTTGTCGCGACGTGTTTCGCAGGAATAACTGCAGGCAAGTCCATCACGCAGCGTGAACAGCGCGTAACTCGCCTCAAGATTTCTACAAAGCCCTCGCATCGAGATCCGAGCCGCCTCGCCCCTGGCCCCGTTTTCCACCGATCGCCGTGATCGCCGAGCCCTCCCCTCCATCCAGCATCCCTGTCCACTCGTCGCTTCGAGAACGTCATTCAGCCCTACGTGCTCTCACGTCATCTCCACGCTTATTAGACCCTTTCTGTACATATCACTTGCATCACGACTCACATCCCCCAAACTATCACCCATGCGCCTGCTCAGGAACCTGCTCACGAGCATCGCCAAACGACGGTACGCCAAGGTTCACGACGTGCATATCAAGTTTGTCCAAGAGCAGGATACAAAGGTCATCATGGACAGGAACGGTGAGTTGGATTGTCGGAGTTCGTGTTTCAGGCGAGGATGGGAGGCGGGCGGTCGGGCGGACGGTGGGCGGTCAGTGCGATGAGGCGTTGCCGTGCGTGACCCCTGGCGAAGGATTGTGGGATGTTTGCCTAGATTGGGGGTTGGGGGTTGGGCTACGCCGCATGTTCGCATTCCCAGCACTGTGTTCGTGAGACAGATTGGCTGCTGCTTGAGCAATCTCTACGTTTCCGGGCGTAAGAGATGGAACGCAAGGCAGAGCACGGCAAAGAAAGAGAGAAAAAAAAAAGAGAGGCGTTCGCACCGCACGTGTACCCCGACGGCCCGCCCGACGCACATACAACTCCCTCCCCTCTTGCTATTCCCACTTTATCCTCTATACATAGCACCCACCGCCGCCGCCAGCCAGCCAGCCAGCCACACCCGCCCCAACACAGGTACTAATGCACCACACAGTCCACAACCAGCCCCTATCCCTGCACTCGACGTCCCCCCTCACGGGCTTCCTCCGCACAGGCTACTGCGAAGCGCCGCGCTCCGACGCCGGAAACCATTCCGTGGCGGGCATCGTCACCAACGAGTTCCTGGACTTCTCCGCTGCAAGAGGGAATGATTTGAGGCAGGCGGGGCTGAGCGATGGGTGCAAGTGGTGTCTCTGCGTGGCGCGGTGGAAGGAGGCGTTTGATGCGCGGACTGGGGATGATGATAGGAAGGTGCCGCGGGTGGTGCTGAGTGCGACGAACAAGAGGGCGCTGGAGGGGGCGACGATGGATGAGTTGAGGCGGTTTGCAGTGGATAAGGAGGCGAAGTGAGGTGGTAGCAATTGACTGGGTCTGTGTAAATAAGTCTGGATACATATAAGATTACCTCCTTCGCTATACAGAGAGAGGTAGTAGTCTCGCATGTCAATGTACGGTTTACAACTTGCAACCCTTGTGGGCCGGACGTACTTGGCTCCTACAGAATCCTGGGAAAGTGATAGCAAGTGCACCGACAAGATGCTTTGAACTTATCTTCTGTATAGCCTGCTTTTCTGTCGAAAAGTCCACATTCATCCCATGGCCGCTACTATCTATTCCTGCCCCAAGTTCCTGCTCCACAAATCAAACTTACTCACACGTAGTAGTTCTCATCCATCAACTGTCGGCTCTTCGCGAGCTCCTACAATCCGCGGCAAAACGCAATACGGGAACTCTGTGGGGTGCCAAAACACAAAGAAGTAGTTCTTATCCATTCAGACGACCCCACTGCCTCACACGCGCATCAAAGCCCAAAGAAGGCTGTCAATCCGCGCTAGAAGTTAAAACACTTTCAGCCTCCCTTGCCAGAAACAAGCTCCAGGCGTACTGGAACGTGTCCCCGGGTATATTGGCGTTCGGGACAGACCGCCTCAGGACATCTTTTGGCAACGTCCCCGTATTGCTTCCCAACCCTGGATAGCTTAGAAGCTCTAGCACGATAATGTGTACCGGTACTGCAATATTAATACATATCGTATGTAATCACTAAAAGGCTGGGTGGAGCAATGAAGCAGGGGGGGATAAGAAGGTGTTGTGCCTGGCGAATGCACAAAGGGACCAAGAAAGCGGCTAAGGCGTGCCCAATATTAAAGTGGGGAGACGCGCTCGCGAGGAGGATAGGGTTTAGAAGTTATTAAGTATTAATTAGGTGAATATTGCGTTGGGTGAAAACTGTTAGGGCTGGTTACATGCCAGTGCGTACCATCCATCCCATTAACCATGGGTATATCGATATCAACGCCTCGTCTTGATCGTGTGACTCATGGCGCTCGGAGGGAAATCTACAGTACCCATCTCGTACCCTAACCCTCTGCAGCAACCTTGCTCCCACTCGTGCTAAGTGCCACACGCGTCAACTCCTCCTCCGACTCGGTACTCATAACCCCCCTCTCCATCATGGTAATACTCCCCCTCTTATGCGACGCAAATCTGCTACCTGCCCCCTTCCGCTCCATCGACGACAACTTGTACCCCTTGGACCCGCTCTGCTCCCCTCCCGACCCGTTCGCGCTTTCACTAGTCATGTGTAGCCACAGCGCCTTCATCGACGGCAGATTGGACGCCACGACGGCGAGCTGGATCTCGAGCGATGCGACGATGACCATTTTGCCGAGGGCCCACGACACGTCGGGGGAGCCGTAGAGCTCGAGGAGGGGGATGAGGCGGAAGCAGGCGACGATGACGGCGCTCGCGCCGAACGAGATGACGCTTAGCACGGCGACTTTGCGACGCGTAGTCATTTGGAGGTTCCAGACGGTGGAGACGGGGAGGACGAGGATGTAGACGTCTTCTAAGATGTTCTGGGGGGGGGGGGTTGTTTCGGATTAGCGGGGCTGGGATGCGGGAAAGGGGGTTGTTGGTGGTGGGGTGTCTTACGAGGACGGAGGGTACGACGAGGAGGGCGAGACGGTTGATGCAGACGGCGCCGGGATGCGTGCCTGGGTGGAAGATCTCATCGAAGGGAACGCATTGGAAGAAAGCAGTCAGTCTGCCGATTGTCAGCCAGTTTTTCCATGTCGACGAGACCAGTGCAAGGGAACGTACGTGTTGGTGAGGAATATCGCAGCGTTCAGAACCATGCCGAAGAAGATGAGTTTGCGAAATGTCGGAATTGGTGACAGTCGAAGGTAGAAGGCGAGGAATGACATCTTGATGATCCAATGCACTGCGTAATACACAACCTCCTCGACGAAGAGCCACTGTTCCTCGATCAGCCGTGCCTCATCCGGCCCGAAGCATACTGACCACGCCAATGTTGTACTGTTGAACGGGCGAAAGCGTATCCATGTGCCTTTGGTTATTAGCTTGGGCTGAGGGAGAGTGGATGCATGCCGACTTACAGACCACACCCCCAGTACAAGAACATGTGCAAAACAATCTGCTGGCCGATGATGAAGATCAGAATCGCTGTTGCCCACAAGTCATCCCATCTCCACGTCTTCAGAAATTTGATATGGCAGTAGGCCCGCAAGCCCACCAATGTCAAGCCAATGAAGAAGGTGACATAGGCTACAGCGTAAGCCAGCGGCTGCAAGTTGGCTATCGCCATGGCAAGAAGTGAAGCCCTTGGTCTATCGGAGACGAGGCTGGAAAGGGGCTCACCATACGCTCACCCGATCAGAATGCTTTCGCCCATATATACCGTAGTAGTTCGCATATAAGGGATATGCCGATGCTTCCCAGAGCCTTGTTAGGAGGATGGTTTCACAACAAAAGTAGGCCGAGTCACATATAAATCGCCCTATAGGCCAATTAGAGCACAATCTAGTCACAGTCGGTAAATCCCTTGTATGCGAATTACTACATACAGTATGACTTGCAGTTTCATACATACTGACCGAAAGTCAAGAGATGTGAAAGTGGTACACAAGTAACCACCTGGGAAAGAAAATACCCCGAACAGACGACTACGTGCAGTAAGCATAAGCATAAATCACCACGTGCTTCTTCCTTCGTGGAAGCGGATATGTCTCCGCAACCAGGGTGCTTGTTCACATAAGATTACAGGATATACATAAGCACGTCGGTTTGGAAACTGTAGCGCAAATCCTACGCCTTACCTCTGAGGGTATTGATTGTAGAGTTTTAACTGGCATAAGGCACTGATACATAGCAAAATTATATTTTCTAATGGGAGTCTGCGCTACAGGGCTCAAAACCGACGCGCCCCTACACCCTGTACCTTCTCCAGTGAGAGAGCCAGGCGATGATTGAACAAATTAGAAAATTGCATGGTGGGGACTGGTGGGGACTGGTGACATCCATGACACCTTTGATGGGAGCCCGCAACTTGACTAATAACGACGTTAGTTATGTGTATTCACGATATATCTCAACCACGAAAACTAGGACTTACTGCAGTTATTTTTTTTCTAAGCAACTCGTCCTGACCCGCAATGAAGCTGCTGAGCCAACTTAAACTTCGTCCTGAGTTAATATATATGAGCCACCTCTAATCCTCTCTGGCCGCGCGCACGCTAGCTCACAATCGTTGTTGAGTATATAAGTTCAAGTAGGGGGCGGCTCGCACCGCACGCGGGAGAATCCGTATGCAAGCGCTGGAGCCCCCAGGCGCTTGCAACAGCAATTCGGTTCCATCGAGAGCCGTTGAACTGTGCCTCATCGGTTAACATACATGTGCCGCTTCTAATCCCTGCGTACTTGGCCAACCAGACCACAACACGATCCGACCATGCAGCTCGTTGGCATATGTCCCGTTATAAGCGCTGGCATATGTATATCGCGGATGCGGCGGCTGTGCCGCGCCAGATCTTTCCTACAACAAGCTAGGTCTTCCCAGCAAGTACTTCGTCGCGAAATGGGGATCGATGCTCGCATATCCCAAGACCTGTCTTCGACACCGCGCGATTCCTAGCCACTGACAACACCTCTGACCTTGCGAAGCAATGGAAGTCATCAACCTGCCTCAGAGTGCAGGAGCTGCGGCTCTCCTTGGGGTGCTCTTTCACTTTGTTGTTTGTCAGATTGAGTTCGAACTGGTGATGTTCCACTTCATGGTAGCATTTGTCCTCGGTGCTCTTGGCCTGGTTTACGCCGTTGGGTTCCTCGGAGCAGCCGTGATAGTAACAAGCTTCAATACAGCTCTTCTTGGAAGCATCGGCATTTACCGCTTGCTATTCCATCGCCTTCGAAAATTTCCTGGTCCTGTTGGCGCAAAGATCACAAAGTTCCATGCGACAAGGTTGGCAGCGAAGGACGTTCAGTATTACAAGGAGCTTGCAAAGATGCACGAAAAGTACGGTGATATCGTCCGGACCGGTATGTGAGAGAAGTGTGAGTCGGACTTGAAGCTCCGTGCTGACGAAGAGCAGGCCCACGAGAGCTCAGTGTGTTGAGACCAACCGCTGTGTCAGTTCTTTATGGACCTAATTCGGAGACGCGCAAGTCGACCTGGTACGGTCAGACTGGAAACGATCCCAAGAAATGTTCGATCCATATGACCCGCAATTTTGAGCAGCACCGAGCTCGACGACGAGCATGGGATAGAGGTTTCTCCATCAAAGGTAGGCAGACCACGTCTCAACTAGCTTCCGTACTGATCATGTTAGCTCTGGGCACGTATGAGCCTCGTATCAAGGCCAAGGCAGACCTGTTTATGAAACAAATCGCAAAAAGCACCGCTGAACCAATGGACATTCTCATTAGGTGAAGGCTTCCATCCCGCAAAGATGGTTCAACACCTGCTAACTATTGGAAGGCGCGTACAGCTGCCCTGGGAAGAATCTTGCGCAGGTGAGCTTGCCATTGCTCAAAACTTGGATGTCGCGTTTGCGCCGGGAGAGACTGGTGAGGCTTTCGAGAAGGAATTTTTGGATACGTTCACTGTGACTCTGCCTCCTCTTCAGCTAGTATTCACTCCACGCAATGTGAGTTGAGCGACTAGATGGTGCTCGACTGCAGTCTGCACAGCAGCTTCCAGAAGTTCTCGGCATGATGGCACGAGGTCGGGTACGAGTGTAGAGTCACTGTCGTCGCAAGCTCAAGCGCGTTTAGGCGCCAACGGGTCAGCAACGCGTGGAGTGGCGAAAGACGGCGCCGCGCAGCACCACGCATGGAGGAAATTGGAATTTCCATCCGCACGGCTTTCGGCATCACCATCCTCGTACCCGCCTTCGCACAGCCTCACGTCCACAACGAAGCCACGCTCGCTCAGCTGGCCGCAATGCGGTAGGCCGCGCGGTCTCCAGCGGTCCGCACCACCTCATTGGCAGCCCGCACAGGCAGCAGCAAGCACGCGATGCTAGCCTTGTCCAACACGACGTACCATCGCACTCGGTACGTTGGGCCGGCCAGAGCTAGTCTAACATCAGACGACGATGCGACGTCGATATAAGCTTCAGCTAGCAGTGCCCCCCATCTGTTCTCGCCCTGCGCAGTGCAGTATAACTCATATCTGCGTGTTGTGAGCTTTGCACCGAGTGTGTCGATCCATCATGGCAGACCAACCCCCACCAGTACCCTCCACCCACACCCTCTCCGTCAACCCTCCTCCCCAATCATCGACAACCTCAAATCCAGCCTTTACCCCCCGCTCCAGCTCCTTTCCTGATAACGTTGATTCCGACTCGGAGCATGTCTTCGACCCTACGCCCGCGAACAGCCCAGGTGGCCCCCACTACGACGACCTCCCGCCTTCCTACGACGAAGCGCAACAGCAAGCTCTCCACGACGCGCGGAACGGCGTTCCGCCACTGAATCCCGCACACCTGGACGTGAGCCGTCTGCACCTCGATGAAGCAGGTCCGGAGTATGAGATTCCCTCTGGCGCCGAGGTGCATGCGCATCGCGCTACGGCCGAGGACCTTGCACGAGAAGGGTCGCGGAACGTACCAGCTCGACACGTCCAGGGCAGTGAGAATGTGCCCGTAGGAAGAGTACCAAGTACGACTACGAGAACAACGCCACCACTGGACCAGTCCGCCCTCCTCACTGCAGCGCTGCAGTTCACAAAGCACGAACCCGACACTGACGTGCGTTATGCGCCGCGCCTCACGCGCTGTGTAGCCATCCCGCAAGACATCCCCAACTCTCTCCTTGGACGCAAAGGCAAAGGCCGCGCCCGCCGCGAGGAGAAAAAGGCGGAGCGTAGAGCACAGTCGGATGCCCAGGTTCCCGGCGCATGGCCCGGCACATCAACCGACGCGCTTCCCGCCGACGCCGACAGAGCCGAAGAGTCTGCGCTGTTTCTAAGAGCGTATGCGAAGGCACTACACGCGCACTCAATTCGCCCGGCCGAGTTCCTCGATTTCCTCGACGGCCTGAACGCGCTGTGTGCCGCGGCGGGATGCACGCCAGCGGCCCTCGACCAGCCGGACGCAAATCCCAACATCGAGCTTGTGAGGAGCTATGTTAATGCCGCCAACGAAGCTTTCTTCGCTCCGCGGGGCTTGAAGGTCTCGCTGAGGTCTTTCGCCGCGCTGCTGGGCACTGCGCAGATCCCCGAAGAGCGAGGCCAACGTGCGGGCGCGGTAGCAGGCGTCCTCGACCCGAGGGCTACCCCGGCCGAAAGAGCGCAAGCCCTACATCCCTGGGTGGAGGCGCTGGAAACATCCGTCAACGAGCCGAGTATCGCGGCAGTCATGCTCCGAGAGATGGGCGAGAAGTTCAGAAAAGCGTCTCCGCCTTTGAGCACGTCCACCACAAACGAAAATGCCCAACCCCAACCCCCTGAAAATGAAAAGACGCGGCTGGAAAGGGAGTACGCCGAACGAGACCGCGCATCCGCTACAGCAGACGACGACGACCCACCCCACTCCGTCCCGGGAGAGTACCCAGAAAGCAACGACAGTCCCCGCCCACCATTTCCAGGCTGGCGTGGACGCGGTGGCCGCGGTCCCGGAAGTCGCCACGCCCCCCCTGGGTTCACTCCCTTCGGCCCACCAGGCTTTGGACCCTACGGGCCTCCCGGGTTCGGGCCCCACGGACCCCCAGGCTTCGGCCCAAATCGCGGCCCATGGGGTGCTCCCCGAGGCGCCACCAGCGGACAAGGCAATGGCTGGGAAGCCCTGGGCCACCACCTCGGACAGTGGGGCCAAGAGTTCGGCAAGAAGATGGAAGTCTGGGGCGAGCAATTCGGTCAAGACGCTGCAGCATGGGGCACCGATTTTGGAAATAACGCAGCGGCCTGGGGCACAGATGTCGGGAAGCAGTTCGGCGGCGGCGGCGGCGGTGGAGTTGGGGGTGGAAGTGAACGCGGCGCCGCGGGCCCCAGCACACGTCGAGCGGATGTCGCAGCGTCTTCGAGCACGCCGGCCGCTTCGAGTTACGGTACGACGCGCGCGGCACAAGAGACAGGCGTGCTCCGCGGGGATCCGCGCACGATGGGTCCTCCCGGCCACGTCGCGGCTGAGCTGGAGAAGCACGCTGTGAAGAAAGCGTCCCGGAAGCACAATGATGACGACGACGCGTCGTCCCGCTCATCAGATAGCTCCGACAGCGACTCGGACTCGGACTCGGACGACGCCGACGACGCCGACGAAACCGACGAGAAAGCCTACACCGCCGCATCCACTTACTTCACCGCGCGCGTCCGCGAGATCAACGCCGCAGCCGAAGCTTCGCGCGCAAAGGGGAAGAAAGGCTCTGCGGACATCGAGCGCGAGCGAGCTGCTGCAATTGAAAAAGCGGCAAAGGACAAGGCGGCGACGGAGGAGAGGATCGAGCAGAAGCGGACGAAGCGCGCTATTATGCGCGAGTTTAAACACCGGCGCAGGGATCTTATGCGCGACCATAGACAGGCGAGGAGAGAGCTGAGGAGGAAGGGGATGGGGAAAAAGAGCAAGGAGTGGAAGGAGAGCAAGAAGCGTCACCAGGAGAAGAAGAAGGCTTTGAGGCATGAGAAGAACGATGTCAGAAGGCAATTTAAGGAGGCGAGGAAGACTGGAAGAAGTGGGCGCAGAGAAAAGACAACTGCAGAGACGGGTAACGATGCCAACATCTGGGTCGTCGTGGAGAATTTGGCGTAGTTGAAAGTTGTGATGGCTTTAGTCTGAACAGTTATGCTCTCCATGTTGCAATGTCATGAATTATGATCACATTCAGTGTACTATGCATGGGCATCTCATCCCCTAATGTGCTACTCATGTCGGGAGAACAAACAACCAGTCTGAAATCACTTCGTGCTTCGTAGAATATCGCACGGCCTTCATGCTGCCCGTAGATGTCTCCATCCAGATATGCGTATGCACGTTGCAGATTTTATGCCTTCTCGGCGTCGTTGATGCCACCGTTGGTGATGATGTAGGTAGCTTCTTTCTCTGGCATATCTGGATACTCATCAGCGGTAGGATAGGGCCCAGGAGCACCTGTGAAAGCCTACCAGGGGAATCCTGAACCTTCGCGACCCTCTCTTCTCCGCGACCCTTGCGAAGGAGGATGCGAGTGGTAGAGGCATGAGCAAGAATGTGGCCACCGACAGGTTTACGACCGTCTGCACCTGCGAAGAGAGCGCTGGCGCCTGGATCACTCTGCACCTGGTTCGTCATGAAGACAGCAACATTGAATTCTGGCTACTTCAGTGCCCGTCCTGGAAGGTCACTTTGAATCTGCAATGGCTTACCTTCAGCAACATGAGTCAGCTTGGAAAGAAACTGATTGAGTTTCTGTTGGCGCTCATTGAGCTCTCCACGGCCGACATAGTCGACACGAAACAAGGCCATGATGCTGTCGATGATCAGGAGGCGGTACTCGTTGTTTACAAAGTACTCGGCAACCTTATTGAGCAGCTCCATCTGATGCTCCGAGTTGACGGCACGAGCATAGGTGATGTTCTCAAGGGCTGTAGATCGTTAGCGTCTATCATAGTCGGTATGTTATACGTACTTTGCTCGGGATCTATCCCAAAACGCTCGGCAATCTGCGTGATCCTCTCGGGTCTGAAGGTTCCCTCCGTGTCTAGGTTTGGTCAGTAGTAGCGATGACTGCCCGTGATCGGTACTCTTACCAATGAATGCGACCTTACCCTCAGCACCACCAAGATCCTTTGGAAGCTGGGCAATCACCGACATGGTGTGGGATAGCTGAGTCTTTCCGCAACGAAACTCGCCGAACACTTCACTGATGCTCATGGTCGCGAAGCCACTTCCATAATCAGCTGGATGTATGGAAAGGAGACGAACACTCACCCTCCGAGAATGGCATCGAACTGCTTGCTGCCGGTCGAGATCTTGAGGACTCTCTTGCGCTGCTGACCAAGGTCGTGCGCAGTCTGGAAGCCGCCGCCTGAGGGCTGTTCTTGCCGTCAGTCGTTGGTCATCTGGAGCGAGGACGCCCAGTAATGTTCTATACCTGACACTTCGCGAGAGCATCTTTGACCTTGTCAACCTTGATCTCACTGAACCCTTTGATCTTCGCCAGGCCTCTCCTTGTTGCTGCATGCACACTCGCAATGGTGTAGTAGCCGTTGGCCTTGAGCTTTGCGATGTCCACTGCGCCGATGCCGTGTGCCTGAATCGCGTCGATATCGACAATGAAGCCTTCCTGTTGCGCAATCAGCTCGATGCTCACTCATGCTGCAGTGGCAAAGCAAGAATGCCCAATGCACTCACCTCATTCACAGAATCATCGCTCGCAACTGAAGATGGCGCCATTGCTGTGCGGTGACGATGGAGTGGAAAGGATACACCGTAAGGTGAACGAGCGATGAGCAAAGCGATGGACAGGGAGCAAGATTGAAGAGAAGAGGGCGGAGAGGCAAAGAAAGCTTTTGAGTGTCAGGATTCTGCGAGGGAAAGAGCGGAGGGGCTGGCGCTAAGTCGCGTGGTTCTGTATGGGAAAGAAGGAACGTTCTGAACATCTTGTGGACAATCGCCATGAAAATGAATGATACACCCTGAGAGCAGTGACTATTGAAGGGGCGAATGCGGTATCGCATGCGGGTTGCAAGCGCGAGTTGCAGCAGTTACCAGTGCTGGAGAAGCTGAGCGTGTTGAGCCCTCACCCGCACCCTCTGCGACCCGCTTGAACGTACATTCAGCCAGTCCCGAACGACAAAAGGTATGATCAATGTATGATTTATGAGACATACCATGCTATGCAACTCACCAGAGCAAGTGACAAATTCGGATGGAGACAAACACGAAAAACCAAGGGGGCAGGGGCAATGCCGACCAACTCTCCTCCGACAAAACCGCACACTACATCTTCCGTACACGTTCCCATCCAATCCGTTCTCAGTCCTCCAAAGCCCCATCCCAATCCCTCCAACTTCCACTACCAAACCACCACAGCCGCCTTCCTAAGTTGTCCCCGACAATTCCGGTCTATCCGAGTCTTTCTTCCCTTGCCAGGCCCAAAAAGGGTCCGGCCAAGATACCGACAGAACTACAAGGTAAGATTGAAAAATGCCGTCCCTCAAGTGTCGCCAAGCCGTTTGTTGTCCGAAGTAATGGTATGATAGATTTTCCGCGTAAAGGGATATAACGTTCGTGGGTATCAGCGTAGGATTCGTGAAAACTTTTCTCCTTTCTCGATGACAGTAACTCGTGATGCGTGAAGTTTGTCGAATGATGCCGGAAAAGCAAGATGAACGATAGTGGGCAGCAAAAGACAAGAAACAGAATCCGTATGAATCAATGTCGTAGCGTTTGCCATAGGCATGTTGCTAGCAACACTCGACAGGAAGTTGTGTGGTTGGAAGCATCCTAAGCAACGGCGGGGGTCGGGACCACAGGGGCAACGGCAGCAGGAATCGGGGCAGCGCCGTCACCGTTGACCTCGGCCTGGGTGCAGTCGCGAGAGATGTGACCGGTCTCGCCGCAGCGGTAGCATGTCTTACCCGCGGTGTTGAGCGGACCCCCGTTAGGAGCGGTGCAGTCGCGGGAGATGTGGCCCAGCTTTCCGCAGGCGTAGCACTTCATAGCCTGAGCCTGGCAGTCGCGCGCAAAGTGGTTGGGTCCACCGCACTTGTAGCAGGTGGCGGGGCGGCCGCCTCCGAATCCGCCCCTGAAGCCGCCGAATCCACCACGAGGTGCGCCAGCGCCGCGTCCGATTCCAGCGCCCGGGTTGGGGCAGTTGCGTGCCAGATGGCCGGTGAGACCGCAGGAGTAGCATCGTCCGCTAGTACCAGCGCCGCTCAGGCGGAGAGTCGGGCAATCGGCCTGGACGTGGCCAAGGCCCTGGCAGTGGTAGCACTGCTTGGTCTCGGTGGTGCGAGGGTGAGGGCATCCGTTGGACTCGTGGCCGGGCTGCTTGCCTGTAGTTGAATCAGGGACCGGTCAAGCCATGTTGCGCGGGGGCGACTCACAGTTATAGCAGAGCCTCTCAGACGATGAGCACACCTCTGTGGTACTGCGTCAGTATTGTGTTCCCGTAGCTGTGTTGCACAGCGCGTGTCCGCGCGACACAGGAACCGCGAAAGGTGCCGTCTTGCGACAACATTTCCGACAGTGTCCCTCGAGACAGCCACGCAGGAAGGGCAGCTCACCGGCATAGTGGCCCACGTTTCCGCACTTGAAGCACGCGCGACGAGATAGGGAAGACATGTTGGTGGTTCCTCCGGGGGGTATCTGCGTGAAGCGTGTGAGAAGTGTACTGTACAGCGGGCGGCGGGGTAGGCAGCGGAAAGGGGCGGCGGGGAGGTATACGAGGCTCGGAAGGGTGCGTTTGCGATGCGGCTTGGGCAATTGCTGCGGATAAGTGGAAGCGTGGGGTGTTTGGGGTGGTAATGTGTGAACGGGCGCGCACACACCTGCTTCTCGTTCACGTCTCGGTTCCTTCACTGTCGAGGGCGTTAGCGGCAGAATTTTCGAGGGGGGGTGAAATGTGGGCGCCGAGGGGGAAACGTGGCGGGTCTCCCGCGGGATGAGCTGTCGAGAGGCGCTGAGAGGCGCAAACGTACCAATACAATGGAATCTCCAGTCCTTCCCTCGGCAACTCAGCTGCGTCCGTCCTCCGCGTTGTGTGGGCGGTGCGCGTGTTTTAAGCAAGGGAAGAAGTTGGGCCAGGGCTGTTGGGCGAACAAGGCTCTTGCTCTTTCGTCGCATAACCGCAGAATTACGGCAACCAGGGTCCAGAAGCAACCATGGGAGGCTTCCTGCTTTGCCACGTTGGCACTAGCCCCTCGACAGGCTGCCATCACATCCATCTGAATGGCCATTCCTGCGGGAACGGGCCCCTTTTCGAATTTGCCTGTCCGCCTCAGCCGCCTGCACGCAAGCCGACGGAGCCATGAGCTGCCCTCTGCATCCTAGCACCCCGCGAAATGACCCAATGCACGATTGCCCGAGCCCAACTCGCCATCTGCTGGCTCGAGCGCGCTGCGATCCCAATTACTTTAGTGCCAGATGCGCAAACGCCCACCCTACAGTACGTGTAGCTTCATGCTGCCAGAAAATCTTTTCAGCGCCAGGAGATTGGGTCTTGCACGTGGGCTAATACTCGCCCGGGTTGCCGAAACCGAGCTGCACAGTGCGTGCGATGCGGCTCCATCCGCGCGTACTGCACCCTCGCCTGTAGGGCGCCCTGCTGCCGGGTGCAACGGGTACAACAGCGTAACCGCGCCTCTGCCTCCAGAAGGCGAGTGTGGTTTCTCTGCAATCAATGCACATGTGATCATCCGTCCGTTCGCTAACCCCAGCTTGCCGTGTTCACGCACGCGCAGCTGTGATTGCGCTTCGTGCTTGGCAGAACAATAGCCGCTCGTCAGAAGGATTGGAATAGCACCGGTCCGGGAAGCCCTCTTGTTGACCACGCGAGACGAGACGCGGGAGAGAACCCTGGTTAGCGCTGTGCAACATGGCCATCACTCCTATACTCGTGGAAACAGCGTCACGCGACGAATAATCTCGTCATATTCAATATTGTTCACTATACACCTGTTGTAGTTCGTCATGTTCGTGAGGACGGACGTGGCCATCCTTTTTGGGCTGGCTTGCACTTCGCCAGTGTCGTCCATTCATATCGCGCCTAAGGCTCGCTTTCAATAACAGCCGGAGCCGTAATGGTCGTGGTCTTGACGAACTCGAGGCCCTCGCCGCCCTGCAAATACAGTTAGCTTGATCTAGCAGCACATTCTACCATCACTTACATATGAGATCAAAGGCGACACCTCGACGCCTGCTTCCGCCTCCTCGCTGACTACCGTGGCACCTGCAGCCTCCACCCACTTCTTACCCTGCGCCATGATGTCCTTCTTGCTGCTTTGCGGGCTGTCCTCCCCGGAGGCGTTCTTCAGGGGCGAGAACTCGTCCTCACGCTTGACCTCCATGCAGGCAAACTTGTCAAGTGACAAGAACGGGAAGCAGTCGAAGACGAACTGCTCAAGCTTGATACCGTTGGGCTTCTCCGGCTTGACCGTCTCGCCCGTCTCCGTGTTCACGAACGGGATCTTCTTGCGGGCGACGTGGTGGGGCAGCTTCTTTGCCCACTCGGGAATGCTCTCGAGGAACTCGTACGAATAGTAGTGGTTCACGATGTTCGCGGCGCGGAACTTGAGGAGACCAGAAGATTCCGTGGCCTCTGCATCTTCAGTGGAGATCTCGGAGTATTCGACCACGTCCGGGCGGCCGTTCTTCTGAAGAATAAGTCCCACAGACTCCTTGGCGTCACGCTTGCGGACAACCTTGGTGGCGATATCGACCTTCTGAGACGCGGAGAAGCCAATGAAGGCGGGGTCGGCGACCTTGACTAGGCAGTTGTCGACGCAGTACGCGTGGATGTGCTTGATACCGCGCTTGCCCATGTCCGAGACGACGCCAGCGTTGATGAGCGCTTGGTAGAGACCACCGTTGCCATCGGGCGCAACAGCGACCTGCAGGGTCAGCAAAAGCCAAATACAGGGACAGTCAGGGAAGTTACCTTTGACTTGCTCTCGAGGAGGATCTTGCCCTCATTCGAGATGCAAGGAAGTACACCCTGCTCGAAGATGACAACGTTCTCCTTCTTCAGTCCAAAGTAGTTCTTCTCTTCGAAGAACTTCTGTGTAGGACCCCGCGTGGGTCCGCTGGTCATGACGTACCAGGGGATCGTAACGCTCTCCTTGCCATGTTTCTTCTTGGCCAGCTTTTCCGCCTTGGCTATCCGCTCACCCTGGAGCTGGAACAGCGACTTGCTGCTGGGTAGTCCAATGTTGAAGCAGCCCTTGGGGTCGGAGCTGCCCAACCGTGTGCCTTGACCACCAGCCATCAACACCACCGCCACTTTGTTCTCTGCAATCAGCTCGAGGCCGCTGTCGTACCATTTCTGGAGGTCGTCCGCGCTCGAATCGAGGACCGACGAGGTGGCATTTTCGGGAAGCGGCTCGAGCTTGTCCTCGACGGACTCTGCCTTGGGCGGGTTGAGGGCCTTGTCTGTGATCTCGTTGATGTAGTCAGGGTTGAAGTTCTGCAGCTGCTCGTACAGCGCCGCCTTCTCAGCTGAAGAGAGCTTGTCGTAGAAGGCGAAGACCTGCTCCTGCCCTGCTTTCTCGTACTTGGACTTGAGCTCGTTGAGCTGCTCCTCGGTAGGCTCCTTAGCGGGAACGCCCTGGCTGCCGCCGGTGATGTTCAGCTTCTCGAGCGTGGAGGTTACGGCATCCTTGATGGCGTCCATGATGCAAGCGGGGTAATGTTTAGCGGGGACGGGAGAATGGCAGAAGCAACGTCAAAGTGCGACTGGAATGGATTTGGAGAGAGATGGGATGATGATTGAAGACTTTGCACGATGTCGCAGCCTCAATTAATGTTTATTGGCAAGACTAGAAGAACAAGCTGCGGTGTGCTAACGCCGCCTTGCCCCACTGTCCCCTGTCTTACGGTCCCTGTCCGCGCCCCAAAGCACAGGCAGCAAAAAGGACTGTCGCCAGCGGCTGAAAATCATCAGCGACCACTAAAAATAGGACTAACAACGAACGGCTTCACAAATCGTTCATTACCGAGGCCATCATCTACCAAGTCGTTCAATTTGTATCCGTGTTCACATACTGCGAGTTGCAAGTGCGCCCAACGTAGGGTACACCAGATCTATCTAGACAGTCAAAATGAAATGCGACGCCAAAGTCCCAAATAACCGACCAATGCAGTGCAGCTGAAACAAGTGAAGAAAAATGCTCCTCTACGCAGCGTGGCTGTTAGCTTCCACGCCATTGGCCTCAGCCTCTTCAGCCTTGGCCGGCGCCTGCTCCGGAGCTTTCAACGACTTAGCCGGCGCTGGGTTCAAAATGTTCGTAGCATCGATCAACCGAGCGTTCGGGTTGAGTTCAAGACCAAACCCAGGCTTATCGAGGATAGATACGTCGAGGTAGCCCTTGGTGGGGATGGGCTCGTTGACAAAAAGGTCACCGAACACAGGCAGGACAGACTTGCCGTCTGGAGAGTTTGCCAGATACTCCTGGAATGGGGAATGTGCCTGGCTGACGACGAAGTGGTAGGAGTATGGGCCGCTGGCATGCGGGACGACGGGGATGTCGTATGCGGCTGCCATTGCCGAAATCTTCAGTAGCTCAGTCAAGCCTCCGACCCACATAACATCTGGCTGGAGTATGTCCAGGTTGCGGCCCTCGATCAGCTTCCTGAAGCCATATCTTGAGTACTCGTGCTCGCCGGTGGTGAACTTCATCCGCGGGTGTGCACGCTTGATCAATTCGAAACCGTCCGTGTCGTCAGGCGAGAGACATTCCTCCCACCAGTTCAGATTGAGGTGCTCGGTCGCCGCCACAACCTCGATGGTATATTGTACGTTCAAGCTCATGTAACAGTCGACCATGATGGGGAAGTCGGGACCCACGCTCTCGCGGTGTTTTGTGAGGAATTCCACGTTCTTCTTCAGTCCCTCGGGACCCTCTCCCGGGCCATATGGGAGGGGCACCTTTGCCCCCACGAAGCCCATCTCCTTGGCTGCGAGCGGCTCCGGACCAGTGCAGTAGAAGTTTAGTCTTTCTCTTGTTGCGCCGCCGATCATCTTGTATACGGGCTCGTTTCGGATCTTGCCTAAAAGATCCCAGATGGCAAGATCGATGACGGAGATGACGGCGACTGGTAGACCTTTTCGACCGTAGAACATGGATCCACGGTACATCTGCTCGAAGATGTGGTTTGTATCGCGGGGGTCTACCGTTGGTCAGCGCACGATCGTTTGCCGCGAATCGAACCAAACTCACCTTGACCGATCAGAAACCGTTCGAAATGCTCTGCGACCAGCCAACATGCTGGCGGTCCTCCGAAACCAGTCGCAAAACCCTTGGTTCCATCGGTCGCCTCTATTTCCACGCAGAAGGAGCCGAGCACGTTGATGCCCCAGCTTGTGCGCGACTTCCTGTACTTCTCATACTGCGACATGGGCGTGGAGATCTTGCTGTCAATGAGCCAGTGGCCGCCATGCACATTGTGGTAGTCGCCGCCAGACCCTGGCCCCTGCGTGATGAAGGTGCGAACATGCTTGATAGTAGGAAAGCTTCGCGCTGTGCTTCCCTCGACGGTGGAAGGCATCTTGATGCAAGGCAGGTTGACAATGCTGGACGAAGGGGACTTTCAGTTCTGTTCTGGACGGCAGGATCAAGTGAGGGGCTGAGTCGTGGGGGTAACAGAGCATGAGCATCACCCATGTTTATATAAAGGAACAGCCGATCAGCCGGAAAACTGGACCAGGCTTGAAATCACAGCCATCTCGGGCTATCTTCAGGCGAAACGTCAATGATGCCCCGAGGGAGCTATCGTGACAGCCACAGGAGAGTGGGGCCTTGGCCTGGCTTGTCGTTCGATGAGCGATGGC
Organism: Karstenula rhodostoma CBS 690.94; assembly: GCA_010093485.1. Lineage (NCBI taxonomy): Eukaryota > Fungi > Ascomycota > Dothideomycetes > Pleosporales > Didymosphaeriaceae > Karstenula > Karstenula rhodostoma. The sequence continues at coordinate 1,341,107 of MU001493.1, forward strand.
GACGGGGCTCTGATGGCGAGACGCCGCGATGCGATCCCGTCACGGCAGCGTAACCGCAAATGTACATGTTTCTTTGCCAACACGAACACGACGCGCTCCGTTCCAGTTGGAGTCTAAGATGCGTACCCCGCAGTCCGATCACACTTTGCACGATGGGGTTTTAGTTCGAGGCTGCGCGCACTGTGGTGATTCGTCCGCTGCACCGAGGTAAGGCCACAAGCGCAAAATCCGGGGCTCCACGCGCCCGTCTTGCGGGGACAACCATCGGGAAGCTCACCCTCGTTTCTTCGGGCTATTGTCGAGCGATCTTTGCATCCTATATCCAGTGCCACAGATCCCTTATCACACATGGACACGGCTCCAGTCAACGGCAATGGGGCGCGCCCATATGCCAGCCCGGAGAGCCATGCGAAGTTGTCGCAGCATTCGCCGACCGATGAGCAAGACTGGAGCGGAGAGGGATCTAGCGGCGACGAAGCCATCCAAGCCAGCGGCGCAACGAAGCGCAAACGCCCCCTTTCCGTCAGCTGCGAAATATGTAAGCAGCGCAAGGTGAGTACAACGAAGCACAGTAGCTCGAGTCCGTTGGGATACGCAATTGTATGTCGCTGTGTCACCCGGGAGCGTGCTACACAAGGGCCCCTTCCTACACTCCCTGCCTCTGCAAGCATATCCTGGAGTAACCCGCTACGAAACCGTCTCGCAGCCGTTTGCAATTACCGTTTTCCTTCCTACGCCTCGATTGCTACTAACGGTGCTGCAGGTCAAGTGCGACCGTGGCCAGCCAAGCTGCGGTTGGTGTGTCAAAAACCACTCTGGATGCATATATTTACCGCGAAAGAAGCCAGGTCTGCGCGCAGGCTACGGTCGAGAACTAGAGGCTCGTCTGGGTGAGTCGACTTCCGTACACTTCCGCTTCTCCCGCATCAACAAAACAAGGAAAGAACCATCATCGTTTTGTTATGACTGGAGAAACTCTCTCGGGCATTCCAGCCGCATTTTCTGGTCAATATTGCATGACCCGAGACGGAAAATTTACAGAGCGAGCGTGGGATATAGACTGACTCGGAGCAGACAAGCTGGAGTCATTGCTCCACCAACAGCAGAACCAGATCAAACAACTCTCTAGCAACCAGGCCATGCCGGCAGTGTCTTCCCCGCAGACCGGACCGGTCTTCCGGAGTCCTACCGCTTTGCAACAAACGCCGCATGTGCCACGGCCTGAAACAGCACTTTTCATACAAAGACCAGGTAGTTTCTCTGCTGCAACTGCAACCCCTCTGCAGCCAAGCTTCCCTGGTGGAATATCCGACGCGCGTCAGGCGCCGTCTGTCAGCAGCAATGGCTATCACAACTCGCCCGAGGATGTCGCGTCGAATGTGAGTGGGTTACAACAAGGAGATGCGTTTGCCTTCAACAACGATCGTTTCGCTCCCCCATCAATGGCCGGAGCACTCGCGCGAGGCGATCAGGACTTTCCACCGTACGACTTGCTATATGGTCTGGTGGACCTATTTTTCAAACACATTTACCCTTGGTGTCCAATACTCCACCGTCAAGCGACTCTGAATTCTCTTTTTGGTGACACCAGTCTGGACGAGGCTGATAGGATCCTCCTACATGCTATGGTTGCGACCACCCTGAGATTTTCGACTGACCCTCGCTTGACCCCAGAGAAGAGAGAACACTACCACCAGAACTCGAAAGAGAAAGTGCTATTGTTTGGAATTCAGAATAGTTCAGTCAAGTCACTGCAGGCACTCGTCATACTAGCGCTGGATGTCGTGGGATGCTCGAACGGCCCTCCGGGATGGAACCTCCTGGCTTTAATCACTCGATCGATCGTCAACCTTGGCTTGGCGGTCGAAAACTCGTCGCCAAACGTAGCCCCTCAATATGCATCCATATATACTTTGCGGGCGATTGTCCTCCCGGAACCGACGGATTGGATCATGGAAGAAAGCCGAAGGCGACTTTTCTGGATGATTTACGTTCTTGATCGATACGCGACCGTTGCAACCGCCTTCGAATTCGCACTTGACGAAAAGGAAATCGACCGTCAACTCCCGTGCCGGGACGAATTCTTCACTCGCAATGCGTCAGTAGAGACTCGCTGGTTCCGTACGTCAACGCGTACGGATTTTACCATGAATCGACCAGAGAATTTGGGAGCTTTTTCGTATTATGTGGAGATACTAGAGATACTCTCCCGCGTTCACAATTTTTTGAAGCAGCCCGTCGACATCACGTCTCTGACCGATGTCGAAAAATGGCAAAGTGAGTATCGTGCACTGGATAGCACGCTTGAGCAATGGAAGTACAATTTGCCGCCTGAATATGGCAACGCAACGCGCGTCTTCGCAGGACCAGCAGCCAGCAAAGATCTCAACAGTAGCTTGATCATGTTGCACGCCGCCTTCCACACGTAAGTGCACCGTCCTCGCGCCTCGAGATTTTCTAATATACCTAGTACCGTGATCCGTCTGCACTCCTCTGCCGCATACCCTACCCACCGCTCACCAATATTTGCGCCTTCCTTCAGTGCAAGTCAGAGATGTCTTAGTGCCGTCGAGAGCATCGTGATGCTCTGTCAATACATCCGTGAAAACGGTCTCTTGACGAAGCTCGGTCCGCCTTTCGCTTTTTCTTTGTGGGTTGCGGCTCGCGTTCTATTAGTCCATGGCTCGACGATAGCTCACCGGGTGGATGAATCAATCAACCTGCTCGTCGTGACTCTCAGAGAAATGGGTACATACTGGGAAGTGGGTTCTCGCTACGCTAACTTGCTTTCCCGCGTGCTGCTGGAGTATCAAGAGTCGCAACAAAATGCCGGGGTGAACGGAGAGCGTGTCACCCCATCCACCGTCAAGATACTCGCCGACATGCGCCGCTGTGCATTCGATCTCGATTTCCTCATTGCGCGACAGCCGAAGATGCACCCTAGCCACCAGCCGACCCCAGCTCGGACACCAGCACCCAACGAGTTGGAGTATCTGGACGTTTTCGACTTCTTCAACATGCCAAGACTGCCTGTTTCAGTGGACAGCGCGAACACGTATGTGGCGTCCGACGGCACCATACAGGCCGCAATGCCTGATGGGCAACCGATCAACGAATTCAACATTACGAATTATATGGTGGATGCCAGTTCTGATTGGTTCGTCAAGGGCGCGACCTGAATATTTTTACCATGGCACATGGCATCAAAAGCGTTTCTCTGGCCCTGCCCACCACATTATCATTCAACATATTGATTTCCGGACTTGTACTTGTTCTAGATACCCCTTTTTCCTGACGAAGGTTACTACGATTTTATTGTTGGTCGTTGAACATAATGATGAGACCAAAAGCATCGTTTTCTCACTTCCCTTTCATGCTTAAATACGTTAGGCCGCAAACACGAATATGGGGATGCGACACCAAATTCAAGCATACGCCAAGCAGCGCTGGGTTCTCGAGGCAAGCCAGGTGGGTTCTCGAGGCAAGCTAGGTGGAGTCCTGCTGCAAGCTGAGCCACCTGCGCCACGGGAATAGGAGTGGAAACCGGTGTGCCTCAAACAGAAGGGCGAGGTGGAGCGCCCTTTGAGTATATGTTTTAGCACGTAATCTGGCCCGAAATTAGTACTTGGAAGGTTACATGATCAGTAGTCTGCGGCAGTAGTTTGGGAGAACGTATCGAACGCACTGCACAAAGAGGCCGGCAGACTTTACGACACAGTGCAGTACGACACAGTGCAGAAGGTATTTCGAAAGCGCGATAGTAGATAAGGAGGAATCATCGAGTATAGACACGAGTCTTTGAGGTGCACAGTTGAAGTTGGCTGGGGCTGTAAGCGCCAGTCGCAAAATTACCGGCGACGGGCCCGCCCAACAGCCAAACCTCGCTATCACACACCGCAACCCCCGTCGTCTAAGCCTCTGCGCGAGTCTGCGCTAGTCCTGTCCTGTCGCCAACCGCCCTTCGCACCTGCAACCTGGTGCACTAGCTTATGACTCCAAACGACCCTTACGAGCAACCACCGTAAGATCTAAAAGTCGGGACCAACCCGGCCTCAGGCTCTTGACTCATCTTCGCTCATTCTCCTCTCGAACTTTCGAGTTGTAACTCCTATCTGTACTAGGAGCGCGCCCTTTGCCATCCCGCAGCACCTGAAATCGTAATTAGCAATGGCTTCTCAGGGCGGCAATCACGGTAACTTTGACTTCAACGCGGGCGCTGGCATCGACTTTACAGGATTCGGGATGCAGCCTGCCTTTAATGACTTGAAGGGTGCTGGAGAGGGTGACACTTCTCCGGCCTTCTTCTTCGGCGACGAGGGTATCGACACGACGGCCACATTTGATCATTCATTTGACACAATGTTTGCGCCCGTTGGTGACATGAACAGCACAGCGTTTGGCATGGAGCCTCTTGTATGTTCACATTCATATCATACTGGGTCGAGGGTGGACATGAACACCTTCACCACAGACGTTTGGTCATCGCATGGTGGTGCCTAGCTGACTTTGACAGGGTTTGGGTAACACCGCCGGAGATGCCTCATGGAACAATGCGTTCCCCACAACGCCTGCGCAGTCCTTCGAGTCATTATACACACCTCAATTCAACAAGAGGCCACTTCAGCTAGATGTACAGGACTTCCCTGCGGCGAAGCGACACGAGGTATTCTCGCCCTTTACCACAGGTTCCCTGACAGGGTCGAGCAACTGGGCGCTCGAAACCCAGCCCACTCCAGCTGCCAGCTCTGATGTCACGGGTCTGAGCGACGAAGCTGCTGACGTTTGCGCAACGTGGTTCAGCAAGTATAACGTGCTCCCGAGGTCAGTCGACTTGCTTGATGCGCTGTGTTACCCCAGGAGGAGCAATGCAAGTGCTAACTTTGTCACAGTGACAGGCATATTGACTCCCTTGCCCAACTCACTGGCGAGTCAACAGCAGCTATCCGACAATGGTTCGGTCAAGCTTTGAAGCAGGGGATGACCGGTCAGGATTCCGCGTACAAATCTCAGACTGGGTTTGCGCAGGACCCAATACTATTTCCGCAGTTGGCTCCTACTACAGCCGCAATCACATCACAACAACTCATGATCCCCGATGTCTCATGTACTCACGAGGGTCAAGCGGCGGCGACAACGGTCTCACAATCTCCCCTGCGAGGAGGGAAGAAAGGCTGCAACCCAACGGAGGATCCGGAGCTATTAAAGAGAGACCCGAATAAAATCTACCAGTGCACAAGAAAGTGCGGAAAGCGGTATGGACGAAAGTGCGACTGGAAGCGGAATGAGGAGGAGGGTTATCCCTCGAAAAGCTGGCTGTGCAGTAAGTCAATTTCTCCCCGCAGATAATTTCGAGCACATTTTGTCACCTTGGAATACGCATGCAAGCGCCGGCAGTGTGACGAGTAGTGTAGACTTGGATACCAGGTTGCGTACACTCGGCCTTGTATAGCTTACCCTGAGGCGGCCAACGAAATATGGTACATCCTTTTGAACAGCACGCTAACGTTCAGCAGGCCTATGCGTCAGCGAGGGTGTCGAGCGTGTAAAGCCATGTTTCCGGAAATACCATTTCTCTCAGCATTTCAGGAACATTCACCCTGGGCTTACTTCTGCCGACTACGAGGAGTCGTCTGTCGTGTAAGTAACACTGGCTTAGCTTGGCCTCCTCTATCGTTGAGGCATCTGAGGAGTGAAAAGCTCATTGAGTTCGCCTACATGTATTGGAACTTCGCTGACTCTCTATAGACACTCTGACACAAGCCTGCCACAGGCCGCTAGGAAGTGCGGCTTCTGCACCCACCGGTTCGTGTCTCGACAGGATCGCATCGATCATATCGCAGAGCACTTCAAAAACGGCAAGTGCATGCTCGACTGGAACGAAGAGGACGCCAATGATTCTGATGACATGAATGACGATGACGATAATGACGACCGACCTGATAGCGGAGGCTTCGGTAATGGCAAGCCTTTCTTCCCACCGAACCATGATCCACGTGGTTCTGGCTCTGGACCAAAGAACGACGGCAACGGCGGCGGCGGCTCTCAGCCTCCGCAGAGCGGTTTCTACCAGTTCCAGGTTTCACAACTCGCAGACAGCGATAGTAGAGGCTTGTCGCCGGAGGTCGAGCAGCGCATTCAACAAGACTCCAAGGACAAACATCATACTAAACTATCCTTCGGATTGGACGGTGCAACGTGCAGCAAGACACCTCAAGATACACTGTGTGACGCCACCACAACACAGTGCGAAACATCCACCGATAGATGCTCAGTGCATGGCCGGCACGATGAAGCAATGAGAAACGACTCGCACACTGTGGCCGGAGATGATGTCTCCTTGCTAAGCACCGACGTTGTCCAGCTTCAGACGATACCGCCGTTCGTTCCTCCAAGCGACGGTGATCCTGCACCAGATCGCCCGAAGGCATTGATGGCAGTGTCTAATGGTAAGGAGATTGTAGATGCCAAAACAACACGCAAGTCTAATCATCAAGCAGGATCACTGACGCGTGAGACGCAAGACATCCTTGGTAGTCTCAAGCTCCTTGGCGCCGGCGGTTTTAGTACGGTCGATGAAGTTGTCCATCGCGAGACGAGCCTACGCTTTGCCCGCAAGACGCTCAAGAATCGGGAGCGCTCCGCCATTGAAGAACTGAAGAACGAAGTCGACGTTCTCAAGAAACTCCGCCATCCTCATATCATCCGGTTCGTGGATAGCGTCCAAAAGGGCGACAGGATGTCGATCCTTTTATCACCCGTTGCAGAGACAACACTTGCCGCATGGCTTGACATGAAGCTGCAGACCAGGCCAGACAGGCTAAGCGAGACCATTGTCACGATGATGGGCTGCCTTGCTTCGTCGATCCGATACCTCCACGAGCAGCGACCCGTTGTCAAGCACATGGACATTAAGCCCCAGAACATCCTTGTCAAGCAAGGCGAGGATATGCCACATGTGTTCTTGAGCGACTTCGGCGTCAGCTCAATTGGCGAGATCGCTGCGAACAACAAACCAATGCCACTAACACGCCAATACTGCGCGCCTGAAGTATCCGAAGGTGTCTCGCGCGAGCTCGCGTCGGACATCTGGTCTCTCGGCTGCGTCTTCCTCGAGATGCTAACAGTTGCCTACAAGGAAGATAATTCGCGCTGGCTTGACTTCGGCCAACTATTTGGTGGGCGCAAGGGCAAATACTACTGGCAGGACATCCCTGCCCTACAAGGCCTGTTGACCCAATCGCTCGAGCAAGCAGCATCTCGAACTGAAGCGAATGCGACGCGCACTGTCAAAGACATGCTCAATTCGGAGCCAGCCGGACGACCCACTGCGTCCAAGCTGACAATGGTGTTTACACCCGCACCTTGTTGTCTCAGCTGGCCCAACGAAAAGGTCGCTTATCCTGGACCCTCTGAAGAGCTCCAAACAGTGAAGACTTTCTACCAGGAAGATGGCAGAGATGCATGTGTTCATCTACAAGACGTGGATGATCAACAGAAGCAACAAGGCGATACCGTTCACCATGCCAAGCGCTGGCTCGAAGAGTGTTCGCACGATCACGCAGATTGTCGTCACGACCTACAAGGGACTGTTGCCAACAAGACCTTACCTACACGTCTGATTGACATGTCACCAGGCGGCAATGCAGGCATCTCCGTTCGCATTGTCAATAGCGCGGACCTAGATGATCGCGAGAGTCCAGACTACGCAGCACTCAGCTACGTTTGGACAGATGACGAGCTGAAGCTCTCAACTGGTCGTCTGGACGCAATGCAACGCGATCTCCCTCGCGATACCCTACCCAAGGCCATCGACGAAGCCATCTCCATGGCCAAAGCCATCGGCTTCCGATACCTCTGGGTAGACAACCTCTGCATCCTCCAGGACTCTGAAGGAGACAAGCAACGTGAATCCCGTGCCATGGCAGACGTATATCGTAACGCTGTCCTCAGCATCGTGACAACACAGAAGGGCGTCGATCAACAGGCGCTTCAAGCCGCCGTCCTTCCCCTCAGCACGTACCTCACGCCTGGCTTCGCCTGGGATACCCGGGCGTGGTCGCTCCAAGAACGTCTTCTCTCGCGTAGGTTCCTCCACCTCGGCGAAGAACAGATGTACTGGGAGTGCAACGCACTCAAGGCCAGCGAGACATTCCCCCGCGGACTAGATTCTTTCCGCCACGCGCTGTCCTCGCTTCTCTGGGAGAAGGTACATACACGTGCCGACGCGCTCTCCGTCTTCCCGGGCGCCGCAAGCCTCAACCATGATCGCATGCACCCAGAGCGCAACTTCGACGTGGAAGACACCGCAGCGAAGGCTACCGAGCGCAACGTCAATGGGAAAGGCGCCCCGTGTGCGAGAAAAGCCATGGGCTACGGCAAGATGGCGACGCCGCATCAAGGGGTCGGAAAGTTCTCTCTGCACTTGATGCGTGACTGCCAGTACATTCGGAAGGAGGGAGATGGGATCGGTGATTCTATGGAGGCCGCCCAGATGCAGCTCCAGCTCGCGGCCTTTGAGGACCCGGATGCACGCTCAGCGCCACCGCTAGCGATCTCCGCTAGGCTAATGCACCGTCGTCAAGAACATGAACATCCGGATAGGGAGGATCGGGGGAACGGGAGTGGGGATGGAGGACTGTATGGGAAGAATCGGAGTGGGAGGAGGAAGTATGATGAGGATGAGGATGAGGACGTGCTGGGCTAGCACGAGACCTTACGCATCGGAGAGCGTCAAGAGCGTATTTCCTATGTAGTTGACGAGTGTGCGCCTGCATCATGCGGTTCTAGTATGGATACTTGTTGTCCTCGATCCTGCGTCTAAGTGTGTAAGCATGGATCAGATCTGTATGTGACAGGATTTGGTCCACGGTATCCACGGATAGCTTGTTCGTGAAGACAATGGGCCGAACACCTCCACGATGTACTGCACAAGCCTCTAGTCCCCCATTCACCATCATATTGTGCGAATACGCATGCGTCCATGTGCTGCACGGTGCATATTTTCTTCTACATCCACCTCGATGCGTACTACCTACTTCAGTAAGCACTCGATGCTTAAATATGGCGGTAATTTGTGTGCTCGGAGCGAGGATGAATAGAAGATCTGTAGTCGGGCTGACCCAAACTTCCTAAACCGGCAGTATGAAAGCCCCGTCGATGGCAGCGCGCCGGCCGCGAACATCTTACCAACGGCAACCCCAGATCCCTGCCAAAATTTCTCGACCCAAGTCTGCGCACCTCCCACCGCTGCAACCCACGCACACTTTCTACGGCCACACACACACACACACACACACACACACACAATGGCTTCTCCCATCCCTGCCAAAAGGCGCAAAAGCACGCCCACGGCCGTCGCCGACTTCGCCATCCTCCCGCTCACGCCCCCCACACAGCCTGGCCTTGCACCCTCGTGCGCCGACGCAAAGCACTATCTATACATCAAGGCGCACGCGCCTGCCATAGCGACCGAGTCGACCGCGCGCTCGCTCTTCCTCGCAAATGTGCCAATCGACGCCTCGGAAGCCAACCTGCGTGCGCTCTTCGCCGAGCAGCTCGGCGGTGCGCGCGTCGAAAGCGTGGAGTTTGACGCCAGCGTGCCGGCAGAGGTGGCGCACAAGCACTTCAATCCTGCAGAGGTGAAGGGCGGGAAGAACGACGGTGCCGAGAGCCGGGGGAAGAAGCGCAAGCGGGAGGAGGGCGGCAAGGCGAAGAAGAGCGACATGGTTGCCGAGGGCGTGCTGGAGGACGACGACAGCGCGCTACCGCGGGTATGGAGCGCATCGGTGCGGCGGAGCGGGTCTGGCGCCGTGGTCGTGTTCCTGGACAAGGCGAGCATGCGGGGCGCGCTGAAGGAGGTGCATGCGGCGGTTAAGTTGGGGAAAGAGATACGCTGGACGGGCGGCGAGGCCCTGGGCGTTGAACGTACGTCTACACACCTGCACCTGCACCTGCACCTGCACCTGCACCTGCATCTGCAGCTCGAGCAAGACACCACCTAACAGACACACAGGCTACAAGGCCCACCTTGCCCTCCTCCACCCTCCCCCTACCCTCCTCTCCTCCACCACAAACGCCTACCTCACCCAATTCGACGCCGCCGCCGCCCAACGCTCCCGCGCCCTCGCACACCTGCGCTCCGTCCCCGACGAAGACGGCTTCATCACCGTCACCCGCGGCGGCGGCCGCAGCCTCCCCGCCGCCCGCCTCGACATCGCACAGCAGAAGCAGGCCGAGCTGGAAGACCGCAAGAAGAAGAAGGGCAGCCTGGATGGCTTCTATCGGTTCCAGAACCGCGAGAAGAGGAAGGAGCAGGAGGGTATGTTGCGGAAGCAGTTTGAGAAGGATAGGCGGAGGGTGATGGAGATGAGGGAGAGGCGGGGGAAGGTCAAGGTGGAGAGTTAGGGGATTGGGGAGATGTGAGGGTCGAGGAAAAGTAAAATGATTTGATACCCTAGGATTGTACCTGTGGCAGTATCGTCTCGTGTCTTGATAGAGGATGTGTGTGGAGTCGTTATCCAAGGTATGGCGTCCTCTTCTGCGTCGCCCAGCGCCTCATCCACGGCAGCCACCCCGGCCTTGCTGGTCTGGCCTGCAAAACTGCCTCGGAACCGAAGCAAAGCTCATGCCCCGCAGGCACATGGACGAGCGCGTAGTCCCTCATCGCGTCTGTCTGGGATCAATATTGAGCCGCCCGAGGGAAGCGAAAACAGCGGAAGCCACCTTGCTTAAAACATGCAGATGATTTTCCATTCGACCACTTAATCTCGTCCATAGACGCCACCCATGCATACTTTGTGCTTGCCCGTGATATACCTTCAAACACACCCGAACACCTAGTCGTACAGTCCCAGACCACCCTCCCTGCTTCAACACCCTACGCCTCGCAAAATGCACCATGCTACACCACGCTACTAATACAATGCACCGAGTAACCCGACCTTCAAACGCCTCCATCCTCATTACCTCCGACACACCCATAACGAAGGCGAGAGGCCGAAGCCCCTCAATACCTCTTCTTCTTTTGCATACGATGCACATCCCCGCCCTTCCTGTTCCGCTTCTGCCGATCCGTCGGCGGTTTATACGGCTCCCGCCCGTACTCGTCCCTAAACCTCTCCAACATGTACTCGTCGACGTGTCGTCTCAGCCTCTCCCCGTCAATCCCTCCCGGCATCTCCTCGCCCAGCTCGCTCCCCACTCTCGTCGCCCCGCCCGGTGTCGCCGCCGCGCTCTCGCTAAAGTCCACCTGGTCATCGTGGATCTCATCGACAATCTCCTTCTGCGCAACCGTCGCGGCGGCCATGTCCTCGGTGTCTTCAACAGTCCCCATGACACGCGCGTCGCCTAGGAGGCCTGCTTTTTCGCCGAGCACGCGGTCCATGGCTGCACCGGCTTCGTCGCCGAGGCCATCGTCGATGGCGTCACGCCAGGTCCCGCGATTGAAGGTGTCGGTTGTGAAGTCGCCCTTCTGAATGATGACGTCGTCGAGAAGGCGCTTCTGGTTGCTCTTGCGCAGAATGTTGGCTTCAATGGTATACTCCGAGACGAATTTGTAGATGTGGACGTCGCGCGTTTGGCCGATGCGGTGGGAGCGGTCCTGACATTGCTTGTCCATCGCGGGGTTCCAGTCGAGGTCGTAGAAGATGACCGTGTCTGCGCCTGTGAGATTGATGCCGAGACCTCCGGATCGGGAGGAGAGGATGAAACACAGGATGCGGGGGTCGTTATTGAAGCGATCGGTTAGAATCTGCCGCTGCTCAATCTTTGTGGCACCGTCGAGGCGGAGATAGCGGTGGCCATGGATGTTGAGGAACTGCTCGAGGATGTCGAGAACTTTAGTCATTTGGGTGAAGATAAGTGCGCGGTGGCCGCCTGCCTGAAGGTCCCTGAGGAGAGTTGCAAGTCGTTGCAATTTACCGCAGTCATATTGCAAGAGACGTTTGTCAGGAAAAGCAATGGACTGGCGGATGCGGGACTCGTGGAAAGGGTCTCGTCGGCGGACCATCTCCGAAGATCGTACAAGCTGTACACCAGTGTTAGATAACGTCAAAGGAGCCAACTCCTCGGCCGCAACCGCTGGAGTAACACACGTGAAGCGTGTGACGAGCGGCTCGAGAGCTTCGGCACGTTCCTCCAGAGTGGGTATCATCTCGGTGAACGCGTTGATCTTCTGCTGATGCCACAATGAAGCGAGAGCGGGACGGAGCGGTTGACGGAAGCCCAATCTTCCCCGGCGACCTTCTTTGATCCCAACGACGGGGGGCAGAGACACAGGTGCATGCCCGAAAGGATTTGGTTGATGATATTGCATACCCGGAGGATACGCTGGGTTGTATGGTGCCTGCGGAGGCCTAGTGATTTGCTCTTCTGGTTCACGAGCACCAAACGCATAGCTCTCGTAATCCAGGGTGAGCCGATCAATCAGACCCTTACCGTATATGGGCAAGAACTGTGTCCGGGCACGAGTAAGCTTGAGGCATACCCGAAGATGATCTCGGACAGCAATTCTTTCCCTGTTTGCCATGTCCGCAAGAGCAGACTGAACAGAAGATGGTCCTGATTCGGCAGCTTTCTTGATACGGCGTGTGTGGACTTCGATAAGATCCTCCAGCGGACGTGTAGCTCGGATTTGTTGCGACCTCCGAGCTTGTAGCATCGAAGTGCGCTCACGGTGCGCAAATACCAGATTCAGTGCATCCAAGTTGACTCGCTTCTCTTCCATACTTTCCGACAGTCGTTTCCGGATGAGAAGATCCTTGACTTCGAAACGGGCAGCAACTGACTTTGGCATGGCCATGGAGGTCACGATGGCTCTGGTCTCGAACAGGTCAGGGTGGTTGCAGACTTTTCGGAGTGACATTAAGCAGTTGATAATTGACATGTAGTTCCCGGACGACAATATCTCCTTGGTCGATGCGCGGCCCATGAACCCGTCATACAATTGTCGCTGTCGCTTGGACAACTTGCAGTACACTACGTGTTCGTACTTCCCTGGCATTTGCTTTTCAACGTCCGCCTTCAGTCTACGTAGGAGATAAGGACGTAAGACCTCATGGAGTTTCTTGACGATCTTCTGAGCTTCTGCGTCCAGCTGTTGCCGTCCTTGGTCTAGGATTTGTGAAGTTGGGTTTTTGAGGGCCATCGTGAATTCTTCCAAACCGGCAATGCGGCCTTCACCAGCAAAGCCGGCTGGCATCAGGAAATAGAGCAGCGACCAAAGCTCGTCGATGTTGTTCTGTAGAGGTGTACCCGTCAAGAGCAAACGTCGCTCGGTCCGAAGATTCAGCATAGTCTGCCATCGTTGAGACTTGAAGTTTTTGATGTTGTGAGCCTCATCAAGAACGAGATACTGCCACGCGCGCATCTTGAATGCTGCAGCATCCTGTAGGATAAGCTGGTACGAGGTGATGACGACGTTAATCATGTCCCGGCCTGTGTTGCGCCAGCCAACACGCTTTCTCTTTCGCTCGGCGATGTCTCCGTAGTACGTGAGGATCTTGAAGCCTGGCAAGAACTTCTTGAACTCCATCTCCCAATTCAGCATGACACTGGTGGGAACGACGACAAGATGTGGGCCCCACTTCTGTCGATAGACAGCGACGTATGCCAGCACAGATATAGTCTGAATAGTCTTGCCCAAGCCCATCTCGTCAGCTAGAATTCCGTTTGTATCAGATTCGTACAGATTGGCAAGCCAATCGAGACCGTCATGCTGGTATTCGCGCAGTGTACCTCGTAGAAGTGATGGTATCTCAACGCGCGGAGGTTCAGACGGATGCCGGGAGCGACCTCCAATGATGGCCTTTTCGGGCACAGTCTCAGTTTCTCTCTCGGGCTCGCGTGCGTCGAGTTCCATGGGATCGGGCACATCTTCAGAGGTATCATCGCGTAAAACTGAATCCATACCCGCAGTATCGACATTTGCTGGCGTGCCGTTGGTGTCCGGAATAACACTGACGTCCTTCTCCTTTTCAATTTCATGGACTCCATTTGTACCATTTGCGCGGTGCGTGCCATTTACAGGTGTCTCGTCATCTGCATTGATATCGTCCACAACCATCTTAGCAGACTCTTTCAGCTTCTTGATCTCAGCCGGGGTCAGGAAACCCATCACACCAGCGTCATCATCTCCTTCTTCTTCTGAACCGGAAGCTGACTGTTCTCCATCGTCTTCATCGGAATCCTCATCTTCATCACTCGGCCACTCCTCGCTGCCAGATCCAGATGCATCGCCGTCAGAATCCAACAAGGCTTCGTCTACTGCTTCCAATTCGACAGTAGCGGGGTCAATGTAATCAGACTTCTTTTCTTCATCATCAACCTCCTCTTTGTAAACACCGTTCGTGTGCGTAAATGGATTTTCCATTGCTAACTGCAGTTCGAGTTCAGGGTCCGGAGTGGGCTCAGGTGTACCTCGATCATCCTCGTCCATGACTTCATCTTCATCTTCATCATCGTCTTCGTCTTCCTGTTCATCAATGCTGGAGCTGTCCTCTGGGAGGTCTGGTAGCTGTTCGTACTTGGCGCGCAATTGCTCAGCAGTCAGGTTGGCGTCCTCATCCTCGTCATGCCCCTCATCGCTTTCAGACTCGGAAGTCATTTGATGGTCCACTTCTTCGCCCGAGACTTGCGATGTGCCGCTTCCAAAGTCTCCACCTTCACCCTCAGTGTCGCGGTCGTCGCTCACTAAAGACGAAGCAGAGTCGACCACATTACGACCTAATATCTCCTGAGCTTGATTGAACATGTCGTCCATTGCCTTGTGGCCAAGTTGGACCTGCTCCGCTTCCCACTTTGCCACGCGCTCCTTGTCGATTTCAACTTTAACATGCGCCCATGTATCTTTGACGTCTTTGACAAGCTGCTTGTACCGGAGTAGGGCGCGATCCGCCTCTTCTTGATCGATTTCGTCTTGTGACTTTCGCTTGTACTTGTCTTTCCAATAGTCATAAGCCTCTCTCGCCAGCGTCTTCGCCATTTTTCGATGATAAGCACTTTCTTCCCTTAGGAGCTTGCTGAAGGTAAGAGCATGGTTGACGACGTGGTCCCGGTGGCCATATCTCGGCGGGGGTTCGTCAGCCGCTTTAGGTTGGAATATGCTACACCGTCCGAGACTCAGCACGCCCCGCTCGGCAGCATCAGCGATCTGCAGCCGGCGCTCAGCCTCTTCTTTAGCCTTATCTTCCGTTATCTTGTGGCCCTCCTCTCCTTCCAACGGGTCATCTTGTTGTAACCATTCGGTAAACGACGAGTGTTTTCGAGGAGGCGGCAGGTGGTGGGGATGACGGGTCGGTGGGTCGAGTCTGCGGAACCGTAGTCGAATGCGGGGTGCGGCGGAGTTTGACATGTCTGACGGATTCCCATCCATCCCATCGTATGCGTTAAGGGGGTCTTCGGTGGGGTCGAAGATGTGGGCTGCGTCATCGGTCGAAGACAAGGTGGATTTGACAACGCGTCCAGGACGTTTTCGAAAACTGTCCGGGGACGCTTTCGCAACGGCCGGTAATGTGGGAGAAGTGGTGACCGCGGCGACCGAGGCTTTCTTATTGCGCTCCGACTTGCGCGTTGGCGACTGCAGCGGCGGTGCTGGAGCCTTCTTCTTCGCTGCCGACGATGGGGTGTTGGTTTTGGCATAAATTCCAGAGGCCGTGACTGCGCGCGAGCTCTGTTTACTGCTGCTCTTGGACGTGCCATTCGTTTGAATCCCCCTCGCGACACCACCGCGCGAGCTTTTCTTGACGGCCGGCTCGGGCGGGGTGGGTGCCTCTCGGTTCACGCGCGACGACTTCCTCACGCCATTATCGAAGATGGTCGTGGGACCGTCCGCTGCGAACGACTTCCACGGGGGCGACGCAGCGCGTGATAGCGACCGTCGCGGTGTGAGGCTCTCGAGCTTCCGCCGCTTCGCAGGGCGCGACGCCTGGATTCCGTCATCGCCGTCGCTGTCGCCGTCGCCATTTCGTGCCGATGGCTCTTCCTCTTCCTTTACCCCGAGGGTCTGGTCGTCATCGGCTGGCTGCGCGTCGTGGGTCGCGGCGGAGGGGGCATCGTCGTGTTCAGGCGTCGGTTGTGGGTCGGAGGCCATCACAAAGATGGCCGCGCTGGGGAGCCTCCTCACAATAAGTCACAGCAAGGGGACCACCGCGCGCCACCCGAAATCAACATGAATCAGCCCAAGTGTGCTGTCGCACGGATGGCAACCGCCGGGAGAGTACGCTGGTGTGGTCGGATTCGCGCTGACACGTCTCAAAGGCGCGCTGGCCGAGAGTTTCTTCTGGAGGTGATCGCGAAAAGAATCGTGTCCGGGGGTTAACGCCGCTGCCTTTCTGGTAGCGCACTGGTGCATCTGTACTAAAACGGTCTAGCCGTTCGCGACCGCGCCCGCGACCTGCACTACCCGTGTCAAGGGTGCACGGCGCTTGCCATGTCGACTTTCCGTTCTCTTCTTGGATAAACTCCGTAGCATTCGTTACCTGCACGTCGTAGGATGACTTCTTGGGGCGTGGAATCACTGCTATCAATTTCATGAGATTCTATCGCACAACTGAACCAATGACGTCGACAAAGAGTCACGTGCTTCATGGATCCCCGGGAATCGCCTCTTCAAGATTTTGCACTGCATGAACCATGTAGTAGCCTCGTTCCCATGTACATGTATATGCTCAACGGAGAAAGCCACGCCATGCAAGCAACGCGCGCCGCAGTGTTCGACCATACCCCGTCTGATAAGCAAACACACAACAGGCCATATACTTCCAGCTCTTAAAGCCCCAGTGAAACCGATCAATAACCCTCTTGGTCATGCTCCAATCTCCTCAATGAAGCACATAGTTCTCCCCGTCGTCAAGCACTTCATCCACCCATCCTCGTCGCCTCATCACAGATCCCACCCGTCCCCAGCCTGACGGATCCGCCAGAATCCTCCTTGTAATCTCCACGTCGTATTCGCTCACGTCAACTCCAGCGAGCGCTCGAGCCTGTCGAAACTCCACGAGGGCACGGTCCGACATCGTACTGAAGAGCCCTGCATCGCCCAAAGCTTGGCGGCGAACTCGACGCCTCTCGTCTCTGCAGCGGGCTTCCATCACGTCGGGATCGAAGCTAAAAATCGGTAGCCTATGGATTGCGACCTCGATACGGAATGAAGAGCATCGACACGCGTCCTGGCAGCTCAGCGGAATCTCGCGGTCCGGATGGTATCGGTATCGCGCTGGCGGCCAACGGTTGCGGGTACCACGGCCATAGTGGACGGAAGGGGCGGCGGATTGCGTGATCAGGTCGTAGGTAGTATCCTGGGGCATGACGGACGCATCGAAACTCAGCGCGCGGTGCCCATTCCTGTTTTATCAGTCAATCAGGTTTGGATGAGACAAGCAATCACCTTGTTTGACATACCTGACAATCGTCAAGGTGTCTAGCCGCACAAATCGTCGATCGTGATTCTCTCCACGATTGAGGGTAGCTGCGTTGAGAGCGGTCGCTGCGGCGGGAGGAGCTGCGGCGGAAGGGGCTGCGGTGGAAGGGGCTGCTAGAGTTGGTGGAGGGCTTCGCATCGCCAACTGGATACGCTCTCGGATCTCATCCATGCCGCCACCTAGCACGCGTTCCACTTGGTCAGCTATCTCGTTACTAACTTCTCCGAGCGCTCCAAACCGTGCCATTGACAAGAACGTTCTTCCCGGCTCTCCCCGCTCACCATTCTGGGCACGCGGGGGCATTTTGCTCAAACGAGCTATGTGTCGTGAATCGTGCTAACTTGAGGTCGTTGTTTTCGTAGAGGCTGTGTGACCGTGCCGTGCTCGCGCTCTGTAGGGCGGCGGGGGACTGTATGCACCTACCCGCGTTAGAGGTGAAGCTTGTTGCCAGGGAGTAGACAAACCTGGACGTACTGACACACTCCGGCTTCAACTGGGTTTCGGTAGACTGCTTGAGGATTTTACCAGCTCTGGGCTTGTGGTGGGAAATACAACGAGTGTAATACTGTGCAAGCTAAACTGCGGATAAAATAGCAGGTAAGGCGGTAAAGTGAGTGTTCTTCGCATCAGGGCGAACGGATGAAAAGAAAGGCATCGGTCTGGTCTGAATGTATTGGTGGCAGGTACAGCGGGTTCTTGCGCCTTCCGTGTTTGGGCGGAACCTTCCCAGGTGGGTGGGTGAGCCGTGCAATCCAGCGCCGTGACTAAAGCAACGTATACCAAGCTTGATTGTCGGTATACATACAGTTCATGTTGCCCTGTATAAAAACCAGGTGGCGATTGCAACTCTGTCAGTATGAGAAGAACAGTACATGAGGGATCTAACCACCGGCCTCGAACAAGGCGGTTCAAAGTACATCAAAGCATTATATAACCAAGATTTAGCAATAGAAACATTTCCATAACGGTACGGTGCGCGAGCTTGTGTACACTCCGTTGCTTGACCAGTCTTGAAGCCAACCGATGCGGTTATGGACCAGCGAAAATGGCTGGGAGGAGCAAACGTTATGGAGCATGCAGTCTGGTAGCCACGTAAAAACGACAAAGCGGTCGCTACACATCCCAGCGATACATTGCAAGTAATGAAGGCAAAAGCGCAGCGCAGCAGGGGGAAAGAGCGATCGATGAGGTCGGGCGAAGGTTCTTCCGAAGCCGCCTTCATACATCGATCCTTGCATTCGTTCCGTCAACAACGCATCGCTACTACGTGCATCCCAATCTTCCTATCGACATTGTGAATTCGACCACGTCCAAATAGCCTGCGACGTTAGCTCTGTTGCTTGCGCGTTCTCGTCGAATCGATGCATCGATTCTCCGCTCGAGGATCTAGGTTAGTTCCGAAGCAGGCGAGTACAGGGACAACGTCTTTAGAACAACGAAGACACCCAGAAACAAGAGCCCGGATACTCTTTCGTAACGTGCACGCGTCCCTGTGCGCTTTGGAAGCACCACACCAACAGTCACCAGAATGTCTTCAAAAGTAGTCGTAGATACACATCTACTAGTCACACACTTACAATGCACGTTACAATGGATGGGTTCACATGTCATTGATACAAGAGTAGGAAATAAGACTAGATTGATGAGGCATGACAGGCAGCATGTATTCTACTGCGTCTCTGCTTGGCTCTGGCCACTGAGCGAGCTCAGGTCCAGGTTCGTAGCCCTCACCACGTACAGGTGCAGAGTCCGACTTCGAGGGCCGCCTATCCAAACTGTTAGAGTTCCCAATTTCATGGACATACCTGGATTTTTTTGCAAGTCCTCACTCCAGTTTGCGCAAAACCCTACGAGAACACTAAATAGACCCGATCAGTGCCCTCCCCCATCAAAGGTCTAGATCATCGCGTAGGGCGTATGCGGCTGCATGCATATGCCATGGGCCTTTCAGCCTGTCGTGGAGAGCAAGCTCTTCAGATATCGCAGGCAATCTTACCGCACCTTCCCCGCGCGACCTCGGATCAAACGAGGAGAAGATGAGTCGGGCGTTACCGCCTGCAGCAGGAGTTCACTTGGGCTCCGGGGGTGGACGGTGACGAAAGGCGAAGGGCGAAGTGAGAGTTGAGGGGAAAGGTGAGGGAGTGAGACGGGCAAGGCGGACGACTTAAATAGAAGAAGTCTCTTGGCAAAGCGCGAGAAGGCGCGAGAGAGCGCGAGAGCAAACGGGCCAGGTGAAGGCGCGAGAAAGCGCGAGAGCAAACGGACGCGGATCCCAGGTGAAGGTGACAGTAGACCACGAGCGGAGACTTCAAATTACGGCGTTAATGCTACGACATATTTGAAGGAGTCGACAAAGCCCTACGAGTACGTGGAGCGGACGAATGGCGACGGAGGTTGGCCTTGCTCAAGATCTCTCTTTGGCAGCTGCCCAAACTTGGTGTGCTCAGAGTGTAGATCTACCTTGAAGAGCAGGACTACATCACAAGCCTTTGACCGACAAGCAGCTCCGTAGTATATACATGTGCAGCTGTTCTTCTTCCTCGAAAGCCCAGCAACGCCAGAGCAATCAATGAAAACATTCAGCCAAACTAAGATGTCTGCACCACCCCGCAGAACATGGTGAGCCCCTCCAGAGGGACCTCGCCCAAACACCGACACCACCAGGACGAAGTACCCTCCTGACTTGCGCAGTCCCCATAACCGCAGGCTCTCCCTCTGGCAAAAAAAATCAAACGGGCACGAACACGAGCGTACCAAGCAATGTCACGCCCTCCCTGAATCCCTTTTGACATCAAAGCCATGGCCCTTGCGGGCTGTCAGAGAGCCGAAGCATCTCTATATCGTAGGCATCTGACCAAGCACGTCACGTCCGTACTGTAGGTGGGGGCGTCTTCGTCGTCTTCGCCTGTCAACCGGGACTCAGTTTGAAATCGTGAAGGAACAAGAACTTTGGGGTGAGAAGGAAAAGTGAAGGACAGGCGCGAGCGGCCACTTTATATACTAGGCCTAGGCAAACAACCGAGTCCAAGCGCAGTCACATGATCCAGAGAAAGTCCTGGAAGGCAGCTTGGCGTAGTGAAGTGAAGGTGTCCAGGTAACGCGGCGCGACGGCAGACGCTTTGACTTATGGTAAGGCGAAGCGTCGGCACGGCGAATTTGTGCCGCACCGGGTTTGAGATAAAAAGAAGCTCCCTTTCTAGTGCTGCTTGTTTTTCAGGTCCATACTCCCAAGCTTGAACCTCTCACAGGCCAAATATCAGGGTAAGTTGAGTATTTGTCTTTCTGTTTTCTTGTCAGCACACCCCCAGCACCCAACTATAAACCCAAACAGCAAGCGTATATAACTGAGCAGCCTGAGCACATCTGTGCAAGCTGCATATTGATAACCGCAGACATCATGCCTGGAATCCAATCCGCCAGCGAACCGATGGAGGGCGTAGCTGTCGACGCAGGCCCCAAACAGCACACGTTCACGGAAAAAGAGCCTCTTGAAAACGCAAACACGAACGCGGAGAACACTCCCACCGAAGCCGCAGATGGCTATGGCTTCACTCCCGATTTCGACTTCCGGTCGGCCGCGATGAAGCTGAAGTGCGACGAGGATCCCGACGCAGTCTCCTCTGCCATCGGTATTGTGCTCAAGGAGCTGGAAGAATACAAAACGAAGATTGCGTTCTTCGAGAATCTGTTCGGATACCGCGCAGAGCACCTCATGGCGTACCAAGATCATCTCCTGCGGCACGAAGACATCAGGTTCTACGGGCAGAAGCGGCTGCAAGGCAGGACGCTCCAGAAATCAATGCTGCGACAGAATGGTCACGAGCCTTCACTCACGGAGCTGAAGGGCAAGTTCATCGTGCAGAACTTGCCAGAGGACCACTACGATTTCGCTGTGGTGCTCCCGATGAAGGCCAAGGGTCACGTCGATCGCGAGTTGAGCAGTAAGTAGATTAGGTCTAATATATCGAAAGCAGCGCTGAGATATGTACCAGAGTTCCACGCACAGAATGCGCAGGTCGTTGGGGAGAGTGCAGGCGCTGCTACAGAGGACGTTGCCACAGACCCGCAGAAGAGTAGGTGGCATTTATCAGCCTGTGTTGAAAGCCATGCGATGCTAAACTCCTTTGACAGAAGTGCTGGCCGACAAAAAAGCCCCGGAAAAGGATAAATCCCACAAGATCCTCTCGCAAGACCAAGACCAAGACCAAGACCACGCCGGTCAGCGCGCCATTGGAGAGATACCTCCCACCTCGCAAAACGCAGCAGCTGATGCTGCTGTGGCACACAAGACTCCTACTGAAGAAGACGTTACACCCGCCGAAAACAAGGAACGCAAGCGAAAGCGCGCAATCGTCGCCAGCGAGGACGAGGATGACGAGCGGAACGCTAAGACGAGCAAATTGGACTGAAGGTTTGTTCGTCAGTGGCAGCGGCGAGGTCGAAGAGATGCGTTCTATACTGCTACGTCAAAAGCTAGAGTATAGTCGACCTACGTGTTGCCCACTCTGGGCGACATCCTGTAGGAAAGCCTTTGGCGTAGGGCTAAAAACTGTACGCGCGTCACGGAATCTGTAACGAGTCGGGCTCATTTGCATTACCTGGATGAAAGCATTACTTCATAGTCACATATGGGTCAAGTTTATCACGGGCACCTTGAATGTTATCTTCTCATCGTTATATAGCCAGTATATCGATCCCGAGGAGCGAAAGGGAATATCAGCTGCCTGTGTACTAGTAGACTGCATTCACTATACTATCAAGCTTGCGGCAATCAGGCACGAAAACACCCCGCAATCATCCCCAAGTCTGTGCTACACACTTCTTCCGATCCCACGACTGCAGCCCAAACTTCAGGAGTTGTTGACCTTACCCTTTCCTTCCTTATGATCTTCCTTGTGATGTTCCTTATGGGTTTCCTTGTGGTGTTCCTTGTGTTTCTCCTTTGGGTCTCCCTTCTCGGGCTTAGCCCCTTTATCGTCGTGCTTTCCCCCCTTGTGATCATGTTTTCCGGCCTTGTCGTCGCGCTTGTGCTTTTTCGGATCGGCTTCTGCAATCGCTTCAGGCTCAGCGGAGCGCAGTGTCAACGAAATGCTCAGTGCTGCATCTTCTGAGGCCTCAGCAACGAGAGGAAGAGCATAGGTGGTGCCAAGAAGAGCGGCGAGAGCAATGACAGAGAAGCGCATGATGATGAAGAGTGTTAGACGATCAGGCTGTGTGGACAGTAGAAGAGCGAGTTGGTGTACTGGGAGTGAGGAGGCTTTCATGGCTTTTATATGCCATTGCTCGAAGGCACTGCACAGTACATTACCTAAACGCAAACACGATAAATTCGAGCTTGCATTAGCTGATCTCCTGGAGGCCAGACATATCGCAGAGTTGCAGGTCGTATCGGAAGACTGTACCATGACTGGAAGCCGGAACCTCGTCCAGCCTCAGACACGAAAATACCTCGTAAGAGAAGCGTCCCGCTCCCACAGATCCAATCATTTGGAGTGCGTTCGACCTTCCCAACCCCGCATAGTGCACAAACATGAGAGCATCAAGACTTCCTGCCAGGCTCCTCTGCTTGACACAGCTGGTCTCATGCGAACGTCGCTAGATGATATCAATGTCAACATCGACATCCTCCGGGTCCAGGCCTTCATAGCCTTCACCATTCATCAAGCCATCCACCCATGCATCGCCGACAAGACGATACCGGGAGCCAACGGGACGCAGCACGAACAATCTGTCTGCTTCTTGCAAGGCAGCAATAACGTCGCCTTTCAAAACTTCATTTATCCCGTTGCACGGCCGCTTCCCTTCAGTAATACACATTATGCGCCCTTTTGTTTTCATGGAGGCCCACACCATTTGAGCTGCCATATCTCTATTCTCCCCAACGTAGTCTCCAGCCCCAGCCACATTCGCCAGTTCATATAACACCTTGACTTGCTGCACTGTCCGCCCTAGGACTTCAGTGTATCTTGACGATGAAACGTAGGCTGGCCGTCGCGCATCGAGAGCTTCCACTTTCGTAGACATCCCACTCCACCAATGGAACGCTGCTTCTGCGGCTTCTAAGCGTCCTTTTTTTTTTTTTTTTTTTTGCCTAGGATTCCAGTTCTCCCGTAGGAACAGTGTTCTACAGGCCGAGAGAACATTGTTCGCTGTAACGTCCATATGGTAGAGGAAATTGGGAAGCTGTGACAGCAAATGTATCTCAGCCCACTATCTGTGCTCATCGTAGAGGGTGATTCCTTGCCAGCCTACAAGCCCCGTGGGCGTAGAGATGATGTCTAGCACGCGATCTCGGACCCTCAGACATCCCGCAGATGGGAAACTTGGTCGCTCAGGAAGTGCCGCCATAGGGTGTGGTTCGCACTTGAATGCGTAGCGACTGACTGGCTTGTATAAGAACGCAGAGGCCTTTGGTACGCCCAAGATGCACATTTGCGTCTTTTTAGATCGTTTCCCAAGCAGACAATTGTCAGTGGAAGTAAGGTTGTGCTGTTCGTGAGAACAGTTTGGCAAATCACCTCCATAGTACATTCTTTGGAGTAGTTTGGATGTATAGCAAGCTTGGTGGTGTCCGTCGATATTCCTAGGACGGCATAAATCCTATCGCGGGGATCACAACAATCCAGAGAGTTACCAAAGAGGAAAATATTTTGAGTTAGGGTTCTGCTTGCTCGAAAACCGTTCCAGTCAGCGCAGGGACTGATAACAGAGCTTAGGAATTTGCGAAGACATGTGTTCGGCTCAAACGCAGCTTGCAGGCAGAAGTCGCAAGGCTGAGGGGATGTCGCTCAGTTTAGCGGGGCGTTCCTGCTCTGAGCTGCTCGTCCAAGCCCCCACGTGGCTTTCGACATTGGCACACGTTAACGTGCAGCCTCGCCCAGACCTGATACCCGCAGCTGAGGAGGTCGAGGATTATTGACCCACTGGCATCACGATGTTCGAAGTTCCGTTTCAAGAACTTGGATCAGGGGAAGCCTCGCCCACCCGCAGCTGAGGAGGGGAGTTGCAACACTTTTAAATGTCTACGCCAACCCTCCACATCTCTCGTAACTCATACATATCTGAATTGAAGTGGACAAAAGACACCACACCTGGAGTTCCCGTGCCTACGCTATGCATAACCAAAAACGCCCGCATCGCTTCGTCAAACCCTCACCCCGACCTCCCACTCAATAGCCACGGTCTCCTCTCCCAGAACGAATCCCCAATGATATCCGCATGCTCCGTCACAATCCTCGCCTTCCCCCTCTTCTTCCTCTCCTTCTCCTTCTGCGTCTTACTCATCGCCTTCGGCCGCCCGTCCAGCCCCTCCTTCCACCCCTCATCTTCAATCCCGAGAACCTTCCTCCCCTTCTCCCCTCTGCCCTTTTTCTGCCTTCCCTTCGACTTCTCCGGCACCTCCGGCGGCACGTCCACATCCACTTCCTCCCTGCTCCCCCAGTCAAACGATGCAAACTGGTCCTTACTACCAGTCGGCGCAGGAAACGAATAGCTCTTCGAGTAGCTGCTTCCCGCGCGCGAATGGCTCCGCTGCGAGGCCCCCGGCGGACTCGGCGGAATCACCGGATTCACAATCAGGCTCTCCATCTCGCCGTGGCCGCTGGACCCGCCCGCTGAAATCGCTGAGCCGCGCGTACGCGGCGGCGGGCTCTGGCTCCACGACTGCGGCGACGACCCCATGACCGCACCGCGCACGCCGCCGATGTCGTACTCGGCGGTGGGTGGGCTGGGGAGCTCCTTCATCGTCATGAGTTGGCTGGGTGGGGTCCGGGGGCGGCCACGGTGGGGAGACGTGTTTGCGGGGTAGGAGGGGGCGAGGTCGGATATTTCTTGGCGAAGGAGGGCGTGGGACTTTTGCGTGGGTAAGGAGAGCTTGCGCGGTGGTTGTTCGGGGGGAATAGAGGAGAAGCGTTGGGGGATTCGGGGAGGGCCGCGGGTGAGGCCGCTTTCGAGGACGGAGAGGCTGGGGCTGCGTTTAGGTGATGGTCGGTATAATGGTGCTAGTGGCTTGGGGTGGAGCGAGAGCGAGGCGCTTGCGGAGTGTGAGATTGGTTTTACGGGTTTCTGAGAGTTGGATATCGTGGGTGATGGATACGCTGCTGATGTCGACACGTATGGAGAAGGCATCGGTGAGGTGTTGGCATGCATTATCGAGTTCGGTGGATTAAGAGATAGAGGTGGGCGTGTGCTTGGTTTGAGCGTTGGGGGAGGGAGCGGTATGGGCTGCAACGCAGCATGGCGTGGGGCCGATGCGTTGGCAGACGGAGAAAGGGATGAGAAGGTCAAAGGCCAGACCGTTGACGGATAGCCGACAGAGGTTCGATGGTCAAAAGCATCTGTGAACAACGGCATCGGGATTGTGGGTGGCGAAGGCGGCGGAGACGGAGTTGTGGACGTGGAAAGGAAGGTCGGCCCGCGAGGCGTCGATGCTGTTGTTGTTGATGTTCCAGATGCCGGTGAGGAACGAAAGAGGTTGTGGTGTGTGGGTTCGGGTGGTTGAGACATTGGTCTTGCTATCGATTGCGGCGTCGGATGCTGTATTATTGGAGATTTCGAGGCAGCCGGCGACGATTGTGTCGATGTTGGGAAGAACTGTAACATTTAGCCAACGAAGCAATGAGAGTATACATCATTACATCTCGGTAGAGTACGCTGCCCTTCTTGAAGATATCCGGCTCGTTATTGTAGTTGATGCCGAACCTCTTGAATAGAATCTCGTTCTTATCGGCGGAGACAGTGCCGGATAGTTCTTTCTCTGCGACTCGGTTTTCGAGACCGCCTTGCTGGACGAGAGCCCAGAACGTAGTGTTGTAGAGGTTGTTTATGTGACCTGTGCGATGTAAGATACATGGTCGAGCTGAAGAAGGCCCGACCTGGAGGGCATAGCGCTTCGGATATATGTATGCAAGATCACCCCGTAGCCAGTAGTATCATACTTACAGTCAGCCTGGCGCCAGCTCAGGTAGTCTCTCAAATTAGTATCGCTGGGGTAGCATACTGC
Source organism: Karstenula rhodostoma CBS 690.94 (assembly GCA_010093485.1). Taxonomy (NCBI): domain Eukaryota; kingdom Fungi; phylum Ascomycota; class Dothideomycetes; order Pleosporales; family Didymosphaeriaceae; genus Karstenula; species Karstenula rhodostoma. Next base: position 1,367,525 of record MU001493.1, read on the forward strand.
CCGTCCGTCGAATGAGGGCAGAGGAGCTGTCAGGGGTGCGTCCGGGAAGTACTTGGCCCACCCCAGCACGTAGTTTGCTGTGAATGTCGACACAATCGTTGTCACGAGCTTACTGAGTGTTATTAGCAACCTAACGTTGCACCACACATGGGCATGATGTTGAATGATGGAGATGTGGAATTCCGTACCTAGCGCGTCTCTCAAAGAGCATGCAATCCTTGTGAAAGACGAAACTGTACCACGTGTTAGCTTAGACTTGCGACCCTTAGCGCTCACATGCAAGTTGCCAGCTCAACATGCTTTCCATCTTGTCGACATTCAAATGTCTGTCAAGTAAGACGGGAAAACATACCTAAATTCGTCGCTCTGCCCGTAAGCCAGAATGAGGTCGGGCAAATCTTTCATGACGGCCTCAGCCGCACCGTTCATCAAGTCCAGTGCGCGGCGATCATTGGGCTTGACGAAGTTGTACTTGGTGGTAAGTCTGCAGTAGCGAGCATGTCAGCATAGGTCGGGTAATGGTGGCTCGCTTCTCGAAACACATCCTCTTCAACCGTATATGCAGCCAACCCCCGAAGGACCCCAAAACGGAAGGAAGATGGACGTGAGAGCACATGGAGCTGAAGAGATACGGTTCTGGTGGGAGTGGTACTTTGTAAAGCCCCGGCCATCTATGCGGACCACGACGAAGGTGCCGGGCAAGAGGTTGTCGGGCAGCTCAAAGTTGCGCACGTATTGGTACCTGGCGGCTCGTCAGTCTGATTTCGTCCGGTTGGTGGGCGATGGTCCGCTGGTTCGCTGATTGACTCACTTTGAATTTGCCATGGCAAGGTATGCAAGCGTCACCTCCTAGGTTGTTGGTGGTGCAGCATCGCAGACGGGCAAAGACACCTTAAGATTGAGACACTGCAGGCATCGAGGTAAAAGTTGCAGTGAGAAGAGAGACAAGAGGTCGAAGCTGAACAAGCTCCCGGTCGAGATGAAACGCAGGACATGCAACCCCGGGCCTACCTAAATTTGCGAACGGTGACACGGCAGCAGTTGGGCATGCGCAAGACTCGTCTTCGTCGTGCAGGCCAGACGCCACAGTTGGGCAAGAAAAGTTGGGGTCGGACGCAAATTGCTTTTTCGAGGGTCCGCGGGCGCAAACGAGCCAGGAACGCAAGTCACTTTGGTGGCTCGCATGCCTAGCGAAGCGAAGCGTAGCGCACTGCGACCTCGGGCTGTTCGGGAGAGCTGCAGCCTGCACGTCGTCGATGTGTTTCGCATGAGACACAGCTCGACCTCGCGTGCGCTGGTCGGTAACGACGATTCCGCCAGAGCCTGAGGGCGCTCACCCCAGACTGCCTCGCGACGCTGCCGATGCCACGTCCCGCCTGTTCGCGGGCCCCAACTCCGTGCGCCACCCCAAGGCCTTCCAGTCCCCGGCCGGCTACCACAGTATCAAGCTTTGGAAACGCCCATCTGACGTGGTTTCGCGGCTGCTTACTACGACCTCGTATGTGCAATGCGGTTGCGCGACGGCCCAAGCCTCAGCTCTGCTTTCTTGGTACGGAGCCTGAGCCTGAGCCTCGCGCATCTGTCACTCCTTCGCGAAGCTTGTTGAGCGTCTTCAAGCAGACCAATAGTTGCTCAATAAACGCCTCAGCGTCTTCTAGCGTATTGGCTTTGGGTGTGATTGCGAGAACCATTGAAGCAAAGGATCAGTATCCATCATGTCATGGAAGCGGGGGAATTGGTTTAGTTGAATTTGCAAATGCCACGCCATGCCGCTGAAGAGCCACAACACCCTATCTACATCGCTTTCCCAACCGTCATTGGATCGTCTCACACAGTCCCACCGTCTCCGCCCCAATCAAGCGGCGACAGCAATGGGTTTGGCAACAGCGCCAAATCTCGCCGCCTTCTCCATGAATGTCTTGTCCTCGGCCTTATCCTCAACCCCTTCCTCGTTCTTTCCCTCGTTCATCTCCGCATTCTTCGTGACCTTGTGCCTCGTCTTTAGCTTGCCCGCCAGTTTTGCGCGATTGTCCTTCTGCTCCTGCTTCAGCATCCTCTTCGCTTTCCAAGGCGCGATCTTCTCAGATTTGCCCTTCGTCTCAACAGGAGCTATTTTCTCACCCTGGTTGCCTGGCTCCTTCTCTCCACGCTTGGCTTCCTTCTTCTCGATGCGTCGCAAAGTGTATTCCTCGAGTGTTTGGCTTTTTTCGGCGGCGCGAGCTGCGTAGTCGACTTGCTTCTCCGGGGACAGTTGAGAAAGATGTGCTTCGACAATGGACTGCTCAGTGGGCTGCTGCCGGGCCTCGATTTTGCTGCGGGCGTTCGTGCTGGCCACCTTCGTCTTTGCCTCTTTTCTCTGCTCCCTCTTGGCCTGTCGCTCTATCTTGTTCGACATCTTATTAGCGTTCTCCACGGCTTTGATGCCCTTTTCGATCTTGCCGTAGTTCTGCAGGATCTCTTCTTTTGACCAGTTCCCAGGATTCAGCATCGGCAGCTCGCCCTTGACGATAGCCTCAACAACAAGCGCCTTGGCCATCTCCTTCTTCACAGCGCGTATAACCTTCTGGCGCTGTTGCTTCACGGCTTTTTTCCCGGGCTTTTTCCCGGGGTTCGTCGGGTCGCTGACGTTCGTTGCGTCACTGTATGCACCGGCCTTCTCGTTCTTCTTGACCCTCCCTTTGACTTGCTTATCGATCCTGGACGTGACAGCGCACAGTTTTGGCCACGCCTCGGCGCCAATAGGACCCATACCTGTCCGCACTTCGCCGTTTGCGTTTGCCTGCGCCCGTGCGTTGATCTTCACCCCGCTGGTTTCCTGCTTCAGCTTCTTGGCGGCTGGAACATCTTCCTCAGCCTCGCGTTTTCGCTTACTCTGGCCCTTCTTCGACTTCGTCATCTTCGAGGAGTCGGATGCAGCGTCGTCACTGCTTGTAGATTCCGAATCGCTTTCGCTGTCGTCGGTACTCTCGTCCTCGGCAGACGTAGGCGGCGTGGTGGTCCCTGATGTCGGTGTAGAGCTCTTCTCTTCAATCGAACCCTGCAGTCCTTCTCCCTTCACGAAGAACCCGTAAAGCCCACCGTGATTGATTCCCTTCTCTTGGATCTGGGTGAGCGTGCTAGTCTTTCCGCTTCCTAAGTTTTGGAGTGACTCGTCGAACGCGCGCATCCACCACTGGTCGTCTGTCGTGTGGCTTGCTTTCTTCTTGCCCAAGCCCAGCTGGTCCTGCTTGTGGCTGATGAGGAGCGGTTTTTTTATGCCGCGGTCGGAGGTGTCAAGAGAGAAGCCGGCACCGCGCCAGCCTTGTTTGCGGAGGAGGCCTTCTGCGTTCATCTATTCGAGGAAAGTGGGAGTAATTGAGGGCTGCGACTAGAAGAAAGGCTGCGAAGAGAACGCCAGGAAAATATTGTGGGGTTTCGGCGCGAAGTCTTGGCACTGAATCTTTGGGAGCAGTGCTGTCAGGATCTCGGATTGGGAGCAATGCGGAAGTCCTGTCGCTCTGCCGAGGTTGCTTTTGCTAGTGCGAATGCAAGTCATTAACACATGCTGGGAACACGCTGCACATTCAATCCTCACAATTGACTGTCACGTTCCTACGGTACTCGGGGTGCAGAAAAGAAACGATCAAGACTATCACTTTTGGACTGACTGCACTATGAAGATCGCCGACCGCACCTTTATCATCTCAGGCGGCGCATCCGGCCTTGGTCTCGCAACAGCTCGCGACCTCCACGCCCACGGCGCCTACGTCTCCCTTCTCGACCTAAACAGCGATGCGGGCTCGAACATCATTTCAGAGCTCGGCTCGCGAGCCAAGTTCTTCGAAGTCGACGTCTCGGACACAGACGCGATCGAAAAAGCAATCACAGGCACCGTGGCATGGGTCAACGAAACAGGAAAGCCGATAGGTGGTGTGGTGGCAGGAGCAGGAGTCGGGCTTCCAGGACTGATAATTGACAAGAAGAACGAGCCACTGTCGATATCGAGCATCGACTTTGTGCTGAACATCAACCTTAGAGGGACGCTGGATTTAATTAGGCAAGCGCTGCCGCATATGACGACTGCGCAACTGGATGGTCCCGACGGCGAGCGTGGAGTGATCATCATGGTAGCGAGTTCTGCGGCGTTCGACGGGCAGATGGGACAAGTTGCGTACGCAGCGAGCAAGGGTGCAGTGGCGAGCTTGACACTTCCTTTGGCACGCGACCTGTCCAAATTCGGCATCCGAGCGGTGACAATCGCGCCAGCGTTGTTCGAATCGAACATGACCAAGCTGTTGTCGGGGAAGGTGAAGCAAAGCTTGGAGAACGCAATGGAGTTCCCGAAGAGGGCGGGACAGCCCCAAGAGTTCGCGAGGACAGTGCGGGATTCGATAGAGAACTCCATGCTGAATGGGACGGTGATAAGATTGGATGGCGCTATGCGTATGCCGGCCAGGTTGTAGAAAAGTTATTCGATATTAGCCTTGCCAAATTTCACCTAGGGAAACTCGTTCATCGCTTCCGCTCCCGAATTTTGAACTTGACACCGTTCTTGTTGACTCCGCCGACCGTATGGTTGATCTTAGCACGCTGCATCTCCAATTCTTCTTCAGCAGCCATGAGCGCGCGCTCTCGAGCTTTGACTGCTTCCAAATGTGCCGCAGCTCGCTGCTGTGCCCTGTCCCTCTTGCTCATGAAGAGCTGTTCTTGTTTTTGCGCCAGTTCTTTGGCCTCTTGTTGCTTTTTCGACGGCCTCTTCTGTTTCTTCGGTGCCCCCTCTTCGTCGTCGTCTTCCACCTGCGGTTCCTTCCCGGCCCCTCTGCCCGGCAGTTCCGCGCCCTTCCCAAACCACTCGTCGTCGTCGAACTCGTCTTGTTCCTCCTTCTTCCCCACGTACACCGTATGCATGCCCTTTCTCTCGTTTTCTCCATCCCTCAACACCCTCACCTCCTCGTCCTCCAACACCAGCCGCTTCTCCAAATCCAGCCTCTCGTTCCTGACCATCTGTAGCATAGTCCGTATATAACCAGCGTCCTGCGTCTTCAGCAGCTTCACCACGTCCATATCCAGACTCTTGTTCCCCCGGTCCGTTACTTTTCTGCCCGCCTTGTCCACCGTGCTGCTCATCATGCCAAAGGAGAACTCATCGGGGTTGCGCTCAGAGGCCTTTTCTTTGAGAATCTTGAGGCGCGCTTGCTTGGCTTTGTGATCGTGCGCACGGAGTTTGTAGTCCTACATGCTGTTAGTTGCGTGCGAACTGGTACTGAGAAAGCGGAACAGACCTTGCGCTTCTCGAGGAGCCCCCATTTTTTGCGCTCTTCCGGCTGCGCACGCTCCTTGTGGTTGCGCCGCTGGACAGCATTACGCATGGACGACATGTTGGCGGCAAAGGTCTCTGTTTTCGACGTGTGATGGCGGGATGAACTTTTGAGAAATTTAGAGATCGATAAGATCAACGCGCTGTGGAGCTAACCAAACAGGGATTTAGCGTGGCTTAGGTCCCAAGGGACCCGCACCGCATTTTGTTCGTCCGTCTATACGCTACATTGCATCCTATTGGCTCTGCGTTCAGCTGGGGTGGAATTCCGCTCGCTTAACCTGATCTTAACTCCATGACATTGCACAGCCGCAGCTTGCATGCACAGGACTATCCAAGTCGCGCAAGATGTTGTCTAACAGAGATACGACTGGCGAATGGGACTACGCGAAACAATTCTGCGCCGGGGAAAAATCAAGCCGCCTGGTGTGCTCGGAGAGTATCGTCGACACATAGGGCAAGTTAAATAGGGCTCATTGCGCAGCTTCAGAGTTCATCCCTAGCAGCACCCTCACCTTCATACAAAACCTTCTGTAGTAGTCCAGTGTCCTTCCCCATATCATTATTACTTTCTACATCCATAACCTCGGTTGAAAAAGTACCCAGCCATGGTCTCCTTCGACCCAGCCAAGGACATTCCCTCCCTTTTTGGCAAAGTCATCCTCGTAACCGGCGGCAACATCGGTCTAGGTAAACAATGCGTCCTCGAGTACGCCCGGCACAACCCATTGCGCATCTACCTGGCCGCACGCAGCCCCTCCAAAGCCCAAGCGGCCATTGAGGAAATCAAGCAACAGCTGGGAGCCTCCAACTCCACCCTCATCACGATCCTCGAGCTCGACCTCTCATCTCTCAGCTCGGTCAAAGTCGCTGCTGCAACGCTGCTCGAGCAGGAGTCCCGTCTCGACATTCTGATGCTCAACGCGGGCATCATGGCCGCGGCGCCAGGCCTCACGAAAGACGAGTACGAGATGCAGTTCGGTGTGAACTACCTCGGACATGCACTGCTGTTCAAACTGCTGCACCCTTTGATGGAGAAGACGAGTAAGCTGACTGGCGCGGATGTGCGAGCCATCATGGTCACATCTGTGGGCCATCAAATGGCGCCTAAGGAGGGAATCCCCTTCGACCAGCTGCGAACAGATTGTGCAACACTCGGTGCCTTCGAGCGCTACGGCGCCAGCAAACTCGCTCAGATTCTCTGGGCAAGGCACGCCGCTATGCTATATCCTAGTATTAAATTTGCCGCGGCGCATCCTGGACTCGTGGGAGGGACAGGGCTGGGGTCGAGCGCGACGGGAACTTCAACCTTCGCGAACCTGCTCATGACGTTGTCGCCTATTGCAGCGACATCAGTTGAAAAAGGGGCAAGGAACCAGCTTTGGACCTCGGTGGGGAAGGACGTAAAGAGTGGCGAGTGGTATGCGCCAGAGATGTGTATGGGTGTGATGCAGGTTGGAGTGGGCTCCCAGAGTGGGGCGAGCGTTCTTGCCAAGGACAGTGCGATGGCGAGGAAGCTGTGGGATTGGACAGAGGGGGAGTTGCAGTCTTATGCGACTTGACTTTGGGACAAAGCCTCGAATGTGATATACTCTGGAGTCATGTAGAGATTAGGTCTGTTCTTACGAAATTACGCTTGCGAATCTTCATTTCTCACAACCAGCACAATGAGCGATCTGTTCATAATATATAGGCTGCTGGACCACCTGTTTGGATATTACAATTCCCATCTGCTGCACCACTCGCGAGACATGCCTTGTATTGGATCGCTATATGCATTCCATTGTGCGAGACATGCCTTGAATTGGACCGCTATATATATGCCATTACAGCTGTCAGTAGAGGATGCGGTGCAGAACCCCATGTAGTGTCTCGCTACAGCTCAGATGCGTAGGAAGCCTTTTCAAACACACTCAATAGGTAGCGGGCGTATCGGACGAAGTTGACAGGGTTTGAACGTCTGTTCGGGTTTGACTTTGGACTTGGTGGACTTTTGAACGGACGGGGTATGAACACCCTCGCTCCGCGGCTCTTGATTAGTTTGACTCGCGGAAGACTTTGCCATGCTCGTCTTCGGTGGACTTATGGTCTGGGATATTATGGTTGGCCTTGTAGTCCGAGTAGTTGTTTTGATCTTGCTGGCCGTGGACATTGTTGTGGTATCGATACGTTTGGACGTCGTCGTCGCCTTCGTGACCGTGTATGATGCCGTCGTCTTTGGGGCCTCAGTCGACCTGCTACTCTTCTTGCTCGTCGAAGAATGAGGAAGGTATTTCGTTGTCGCCTTTCCTCCGTCATCGTCGGACCTAGCGACGACATTGTTCTTGGGATATGAACCGTCACTCAGCTTGACTTCGACGCGCGCATATTTGTCGGTCCCGTAGGTCGAATTCAACATGACTCGACCGGAGATCTCGCCATCTTCAAGCCGGTTCCAGGTCTCGATAGCGTTGTCGCCCCCGAGGGCATCCTCATAGACGACAATGTGCCTTCCGCCTCGCATGACTTCTGAGTAGCCTCCATAACCCGTGTGCCTTCCAAAGCAAACATTAAGACCGCCCCCTTTGGCAGCAGAAGGCCAGCCGGCAGGAACTGGCTTAGGAGTCTTTGTCCATTTCATGCACCTAAATCACTCAGCCAAGCGCCTTGCGCAACGAAAACTGGGCGGATGGTACCAGTCGGTCTTATGGTCATGTCCAGAGAAGACCCCCAGCAGGCCTGGTGTATCAACAAGTGCTTGCATGAATAGGATGCCTCTCTTGTCGTCCTGCACTCCGAGATCTTCGTGCCACTGGATGCCTGGCATCTTGTTGGCGCTAATCAATCCTGCTTGTGCGTATTTGTCTGTTATCAAGATGGGAATGTGAACAAAGATAAGGCTTGGAATATTTTTGCCACCATGATCATTTTCGAGTTGATCGCGCGTCCGCTTACTATGTGCGAAGATGTCAACGCAGGCGGAAATACACGATTTGAAGCGAGGAACTTACAACCAGTCGATCACCTATGTTGTTAGAGCAGTACTAGCGATGTAATTAGGGTTACTTACATCAGAGTGCACATAACCGTAGACCTCCTGTTTGTTATTGCCGTCACCCGTATATCCAAACCCGCCCTTGCTGTCGAAGAACCATAGGATCATCTTGAGAACTTGCTTTCCATCGACCTTGGAATAGAGTGGGATGAAGTAGTTGGTCGTTCCGACGAGATTCGGGTCACCAGCTACCGAATTCGTAGTGAAAGTAAGCTGCCCGCCGTTCTTGCGATGGTTTGCCGTTTTCCAGATGTGCTCAGACATCCAGCGCGTATTGCACGTTGCGCTCCAGTCATGGTTTCCAAATGTAGCAGCGAAAGGAAGCTTGCGGTTGAGGAAGGGCGACATGGCCTTGTTGAGAAAACTGTAAGAGTCCTTCTCGGCGAGCCACTCACAGGTTGTGATGTCGCCATTGAGCACAGCTAGATTGGTGGCGTGTTCGTAATCCAAGACCTTGTTCATGACGTTCACAGTAAGATCGTCGGTCCAGGTGCCTTTCTGAATGCCGTCCTGGATGCCAAAGTCGCCCAAGTGTAGGTCATTGAACATGGTGATCTCGAACTTACCATTCGAGAAATATAGGCCAGGGTAGTCAACACCTCGCGGCTCGAATGGGACTGCACACACAGTGGCCGCAAGCGCGACCAGGACTTGACCCAGCTTCATGGTCGATTCCAGGGCGCCAGAGTTGAAGGGCTTGACGAGAGTTGAAAATCACTGGCACGCGTAGGGAGCGGAAAGAAGGGAAGAGCAGGAACGACAGAGCGCGGCTGAGGTCAGAAGCAGTTGTGAGCGCATTGACGGGAAACCGAAGGGAAGCTCAACGCGACTTTTTAGGAAGGAACTCCACGCATGTCCAAATTAGGTTAGTGGGTGATAGTGAGGTCTTCACCGCAGCTCTTCGGAGCTCAACTCTTATCTCAAGTCCTCTATAGCAGATATTGACTCTGATCAAAAGGCCCAGGCAAATCTTGCTTGAGCATGCGGTTCTAGTGGTGGCACGGGTGCTGTGTTCGCCTACATGCCATGGCTCTGGTGATCGTGATCACTCTGGATTCATTCTCCAGTAACGTCAAGAGCTGAACTTCTCCCAGATTTTGGCATGTCTCGAGCATAAGTTAGCTCAACAAGTTCCTCGTGAATCGAAATCCCCTGGAGACAGTGTGCCTGTATTGGTAATGTGCTCGGATCTCTCTTACTGTCTCCATCATGGGCTTCTCATCTCTCTGCTTGTTTCTGTTGCCAATTTTTTCTTTCTGGTATATCCTCGCCATATCCCCTTCTTCGTAGGTATCTTCGTGAGGAGGCATCTTCGTGAGGTTCAGAACGTATTACACGGTGAGAATTGTCCGGCGAAGAAGCAACAGGGCATCTCCAAACCCAATTCTTGCGTTTTCGGGTGGATTGCGCTGAATCATTCTGGACCCTCTCTTGTAGATGAGCACGGGTGGCGTTGAGTAAGTACAGTAGAGGGGATGCACGCCGTTCAGAGTGCGGGGAACCTGTGTACTCCGATTGGTTGACCCCGCGCGGAACAGGTGTTCGCAACGCTCACTGTCCATGAGCATTCGCATCGCTTCTCGTTGGATATATTCTAAGTATTTCCGATGTGTCGCAGCTTCCGTTATCGCACACGGCATGTGTGACTCAGTCGTGTAACCGCGATTGTGCGCCCTTGCCTCACCAGCATTCGTCGAAGCTCTCATAGATACGCCACCTCTCACATAGCCATCTCAATAGCCACGGTATCCCGTAATCTTCCCCACACCGTCTCGTGTTATCGCGTTCAGGAAACTGAATTTTGGCAAGGACGCACGCCTCCAAATTGCCCACCATGCACGCAGAGGTGAGGTATAGCGCGCTCATATGTGCACTTCTCACTTTCACGAACGCCTTCTATGTGCCAGGTATGCTTCTCGCAAACTTCATCAAACTACTGCTGATGCCGTTTTAAGGAGTCACTTCCAAGTCTTACAAAGACGGCGAAACCATACCTCTTCTAGTGAACAAGGTGTACAGCGAAGAATCGGAACTCCAGTTCGCATACACCGAGCTCCCCTTCGCATGCCCTCCGACAGGCCGGGTCAAGGCAGGACGATTCTCGAGCGGAGCGAGTATCTCTCTGAACCTAGGCGAAGTCCTGCGCGGCGATCGGATCACCGTCTCGGACTATCAACTGGCGATGGGCCAGGACGAAGAAGCAAAGTTCCTCTGCTCCAGAACAATCGATGCAGCTGGGATCCAGAAGACAAGGCTTCTTATACAATATGAGTACAGCGCAGAATGGATTGTGGATAACTTACCGGGCGCGACGAGTTTCATGAGTACAGACAAAAGCAAAAAGTATTACGCCGCGGGGTTCAAGATTGGCGAGGTGGTGAAAGATATGAACGCTGGTCTCCAATTTGCGATTCACAACCATGTTACTCTCGTTCTGAGATGGCATCGTGCGCCAGGAAGAGATGGCGAGAAGGGAAAGAAGGTCATAGTCGGGTTCGAAGTCTTTCCAAAAAGTATATCCGCAAGCGGTCGCAAGGAGGACGGATTGCCGCCGTCTGGCGAAGTCACTCATGCTCCATTCATTCTGACTGTACCATCAAACGCGACAGACATGCGGGACACGCCGGATGCTAGCATCACGATCCCGTTCACTTACTCAGTGTACTGGCGCGAGGATGAGAAGCTCGAGTGGAAAAATCGATGGAATATATACTTCGTGGCCTCGGATGACAGCTCGAACGTACATTGGCTTGCAATCCTGAACTCTCTCGTCATTGCTGGCCTCCTCACCGCTGTTGTAGCAGTGATCTTTACTCGCGCCATCCGGGGTGAACTCAAAGGTGATACCATCAAGCTCAAGCAACGTCGCCCATCAGGTTCAGCCAAAACGGGCAGCGGCTTACTAGGCTCAGTCGAGGACATCGAGGGTGCAGCCGAAACTTCCGCCGACGATGAAGAAGACCTCACAGGTTGGAAGCTTGTCCATGGAGACGTCTTCCGCGCGCCTGCCTACGCCACTCTCCTTTCTGCTGTCGTAGGCTCAGGCACCCAACTGATCTTCGCCATGGCCGGCATCATCATCCTATCCGCTGTAGGCATCCTCAACCCAAGCTTCCGCGGCGGCTACGTCAGCGTCGGCATCGGCCTCTGGCTCTTCGGAGGCCTCTTCGCAGGCTACTTCTCTTCACGTCTCTATAGAACCTTTGGTCTCCAGGACTGGCAACAGAATGTCGTTCGCACAGCATCGCTTGTCCCTGGTCTCCTCTTCGCAACCATCTTCGTCCTCAACCTCTTCGTCTGGATTCAGGCCTCTAGTACCGCACTCCCATTTACCACCCTGGTCGCACTCGTGGCCCTGTGGCTGTTCATACAACTGCCTCTTGTATACATTGGTGGATGGTACGGATATTCGCAAGCCGGCGCCTACATCCATCCCATCAAAGCGAACGCCGTTCCGCGACAAGTGCCTCCACAGAGTTACTACACGAGAAGCGTGCCGGTTGTTTTGTTCGCCGGGTTCGCCCCGTTTATGGTTTTATTCATCGAATTGATGTTCGTGTTCAAGAGCCTGTGGTTGGATAAGAGTGGATATTACTATGTGTTTGGGTTCATGAGTGTTGTAGGGGCCATTCTGGGGGTTACGGTAGTAGAGGTTGCGGTTGTCGCGACGTATCTGCAGTTGTGTGCTGAGGTAAGAGATCCCCCACCGTGTGCTCCGAAGGGGCTGGCCCAATCCATATCCAAAGCCTGGTCCTGGCTCTACGTATCCCTCAGCACCCCATTGCTTCGTGTGTCATACTAACTTTGAGCTTCAGAACTACCACTGGTGGTGGCACTCCTTTCTCGTCGGTTCCTCGTCGGCACTCTGGATCTTCTCGTATCTGGTCTACTACTTCTACACCAAGCTACACATCACCGGGTTCGTGTCTAGCCTGCTCTTCTTCGCGTACGGCGCGTTGGCGTGCGCAATTTACGGGTTGTTGGTAGGCACGGTAGGGTTTCTGGCGAGCTACGTCTTCGTCAGGAGGATTTATGCGGCGGTCAAAGTGGACTAGTCGAGACTGCGTGGGGAAGTGTGCGTGAAATCTAGAGCTTCTGTTACACACAACCTGCTTCCTTGACAACGCGAGTCTTATTCCACGGCGTTTGAATGTTACAGCAGAGTAGTAGATGAACCGCACCGACAGGTCTGAGAGCCGCAGCCTTGCAGGCACTTTCGGGCTTGTGAAGCATGGCGGAGCAGGGGATGGAGAGGTCTACAAGAGTACCAAGATTAGCCTCTGTAGTTTGGGGTCCGGCCTGCGATGAGAGATGATCCCGTATCATGATGATAATGAAAGCTCGGGGATTAGCATTTTTCAACTCCACGTCCTATGATGGACCTGAATAGGAGCTGAGTGATGGGGTTGGGGAAGAGTAGGACAACTTTGGGCATGAGGAGAGGCACTGCCGGGATCCGGGGTGGTTGTTTGAGGTGACGGGAGGAGGGGTGCAAGAGTGGCTTGTTTTACCATGGGTAAGGCGACTTGTGATGAGAAGGGGTTTGTGGGCACAAATGCGTTACTCGACCTCAATCTTCCTCCTATTATCCTCGACCAGTCTCCTCTCCAGACTGCAGCGCAGCACTCTGTGTTTCTGCGCGATCCCGTGGCCCTTCAGCCTATCGTCGTCGTCGTCCCAGTATACCGCCCACCCGTAACCACCAGCCTCTTCTTCCACAGCAACGAGACACTCATCCCCGTTCAACGTGAGCCCTTGCTCGTCGTCTTCGGTCCAATCCCAAGGCCCGACCACATGCCCGCGTGCCTCAGCGCGCGGCCCGTACCGCAGCTCTCGCGTCTCCCTGTCCGCGAATATCCAATTGAGCTTCGGCTTGCCGGCCTTGGCTTTGCCCTTCGCATCGACATCGGCGTTGGCGGGGACGGTGCTGACAAGGCCGAGGACGGGGCGCGCAGGCATGGGCCGGTGCGGCAGGTCTTCGGTCGGGAAGGGCAGGAAGAAGCCCGTGAACGGGTGGGGTTCTGAGGCCCCGTCGGAAACCTCTTTCGGGAGCTTCGTGTGCGCGTCTTTGGGCCAGAGGCGGAGCTTGGTTCCAGGTCAGTAAAGAACACACCGTCAATCTGGGGAATGGCACACACCTTTCCGTCTTTCAATATGATAATTGCGTCGTGAACCTCGTCCCGCTTCCGCGATTCCGCATCGCAGTACACGTCCAAGTAAAACGGTGCCTGGCGCTCTTCCGACTCGGCTTCCTCGTCGAGCAGGCGCTGCTGGTGGACGGCTTCGGATGTGCCAACGGCGGTGGGTATCGCGGCTAGCGTGAGCAGGTCGAGCACCATGGTGTTATCGATCGTGGTACCCAAGCGATGGGAGGAGGTGCTGGGACATGCCTAGTGAATGCGTGGCCCGGCATGCGAGGAGAGAGGTTCACTTCAAGATTCCAGATGCATGGTCTGATGGTGTCATACGCGCGACTGGGAGCTCAGGCCATGCCCCGCAACGCGCTCACTGCGCATCTGATTGGACGGCAACGTCCAGGCACGACTTCCAGTTTCATTTGGATGCGCACTGTGCGACTTGCCAGCGACTTGAATCTCATTGCACCTCTACTATCGGCACTTCGCCCCTTCCCCTTCCACACGGATAGCATAATTAAGTTGTGCAATGTGTTGTTGGTTCATGTTCTCATTTGCTAGTCCTACAACAGGAATATAATCTAGACGTGCAGTTTCAAAATGTGCCGAAGCAGTCTCGCTATATGCTTAACAATCTCGCAGCCGTCGTGCACTTACGACTTGTACACGTGAATAACACGTGCGTTCATGAATGCGAGGAGGCCAGTCTTGCCCCACTCGCCACCAATACCAGACTCCTTGTGGCCGCCAAAGATGGCCTGCGGTGTCGGCTTCTCCCAGGAGTTGACAAAGACGGATCCGGCTTCGAGCCGTCGGGCGACCTGCGACGCCTTCTCGACATCCTTGCCCCAGACGCAGGCACCAAGGCCCATCTTGGTGTCGTTGGCGCGCGCAATAACCTCATCCAGGTCTGACCACGGCTGCGTAGGCACGATCGGGCCAAAGGGTTCCTCGGCAATGATGCGCGAGTCGTTGGGCGGGTTGTCGATGATGGTCGGCTGGATGAAGAAGCCCTTGCCGGTCGCGACGTCGGGCTCGCCAACAGCGAACTTGTAGCCCTTGGCCTTGCTGTCCGCGAAGAAATCCTTGACCTTCTCGTACTGCATGGGGTTCTGTATAGGGCCGAGCAGGTTGTCGCCGTCGTCGGGGTTTCCGACCTTGACCGACTTGGTGAAAGTGACCATCTCCTCCAGGAACTCCTTGTAGATGGACTCGTGGATGTAGATTCGCTTTGTGGCGGCACAAACCTGGCCTGAGTTCTGGAAAGCGCCCATGACGACTTCCGGAGCAACCTTCTTGATGTCAACATCTGGGAGGATGATGGAGGCATCATTACCGCCAAGCTCGAGGGTGACACGTTTCAACGTCTTGGCCGAGGTCTCCATGACCTTCTTGCCCGTTGCGATGGAACCAGTGAAGGAGATCTTGGCAATGTCCGGGTGCGCGCACATCTGGGCGCCGAGCTCGTTGTTACCGCCTACTGCTTGGACGAGACCAGGAGCGAAGAACTCCTGCATAATCTCGACGGCCTTGAGGCCGGTGTAGGGGGTGAAGGGCGATGGTTTGATGATGATGGCATTGCCGGTCAGAAGTGCAGGAGCGACCTTTCCGATGGACAAGACCAAGGGGAAGTTCCAGGGGATGATGCCAGCACAAACACCGAGAGGCGTGTACTCTGTGTAGAGGGTCTTCTCATCGTCATCAATCCTCTCCTCGGGGATGTCTAGGGAGCCTTGATGGCGTCAGCATACACTGCTCATCTGCAGCCCAAGGGCCTCTTACAGTGGTACTGGATAAATCCTACGATGGCGCCGACTTCGATGGCGGCAAACTTCCTCTGCGGGACAGTCAGTTATGCCACACAGGCTGATGGATACCAAGGCCACCGACCGGCTTACCCGTCTCCTTGCAGAGCAGGGTGATAAGGTCGTCTGTGAATTGGCCGAAGTAGTCACAGAACTTGAGCAGGGTCTCTTTCCTCTTCTCAAGTGGCGTGTCTCTCCACACGGGGAAGGCCTTCTTCGCGGCCTCGACGGCGTCGTTCAGGTCCTGCTCGCTGCCAATGGGGACGGGCCAGTTCTCCTGGCCGGTGGAGGGGTTGATGCCATGGTGCACATTGTCGCTGCCGCGCTGCTTGCCGTCGACAATGTTGTAGAACTTGTCGAACTCGATGTTGGACACCTTGGAGGGAGACATCTTGCAGTAGATGTAGGTAAGCAGATAAGGGTGGGGATGAGAGTCTGATCAGACCAGGACCATGTGCGAGGGCCGTCATGATATTTAAGTCCACGCTTGTTGCAACGCGCCATCGTCTCGGTCCCCAGGTAGGCCAGTCGTATCCTCGGAATGGCACGATGATGCATGCGGGGCGGTCCCGTTGTTTCTTTCCGCGCGTGTGCGGGGCAGCCAGCCGGGCCTCCACTCCCGCAGTCAGACCCCAGGAGGTGCAATTGCCTACCCGGGCAAGCTCCATGGCCATGCTGTCCTGTCCATTGCCCAAGACAGCTCAGCGTTGCTTGTCGACGACGCTGACACGACCATGCCGCTGATATCCAGACACCATCATCGTAGAGTCGCGCACTGGGACTCGTCACTCGACTGGTCGACCGCTTGGCGTCGCGGGCCGCCTAGCGCAATGCTGGTGCTACTTCCTATCGAGAGACGATTCGAAACCTGTGACACAAGCCACCGTCGCAGAATCCTTGGCTTCGCCCCCAACAAGCCCACAACGGAGCTTGCTGGTGCCAGCAACAACCTCCTCTCGCTGCTGGATCCGCGTTGCAAAGCCTCTTTCAAGTGCCGGAGCACCACCCTAACCTGGCCTGAACCACGCATTCGGTCCGAAGATACCCTGATGCCCAGCAACTGAATACGGTACGAGTTACGGTGTGCAGTGCGGCACCCAGAACACGCAGAAAAAGAGGCTAGACAGCCATGTACTACGTGCTCTCATTCGTACACAGTAAAGAGGACCCCCAAGCAAGCCCCTGAGGTTCGTGGGGCTAGCTCGACCCACATGGGCGAACGCTGCCCTGCTTGAGACGCGAATCCGCGACACCACGACACCCATTCTGCTCGACTTCAAAGCCTCGACCTGTCCGATGTATGCCATGTCTGCCACACTGGGTCTGCCGCTTGGTAGTTTGCCATGGCGTTCGCTACGGAGCCGCTGATTGGCTTTGCTACCTGAGAGACTCCGCAAAAACCGACTCGGCCACAATGCTTCCTCAAGCCTCACCCAGTATGACATCTTGTCGAAGCAACCGAAACCTTTGCTCAGATTCCTCTTTGTTCTTCGACGCTAAGTCGATTTGGTAATCTGCCTAGGCTCGCGACAGCACGTGATCCAGGAGAGGTACCAGTCGACTGGCTTTGACTATTTTGCCTGTTCTTCCCTCGCTAAGCATATTAACCAAACATCACGTTGCTAACAATAGCAGAACAGAAGCCTTTTCAAACGTTACCCGTCGAATGAAAAAGCAGAACTCCTTGTAGCCTATCTAGTCCGTTGTTTGTGTTCGACAAAAATCTTCGAGAGCCTGCCTCGTTCACCGCAATGACCACCGTTTAATGTCTCCTTGATGAACAATACGAAAGGCGAAATCTTTCTACCTGCGTTCGGCAGCACCGTCCGGCTTATATGCAAGCTTCTTCTCGCTAGAGATCTCAGACTTGCTGCAGGTCTCTGGCTGGTGATTAACCGTTACCCTTCACCTCGCCAGTCGCGACCTCGACCAAGGTCTTCTAATTTATTATATACGACACCCGTCCTCTTTCGAGCGCGTCATCTTGCCATCAAGCTTCCACCTCCAACTATCGCATGCTATTCTTGGACCACAATTCAAGATACCCCAGGTCATTCAACGGTCTAGAGCGAACGTATTCTCTTCACGATTGAGCACGCAGCGCCTGATTGTTCGTATGCTAGCTGCATTTGCGGAATGAAAATGGTCCACGACTTGGTGAGGGCACACCGGTAGATCAACGTCTGGACCAAGCCTGCAGGACTTACTAGCATGGATCGCTACCTTTAGGGTAGGTAACGAATCACTTTTCTGAGGGCAGAATTATATGAACTCGGATGCGGCGTGATAGTGGATCGCGAAGCTGCAGGGTCTCGCTTCCAACGACCAACAGTAACGAGAACGGTATCGTGGACCATCACTGGAAGCTGATCGACCTCTGGTACCCGGTTCAGCAAATTGAAAATATATAAGACCAGCGTCGCTCCCTTCCTTTCCCGTCCAGAGCCCTCTACCAACGCCCCGCCACCTCCACACGTAGTCTCATTCTTTCATCATTCGCCACCCTGGCTCATCTTGAAAGGACATACATCTATCTACTTGACCTCTAAGATCCAATTCCTTAACCAACGATCGACTTCACTTTCACAACGACACTCCACAGACAACTGCAACAATGAAGTCTCTCGTCGCGTTTTCCTTACCCCTCCTCGCGCTCTCCGCACCTCTCAAACGCGACGCTTCCTCCGCACCACCATCCTTCAGAATCAACAAAGTTGTATCCGGCGGGTCCGGCTGTCCCCAGGGCAGCATCGATGTCAACTGGACCAACAATGGCATCCTGCCCATCTGTACGCCATCTCCATCATCACCCCGCTATCACAACACTAACCGTCACCATAGACTTCGGCAAAGACTTCACTGCCTCTGTTGGCCCCAGCGTCACCGCCGACCACAGCCGTAAAAACTGCCAGATCAACCTCGATATCTCGTACTCGCCCGGATACTCGTACAGCGTGTACAGCGCCGACTACACGGGGTATGCGAACATCGAATCGGGCGTCAAGGGTACTGTCGCAGCCCACTATTACTTCTCAGGAGAGCAGGCTACGGTACGTCTCTCCTTTCCTTTCCTGTCCCTTCAGCATGCCTTCTTGCACTTAACCTCTTCTCACCTCGCCACGGCGAAAATCCAAGAAAGGACGAAGGATGTTTGCTAATGGAGGACCAGGGCTCGACCAGCCTCACCCTCCAAGGCCCCTACAGCGGCAAGTACGTCAAGCAAGACGACGTCGTCACCGGCGTGTGGAGCCCGTGCGGCCAGCAGTCGTTTCTCAATGTGAACGCCGAGGTCGCGCTCACACCACTGGGCGGCCATGCGAGCGGGCAGCTCGCCGTGAACAAGGAGACGGGGCGGTTCGCAAATCAGTTGTATATCCAGTGGAGGCAATGTTGAGTGGTAGAGCCGTGGGTTGGGGAAAGGACGAGTCTTCTTGGTCTTCCTATGCAGTTTCTAGAGCCAAAATGCAGTTATTCATACAAACATGTACAAGCCACATTCCCTCGATATTGCTACGCATCGCCTGCTTCGCTCGCCACCTCCTGGGCCTGCTCTTCTTCAACCTCCGCATATGCCGGCGGCGCAAGCTCGTCGCCGCCCTCCAGCCACACGCGCGCTAGCTCCTCCTCAATCTCCTGCTTCCGCTGCTTCCACTCCTCGACCTTTGCGAGCCGCTCACGCAGCTCCGCGAGCTCTTTCTCCACGCTGGACTTCTCGCTATCTGTGCCGATGCGCTGGAACTCCCACTCGTCGCCCTGCTCACCCTGGCCGAGCGTCAGCGTATACGTGTGGTACCGCTTGAGGGAGGCGCGGGTGGAGATTGTGATGAGAGCTGTCGTGCATTAGCAATGGCTCCATCGTGGTGAATTGGGGGTGTGGGTGTAAGTCGTACTTATGCCCTTGGCCTTCGCGCGCTCGTACAGCAGGCCCTCCACATCGGACGACACAGCGCTAGTGCCCTCGTCGATGAACGCGTACCGCGGCTCGTGGTACAGCAGCCGCGCAATGCCCATGCGCTGCTTCTCGCCGCCGCTGAAGACGTCTTTCCACACCTTCTTGGTATCCCAGCCGCCTTCGCGGTCGGGGATGTAGCCCAGCTTTGCCTCCTCGAGGATGTCGCTGAGCTCCATGTCGCGGCGGCCGGCGGCCTTCATGTCGACCTCGGTGTGCGGGTAGATGACCTGGTCTCGCAGGGTGCCGGTGCTGAGGTACGGTCGTTGCGGCAGGAACATGATGCCGTCTGTGCCGATGGTGCGCGGGCGGCTCACGAGGCCGCGGTAGGTGGGCCACAGACCGGCGACTATGCGCGCGACGGCGCTCTTGCCGACGCCATTGGGTCCGGCGATGAGGAGGTGCTCGCCTGAGTGGACGATGAAGGAGAGAGATTCGATAAGCTCGTCGCCGCCCATGGGATGCAGGGCTGGTGCGACTACAGGCACGTGTTCGAGGCGGAGGCCATCGAAGCCTTTGTGGACTGTCCCTTGCACGTCTGAGACGGAATAGAGTTCAGGGCGCGTGTCGGGGGTAGGGTGATATGCGTCTGAGTGGACGCGGTGCAATGTGCTGATGAGAGTGTACACGCGTGATGTGTAGCCAGCTAGTTCTGAGAGGTCTTTGATAGAGTACATCATGCGGCCTCCTGCATCCGCAAGCGAAAGCATGAGCCGTTTGTTGGTGATGAAGTCCTTCATGCGGTTCCGTTCTCTGTTCTGCTTCTCGCCCCCAGATAGCTCTTGTGCGCTGCCTAGCCCGCCCCAAGCGGGAAGGAAGACGGGGAGCGAGGTGATGAGGTAGCCGAAGGCTGACCAGGAATACTTAAGCACGAAGTCCTCCAGCATGTTGTAGCGGATCTTCAAGCTGTAAATGCCTTCCATCCAGTGTTTGAGGTCTTTGAATCCTTTGTCGAGGAAGTGTTTCTCCATCTCGTCGCCGCCATAGAAGGCAACTTCTTCAGCGTTCGCGATCAAGCGTGAGTGCAGCGCTCGGAAGTCTCCTTCTCTGCGTCCTTCCACGGCTTTGAGCTTGCCGAATGGAGGTGACAGACGTCGCAGAATCGTCGCGGTAAGGAAGTAGTTGCTCAACAGCCCAGTGAAAGCCAATGGACCCAGCGATTGGATCAGCTGGTAGTTGAACACGCAGATGTCAACGAACGGCTTCCCGAGCGAAGAATACAGTGATGCAGCAGATGCGCAGAACAACGTGAGGTCTTGCGTGATGAACTGATCTGCGCCCTGGCCTACTCCGCCATCCAAGTTGGACAGTTTGTAGTAATTGAGGTGGTCGTTCAGGTATAGATCGTGGATGTATCTGGTGAGTCGCGTTCTGAATGCAATCGAGACCTTGGACTGCAGGAACTTGATCATCGCATTGGTGTATGATGAAAAGGTTCCAACACCGAGCCACTTGACGATGCCCCACAGGAAAGCCTTCCCGTTGCCTGCAACCAGGTCTCGGACAATCTCTCCGTCCAGCCGCGCGACCACGAGCGACAAGTAGGTTCTTAACATCAAAAAGACACTATGGCTGATGAGCAAGCCAGACTCCTTGCTGTTCCATCGCGGTATCATGATGTTCAGCAGGCTCAGGAACTGGTGCAGGAAAGCGAGATTCAGGCCGGGCTTGGTCTGTGGCGGCGGTGCTTGCGGGTTGCTCGCGTCGGCCATGCGCGCGGCGCGCGGCGGCTGGAGGAAGAGGCGACGATGCGCATCAAAGGTGGTGGGTTTGGTCGGGTTTATGACCACCTTGGACGTTGAGTCCCGGTACGGCACGTATATCGTTCTGGACCCGTCCTTCCCTCGCAGGCCGGAATTGCGCCTCAACAACCGCCGCCCGGTCTCTTTCTCTGCGCGGGTTTTCTTGTACCATGTCCGCGCTCCATAGCCCGAGCCGATTATGGTGAGGGCAAACGTGATGGCCGAGAGTAGCTTCGTGAGCTTCGAGGCCTCGCCGACGCGGGTGCGGAGAAGGGACGCATAGTGTTTGTAGAGGGCGAGGAGCGGATCATGCGGCTGTCGCAGCGTAGATTGTGCGGCCATCGTAGGCCATGGAGATCCTCTGGCAGAGGACTGTCATGTCTCGGGCATGGAGAGCAGCGTTGGTGTTGTTAGCTGCTTGTCATGTGCGACCGGACCTCTGGGAGAGATGATGCTTGTGAGGCCCGCTGAGCCGAGGCATGTGAAAGCCCCACGTGATGACGCTAGTAGGTCCACTTCGAATCTGGGGAAGTGTCCTCGCTCTCCACAACGCCCGGTGCAGTCTAGCTCGAGCCTCCTATTTGCATCACAACATCTTCTATGCCCGGCGGGGCGGGGCGGGGCCAAGCCCGCTGCTGATGTCACCTGGGCAGCGTGCAATACCTATTTGCTCCGCCCTGCTGCTGAAACGAAACGCCAAATCAGACAACGACTTGTCGTCTTCATCTCCAGGCTATTTGCTCCAGCTTTCCTTTATTCACTATCAATCCATGGATTGATTGTATCGACGGTTAAAACACCAAGTCCATCCAATAACCATATCAAGCCTTAGCCGCTTTTTTGGTCCCCCTTTGTTCGTGCATTGGCAAAGCACAACGCGCCTTTTTGTCCCCCTTGCTTTATTGATTTACCCACCCTCATAGTGATCGTATACAATATATAACCATATCTTGCGCCCGCTCCACTTGTCGGAGTAAGCTTACCTTTGTATTCAACCTGGGCCCATAAACAACAATGCCACCAATTCCCTTCAAAACTCCACCGGGAACGGCAGAATGGGACCACACCATCACGCATGACGACTACACCAAGACGCTGAACGGGCACACTCCGCGCGACATGGACGACAAGGTTTGGATTAAAGCCAAGGTACCCGAAGCGCAGAGCAACGCTATGTTCCATATCTACTATGGTTGGAAACCTCGTGAGGTCATCCGGCTCGAAATTGTCGCGGGCGACCCCAATAATACCGAGGCCAAGGAGTGGGCTACTATTGTTAAGATATGGTGGAAAAAAAGAGTTTTCGGGAGAGGAACCCATGACTGAAGAGGAGGCTAAGAAGAGCGCTATTAATACATGCAACAATATGTTGGGTTGCAAGATAGAGCACGAAGACGAGGATAAGGGCGAGACCGAGGAGAATAAAGATAAAGGACAAGAAGGAAAAGGACAAGGGTTAGAATAAGGACCAGGGAAATAATTGATCAGTGTGCACGTTACGTTGAGTTCTTTGCAGGTGCGCGAGCGTGGTTTCCGCGAGAGAGGGGGCGTGGAGAGCCCGTCTGAGGAAGCGTGCGAGCCCATGTAGATGAGGTGCGAGGTGCCCCCGATGTCACACTTCCGCGGAGTCGGGAGCCTTGGGCTGCCGAAGACTAGTTTGCAGCCAGACTAGTTTGGGGGCACCTCCCGCGGAGGACCTACTAAAGAACTCCGAGCAGTTGGCTTACATGGTATGTTTTCGTTCTTCTTCCACCTTGGCGTCTGATTTCAGATTCAAGTCAGCAATTTTATGCCAACAGGGAATCGTGCTTTGATGAAGCCCTACGAGTGGCGATTAAATCCCGCTACCTCACCGTCGGTCTGAATTGAGCAAAGTGCTACACACACCTAGTCAGTCCAGGTAAACTAACACATTAGCTCTTGACTGGAACCGTGCCTCGTTCCGTTGCGTTTCCGTCATGCTGTCAATCTACTACATTTTATGGAGCTCGATTGGATTCCTGTACGCCCATACTTGGCGCCTATCATCTCAAGTCATCAAGATGACCTTCTCTGCAATCTTCTTCCTTACGCGCAAGCCTTCCCTCACCCTTGAAGAGTTTAAAAGCGTTTACGAGAACAAGCACCTTCCCTTGCTCCAGTCACTCTTTGGACCTGCAGCTCCGCTTCGCTATCGTCGTTACTATGTCTCTCAAACGATCAGCGATATACCCGTTACTCCTGCCTCTCCTCCTCCATCGTCTCAATCGACCATCGACGAAACCTCCGAAGACCCCGACTATGATTGCATAGCCGAATTATGGTGGGCAGACGAGAAGACATTCCACGATTTCAACCGGATGTACAAGCTACCGGGAAACCTGGCCAGGATAGCATGGAGTGAAGACGAGTTTCTGGTGCGAGGAAAGCTTCGGGCTATCGTCATTGGGAATTTGAGATAGATCTCAGCCCATCAGCGTCGGCGATCGCGCAAGAGGCAAGAGCTTGCATTGAATGCACATGTATGATATAGAAGAGATATATGAAGATCAAGAACGAGCTGGCCGTAGAGATCCTTTGGCGCGTGGTACCCTTTCCATTGTGCGGCATATTTGGCAATGAAGTTGTCTTGTCAAAACGTCCTGAGATATAGGATATACTGCATCGCGCCATTGTATCCATAGGCGTTATAATGCAAATGGAGCGAGGTTTTTATAAGGGATACTGTGTCAAGATCCTTGTCATTGTGCCAGGAATCTCTGCCAAGTCACTGGAGCAGCAAACATGTCCCCACTTTCAACATTTCCTTACAAAATGTTGCAATGCAGCAATCGCGCACCATACTGCCTGGATCTATGATCATGGATTAACACCGGATGGACCAGTGCACGACTTCGGAGGCCCATTCTTTATTACGACTTTGTACAGATTATTTCGGCTGTCAAGACACACCACAAAGAAAGCTCCAGTGTGCGCGCGCATTGTTTCATCAGAGCTTGATATTCGAGAAAGAAGGGAAAGAAAGATTGAGGAAGAGGAGTTTCAACAGTGCGCAACAGGCGCTGGAGGACGTGATTGAAGAGCTGGGACTGGATGAGCTGGACGCAAAGCGCGAAATGTGCGAGGAAGACTTTGAAGACGTACTTGAGGTGGGATATGCGTGACCAGGGCACCCGATAGTAGTACAGTCTCTTACTTTTTTTCTTTTTCTTTTCACAGATGATTCCATACAAATAGCACACTGCGTACAACACTCAATGCTACAATGCCTTCAACAAGACAAGCCTCTCTTAAGCACCATACCCTAGACCCATGCCCGCGAACCGAATTACTCCGATGAAATTGTATCTCAACCTCCAGCTCTAACATCCTCGCCTCCATCGAATGAATGTGCTCTTCTATCGCGCGAACGGAAGGAGTGTACTAGACTCAGGGAACATCCGTAACGTCTTTATCATATTGTCCGTCTTATCGAAATGTAGATAAGATGATGCAGAGTACATCCTGCTTCGTTTATTCGCGTGCTACATTCGCGTAATTGGGCGAAGCATCATGCGAGTCCGTCCATCATTGTCCATTGTAGGTAGCCCAAGCACGTGACGTGGCGATCCCAGACATTCCCCATCACGCTGGTGTCACAAAGACCCATCTACGTACAGTAAGCATCCACTTGACTGTCGCTAAGCCAATGGCTCCCTCCAGCACATCGGTACCCGCCGCTCTGGCGAATCCACATGAACCCTGCAGGGCAACGCCCCAGCTTCCGAACCTTTTTCTGTCTCTCGCTCTCGATCTTTCTCTGCTTTTCAGCCTCCGCAAGCTCTTCCAGCTTCTTCCTCCGGTCTAACTCAGCCTGCACCCTCTTTTGCTCGAGCTTGCGACGCTCTTCCTCGATCATAGTCTCAAGCTCAACGCGTCTGAGCTCTTCGAGCTTGATCTCGTCTTGGCGCTTTTCCTCTTGCATACGGAGGTACTCACGTTCGCGGGCTACGGCAGCGTGCTTGTCGCGCTCGAGTTGTTCCCAGACCTCGTCGGTGACACCCGGGTCGCGTTGAACGTTGAGGAGGCCTAATATCGCTGCCAGATCATTGGGCTCTTCTTCATCGGATGATGTATTTGTATCTTGATTTGGGGGTGACTTGGCCTTGCTGTTCGCCTTCGATTCCGGTGGGGGTGGAGCCTTAGTCGTAGGTGTACTGCCAGAAACGCCGGTGGAAGAGCCTGTTGCAGGAGGGGTTGGTGCATTCGGTTGCTGAGACTGTGGAGGCGCAGTCTTTTTGTGATGCGGAAACCTACTCGTACCAGCTGCATTATTCCGCTGCGATCGTTCATCAACCATAGACTGCATGGCCTGGAGAACAATATCCTCGGTGAGTGTCAACCGGGTGATGGGCGGAATAGCATTCGATATGAGCGCAGCGAACATCGTTTTGGCAAGTGACTTGACATCCCTCCCATTGCCCCAAGAGGTAGATTTGGACAATGTTGCAAAAAGGTCGATGAGCTTCTGTTTGAAGAGCGGTGTTGCAGTTTCGAGCGCACTCAGATCCAACGGAGCCCCAACAGCTCGCTTCTGTAAGTCCTTCGTCAAGAGCACAACACACGTCGCAGGATCAAGATGAGTGAAGTATATCGTCTCCGAGAAGCGACTAGTGAGACCCGGGTTAGAAGACATCAGACGGTCGATATCATGATCGTAGCCAGCCAGGATTGTGATCAGCTTTCCGGCGAATTTCGGCTTGGTCAAGCAATCGACCAGCTCATCCATGGCTTCAACTGCGAATTGCCCTTCCGCGAGACGGTAAGCTTCGTCAATGAACAGGACTTTCCCGAGCGCTTTCTCAAGCTGTTTCTGAACCTTTGGCCCAGTGTGTCCGACGTATGAGCCTATTAAGTCTGTAGCGGAGCATTCCTCAACTTTGGCCTGAGCGAGAAATCCCATGTCGTAGAAAACTTTGCCCATCTTCTGGGCCGTGGTAGTTTTTCCGGTTCCTTTGAGAGTTAGCAATTGCATTGGTAGAGAGAAGCCCTGTGAGCGCAACGTACCTGGTGGACCCTTGAACAAGAAATTGAAAGGAATCTCATTGCGAGGATCCATGCCCAGTGACTGTAGATTTGCCGCCGTATTCTGATAGCCCTGAAAACGCTTGATTAAAGGTTCGCACCCAACTGTGTCCTGGAATAGTTTCGGCAAGTTGGTAGCGGCGCGCTGTGACCGGTCAAAGTCCGGATCAAAATCGATGGCCCCAAAAGTGTCCAGCTCCTTGGCTTTTCCGGCTGCCAAGTGCTTCTGATGCAACGCTTTGGCACGGTCCAGCACGATATCGACTTCACCCGCGTTGCCGAAGTTCGGTTTGTTGCGGGCCCGTTGCAAGGTCTCCAATGCGACTTTCTTCGCTTGATCTGTTGCGTTGTAACCGATGTCCTTGAGTTTAAGGTCGAGAATCTTGCGAAGGTCATTGTCGTCAAAGTCTTCGAAAACAAATGACGAATCGAGCGGAAAGCGGCGGGCTAAGCCTGGGTTGACTGCACTCGCGGGTATGAAGTTAGTCAAGTCACCAAAGTGGGGATGGATACGAAGTGTCTGTGTTTTAGACAAAGAGACTCTATACCGGGAAGTATCTTACCATCGCGGAACATTTCCTCCATCTGGTCCTTGTAGCCGAGAAGCAGTACACACCTGTCTTCACCAGGTACACTTTGTACGTCCGCAACTATTGTGTCGATCACGGCTGCCTTGAATATGTCGGCATGGTTCCTCCCTCCACCCGTTCGAAGCATGTAGGCTTCATCGATGATCAAGACCTTGCCCATACTTGACGCTAGAATGCCTTTGGTCTTGTTTTCTGAAGCCCCAAGCACATCTCCAATAAAATCCGCTGGACTCTTGACGATGACTACTCGAAATCAGATATACTGCCAATCATCTCAGGATACTCGTTGCTCACCTTCGCCGTCAGACAGCATTCCGATGTCAGCTAATATTCGTCCATACAACTTGGCTACGGACGTTTTCCCCGTGCCTGGTGAGCCAATGAAGCAGCGATTCAAAGAATACTGCAATATCGGTTTCTCCGCCAGCTCCCGATGGTAGTTGTGTTGAAGACTGTCGAGAAGAACGCGAACACTTTCTTTCACCGACTGAAGACCGATCATGCCCTGCAGTTTCATCCAAGCTGCATTGCCCTGCAACACGAGAGCTGGTTCGGGCCCGATAAGATCTTCTTTGGTAAGAAGGTAATCGTCGGATGGAATGCGGGCCCTCCGTTGTTTCTGGAGACGCTTCGCTTGATGTTCGGTAATGCGATCGATTTGGTTCTGCATTGCGCGAGCATTTCCGAACCCCTCTTTTCCTCTTCCTCTTCCTATGCGACGGGCAACTATTCGAGCATAAAGACCTCCTATACCAGTCTCGACTTTCATCGTGTTTCTGTACTTCTTGTTGACATAGTAAGCGAAAATATGATGGAGCTCTTCATCGGTGTAATCTTCAAACTTCATCTCGAGAGGGATGCGACTTGGTATACCCGGGTTGTGTGCAAAGAAAGCTTCCATCTGCTTGCGGTAGCCAGCCAGAACGAAGACGACCTTGCCCGTAAGGTTTTCTATTTCCGCCAGTAGGAAATCTAAAACCGCCTTGCCCCCAGGACTGTTACCAGACACGAGCTGATAGGCTTCGTCAATGAAGAAAACACCGCCACCAGCAGCCAGGACTGAGTCGATATGCGATTGGCATTTAGAAACACCATCGTTAGCAAGCTTAGATCCCGAGGTCTCCAAGAAATAGTCTCCAGGAAGGGCGCCGACGCTCATCAGGAATTTGGCATAATGCCGTGCCACCGTGGTTTTGCCTGCTATTTTTAGTGTTGCAACAACCAAGCTGAGCTCGCTCTCCCACCTGTGCCCGGGTTGCCCAACAGAGCTGCTCCAAATCTTTCGCCTTTGAGCGACACATTTTGTCTCACTTGGGTGTCCACCTTGGCCTTGATCGCCAGAAATCTCTGTTTGACCGATTCTAGGCCTGGTTTTCATGTTAGAACCTGCTCTCGCGACTGAAGTGAACTATGTCTTACCTATCATGGTTATCAGTTCGTCCAGAGACTTGTTTTGGGCACCTTCAACCTTTTTCTGCCAGTCCCAGTCGTCCTTAGCCTCGCTTCTGTGCAAGACCGGCAAAATGTGCTCATCAACTGGACCTTGACACACTGATGATCCAGCCGAGCTTGCACCGGAGTCGTCGGTATTGACAGACGTGTTTTTATCATCTTGATTTTTCGCCAAGTGTGAGGAAGGCAACGGAGCTGAAGCTTGATGATTAGGTTTGGAATTTGACATTTTCTGAACTGTAGGTGTATCCCGGGAGTCCGGCACCGTTGGAGCCGAAGCATTCGACGTCGATGTGGTGGTTGTCTTCTCAGGGTTGCGTACTTGATTTCTGAGATTCTCGAGATCTCGCTGCTTCTGAGCTAGGACGCTTTGACGATCCTTATCCTCGGATGCATCCCTCAATAAGCGCTTCTCGTGGGCCATCTCGTCATCAAGTTCGGCCAGTTTTGCGGCGTATTCTCGTTGTCTTACCAGTCGCTCTTGCTCGAGTTTGTAGTCGCGCTGACGCTTCCTCTCGGCTGCTTCCATCTCTGCCTTACATTTCGGACATGTTTTCGTGTCCTTCTCGTGGCATTTAAGAGAAAACGTATGTTTAAGAGGACACATCTGATCGATGATAGCCTGACATTTCATCTTCGAATGATCTTGTAGTTGATGACAACGCTGTGGACACTTGTGAGTCTTACACGTAAGGTATTTTCCGCTGTCAATGTCAGTATCTTTCTCTATGAGTCTCGGGTTTCCCTACCATGGCTCTGAGCAGCCACCATCTGGACAAAATTCGTCGAAAGCGTCTGGTGTAGCAAGGGTTGCGGACCTGTCCGGGTGCTGCTGACATTTGACCGGGAAGCCATTGTAAACGTGACCTTCCTTGTTCAGTTGCTCCATCAGAGGAACCCAGACATCTTTGCCTTTGCGACTGTCCATGAAAGTGTTTGCGTTTCCTATCATGATCAAAGCGTCACGCGCACGCGACAACAGTACATTCACACGTTGAGGGGAAGCCATGAAGCCGATATCGCCTGCAGAGTTACTCCGGGTCAAGGTCACGATAACAACGTCGCTCTCCTCCCCTTGATAGTTGTCTGTTATAAGTCAGCCTCTGTTCTGGCCCTGACTCCAAGATGATCGAGAGCGTCAGTCCAGTACATGCTTTCTTGGCTCCCACATGGTAGTCCGCGTGTAGTATCGGAGAAACTCGAGAGCGGAGAGATAGGGGGTCTTTTACCTATTGTTGATACCTTGATCCTCCCCTTGGTGATATTTGCACTTGCTGCAGGTAACAGCCCGGCTCGGATGAGCTCGAAGGAATCCAGATCATTCAGCCAAGGGTCATTATCCTGACTCAGTACCTTCACAAGGCGGTGTAGCTGACCAAGGTACGGTGTCAGGATAACGATGTGTTCGGTATTGTACCCTTGCTGGCCGAGGTACCGGACACATTTGAGGACCATGTCGACTTCGAACTCGTTCTCTTTGCTGGACTTCTGGTCTTCATCGCGGCGGTCTGCGATAAGATCGGCATTGAGCTCAGGTTTGTCGTGGGAAACAAATATGACATTATCCTGGAAGCCCCGAAGGATAGGGCGCGTCTTAGTCCCGGGTGCGTCTTCCAACTCCGGATATGTGAGCGATCGGACAAGACTCGAGATTTCTGGGCGCATCCGGTGTTGCAGATTCAGTGTGGTGTGAGGCATCCCTGCAAGCACAAGCCTCTCAAACATCGACACGTTCAGATCATAACCATCTCCCTTTTCCACCGTCAACGAGTAATTGCTGACTTTGGGTCGAAGCTGTTTGTGATCTCCAATCAGTACCAACTGTTTCGTGTTGGATGTCATAGCAGTCAAAATATGACTCTCAAGAATCTCGCCAGCTTCCTCCACAAGGATGATTCCTGGTGAAGCTTCTCGAATTGCTTCGGTATACTTCGCTGCTGCAGTAGTCGTACAACCTATGATTCGCTTTTGCTTCAAGACGAACGCTTTTTCCTCCTGGTTGATCCGGTCGACCTGCTGCCTGCAGCGATTGTACTTCTGTACTAGGCTCGTGATATGCGAAGCCCGTTCTCGAACGAGACCTTGATTCCACTTTAGACGAAGAGCAGCGCGTGCATTACTGTCAAGCCTCCACACGTTGGGGAACTGCTGCTCTATAACATCACCAACGGCTCCAGCACTCCTTCCCTGCGACCACTCATGTATCAAGTAGGTATCATCGATGGCTTTACCATCGCGACCGGCGATGGTCATATCATCATCGGTATCGGGTACCAGGAAAGCATCAAAGAATTCTGGATCCTCGAACTCCAAATATTCCAGGATGGCTCGATCGTTGATGTTGCCCTGAATAAAGCCGGACACTGCTTTGGCTAATACATCATGGTAACCTTCGGCTTCTGCCCGGTGATTGTCCCTGATCTGCCAGGTATCACGGCCAATCTTGTACGTGGAGGACTGTGCAGAAATATTCAAGTCCTTCGTTTCATCACTACCCCTGTATCCGAGACGAACTATGGAGTGCTTCGGGACGCCGATGTTCTGTATGTCTACGAGAAACTGATCAAGCGCATGATTGGTGAACGTAATTACCAATATAGTTTCTTGGGTTTGGTCATGGAGAATTTTTGCAATGAGAGACCCAATAAAGGACTTTCCAGTTCCTAGACGAGTCGCCGTCAGTGATGGTTGTTATGGCGGGCTTGCCCGCCACCTTTTGTAAGCAATGAACGGGACCGAAAGGAAACTACTATACACCAACTCAGGAATCACGTACCTGGTGGACCTTGGATAAGACTGACCCTTCTAGACAAGCCCGTTAACAATGACTGAGCCTGGGCGCTATCGAGGTGGACGCTTCTAGTCGCACCTACTGCGTGCTGAAGGTCTTGATCCAAGTTTGCGCCGATAATGTCGATCATTCGCGTCGGTTGAATACCAGATAAAGCCTCCTTGGGCCCAGAAGCGGGTTCGAGTAACTGCTCTTGCAGTGGGACGTCCAACATATCTTGGAGGCATCGCAATACAGATTCATAAGCAAATACAGCTGTATCCACTTGGATGAACTCAAAGTCCTGTGATAATTTACTAGCAATGAGTACTTTCTTGAGTGTGTCGTCGTCAGTAATACGTAGCCGCAGTATGGGCGGCTGTTGAGAGAGTTCAGTTTCGTCGCGATCCACGCTCACGAAAGCAACTACGTCCCCGTTGCTAACCAAGCAACCAAGCGATTGGTGTTTCAGCAAGCTTTTGTTCTCTGCGATATGCTTCCTCCGCAAACTGACGTCCTTGAATTGCTTCAGCTGTGGGATATCGGCGTTGCACTGGAGTTTGATGTGGCAAGCCCTTCGTCGGTTAGGCAAACCACAATCGATGCCTATGAACTGCAATTTTCTCAGGATGACCCTGCGGCGTCCTTTCTTGGCACCAATGCTGATCTGGAAATCATTGCGCAATTCGCCAAGTAGGTCCTCCCTGAGGAGTCGAAACTGATTATCGAGATGGACATGGCCCCGCTGAGATGGGTCGACAGTATCTATAGCATCCGCTCGTCGGAAAAATGGCCTCTCGGTAGAAGAGAACTCATCTGCAGTAGGCAGAATCTTGATTTTCCTATAGTCTGCATGGTCATTATCGTGACGTCCGCCAGGCCCTGTTCCTGTAGTATCTGCCGAAGTATTCTCCAGGAAGTTCTTGATTTTGTGTCCAAGTTTCCTCACTTCGAATTGCTCAGAACCAGTCAGAGTATCCTTCGCGGTAACCCGCTCTGCGATATTGCGCACATCTGGAAGATCACCAGTTTCTGTACGATCGTACAGAAGCTCCACCAGAAGCCACGCAAATGCGAGAGTGGCATCCTCAGATAGAACTCGACAGAAGTGAGCTTCAGCAAAAGTGTTCCAGAAAGTAGGCGGCTGCACGATGTTTCCGAGCACGCGATGTAAGAAGTGGCCGTCGTGAAGTTGCTTAACGGTTGGGTCGGCCAAGAACAGAAGAACCTCGGTTGCAAGCCCGTTCAGGAATGCGCTATCCCCAGAAAAGCGAAACGCCTTGGCAATGGCTGTCAACCCTGAGCTGGACGCGACGATGCTTTCCAAACATTTGGACGCGTCTTTCTGAGCACACAAAGCCTCTAAGAATCGCTTGCCATCTCCCAAGCTCTTGATCTCGCGATGACCGTGGAGGACCGCGTTAAACAGCTTTGTCAAGCCGATGACGCGTTTCTCCGCTGCCTCATCGGCCATCTTCGTTCGTCAAAGGCCGCAGGGAAAAGAAGTACAGAGCGAAAAAGCGAATAAGCGAGGTGTTGAATGAGTATCGCACGTAACGGTTTCTATGGGCGATCCAAGCGATACGCGGGGGGTTTAAAGGGCAGGACGTTCATTAATGAGACACGACGATTGTTGTCCACAAGAATCTGCAGCGATAACAAGCCGCCCAATCGATTGGAATCCGACAAGGCTCATTTGCGGCGGAGTGTGTATTGCATGTTTCGGGACACCTCCACAAATGAACATTGGCCATACTGATGCTGTACCACCTGCACGAACAACGAACACGCCACACCCCCACTCAGCCTTGCTTGCTCGCAATGCTGGGTCATGAAAGACATCATCTCGCTGCACTTGACACATCGAACACAACCTCCTCTTGTTTCGATTGGAGCCTGGCGCAGTCAACGTCGTTATAAAGTTATTTTCGTGGACTATCGACCCGGCTTATATCTTGGTCGCACGAGCACTTGCGAAACACGGCTGAGTCTGGGCACCTCCCTGGGAATCAATTCCATCTTCGAACCCTCACAAGGAAAAGCCCAAACAAAAGGAAAAGCCAGCATGTCATCCCGGCTCACTCAGGGATATGAAAGGGCAGGCTTTGCTCCACGCCCAGGGCGAGGACGGGGACGAGGACGAGGACGAGCACATCCTTTCGTCAAGCGTACGGCTGTTAAGCCTGACATCGTGAAGCATCCTCTCGGGCAACTTTTGCAGACTCTCCGATTGTCTGATCTGCAGCCTCACAAAGATCACACAGGCGGGGTCAATACTATCAGGAACTGCGAGTATGTCACTTCGTACAATTGGTCAAATTCAGAAGCCCCGACTATCTTGGTACCTGGTAAGTAGACTAATCATGTATTGTATGTCAGTACTCAGAGTCAAACAGGAAGACCTCCTCTCTGGACGCCCCTTCAACAACCGCAACGTCTCCCTGAGGACAGTGGAGTCTACTTCCGTGATCCCAACTCGGCAAAGTTTCCCCGGCACCCAACTGAACCGGCAATTCGCGCATTGTTCGAAACCAATCCTGCTTTCTCTACTGGGGAGGTCGATATATTTGCGTGTGGTAGTACGATGGGTAGTCTTCTTCGTTTCGTTCAGTCCATCGACAAACCGTTCCGATTCAATGTCGAGGTCGTCGGATCTACAGTGTTCCTGATCCGGAAAGAGAACGATCCACGAGAGATAATCGAGGGCGTTCGGGGGTTTGGGCACACTTTCCCAGAGGCATATACCACCTGGGAGCAGGATGTCAGAGGTTCAGAAACGCATCAGCGCCTATGCCGATATGATCTTGGTCGCTTCAACTGCGTGATACGCTTCGAATGCGACGGGTACCTCCAGTCCGGACCGGAGAAAACCTCGACAATGGAAACCAAGTCAAGTGACCTTGAAGATCTTGCTGGCAACTTCAAAAACGTTACTGTGGGGCAAGGAACAGGCAACGGTCTCGCCACATTGTCCCTCAAGCAAGGGGGAGCAGTGGTCCCACAGCATAGTATCTTCGACATGAAAACACGATCAGGTCGCTACAAGAAAGAGATCGACATGAATGAGATGTACCCACAGCTCTGGATCAAGCAAATACCCAACTTCATCATTGCATATCACGATGGCGCAGGAACGTTCCCCACTTCTGATATCCATGTTCAGGATGTCAACTACAACGTTCAAGCCTGGGAGCGGCAGAACCAAGCTGGTATCGGCCGCCTGCTTGTACTCCTTGGCAAGATCATTGATCTTGCAAGGGAGGAAGGAGCGGGTCTTCTCGAAGTATATTGCCCATCGGCCGATTGCTTGGAGGTTCGCAGGCAGTACGGGGAAGGCGTGCACGCTCTGCCACCTGAGCTTTCAGCAAAATGGAAGGCTGTGGATGAAGACTCATCTGGCTCAGACCACGAGCATGACAGTGGACCTGATCACGGTGGGCTGCAGTTGGGTTACGATTCAGACGACGAACCGGACTACACTGCTTGCGGAGACGACTGTGGGTACTGTGGGAAGTGTACGTACTAGAGCTACAAGTGCGGTGACAGTTTAGGTGAGATAATCCTGCCCTGGTGCAATACATGGCACGAAGAGGACGAAACGGCGGCATTCACTTGTATGTATATTTTTCTGGGTCCTTTATCCATCTTGTGGGACTGTCGTTCTCACCTATGAGAGTGTGAGCATACGTTAAGTTTGACTCTCAAGTGGAATGTTGAAGACGGACTATCGGGCAATCACTGGAAAGCTCATCCTATCACAATGCCGTTAGTGCTCAATCTCTCAGCCGTACTATATTCGTTTTCATTCATGACAAACCTGGATAATTCCATACTTTTCTCACAACGGAATTTGACCTTAGGCAATCCACCCCGTCATTAGCTCGTAAACAGAGACCAATTGATGCTCGCTCTTCACATGGCGGTGGTTCGCAGGAACAGACCGTAAGCTTACCCTTGCGCACGGACACCAAACCCTTGACAACACGCCACATCCCAAGCTTGCGCCTCCTCCTTTCCCGACAGTGGCAGAGATACGTGCTATTCTTGATGACACTTTTCTCGGCGCCCTCCCAACGGACGCCCACGGGCGTCTCCCTATTGTCTTTCACGACCCCGGGATCCCACATGACGCTTTTCTCCGTTGGAAACTTCCTCTGAAAGTGGAACCTGACGCTGTGACAATACTTAAAAAACAAAGGCGGTAGACCGTCATTTACAAGTCCTCTTTCTGAGGTTGGTGCTCGATTCTGACAAAACCGTGCGAGTGGGCCACTTCCTGTATGAGGAGTATGGAGCAATTGGCCCGAATGAAGATGTCAGGTGTAAACAGATAATCATGCCGTGTTATGTGGCTTGCGCGCGACTGATTCCAGGGCCTAATGGCTTGGGCGCATCCTTCACAATCAGCTTACGTGAACAA
This sequence comes from Karstenula rhodostoma CBS 690.94, assembly GCA_010093485.1. Taxonomy (NCBI): domain Eukaryota; kingdom Fungi; phylum Ascomycota; class Dothideomycetes; order Pleosporales; family Didymosphaeriaceae; genus Karstenula; species Karstenula rhodostoma. Next base: position 1,402,761 of record MU001493.1, read on the forward strand.
AAATCCTGGAAAAATGGACAGAAACTATCACGTGGTCTGTACGCTTGAGCTAAGTTTTCAGCTACGGGAATGATGAGTTCATGTAATGCCTTCGTTTTCCGAGACACTCTGTTCATGTCTGTGTATAAAAGAGAGCGAAAATTGCGTTGCACAGAGTCCATCCGAAAAGCAATCTGACGATTCGATTTCACTCCTCGAGTACTTCCTGAACTTCACTTTGACGATGGCAGCTGCAAATGGAAGCAATGGCGCACGAACGTCTGATGACGGTAGGTCCACGCCGGTCATAACAACTCTATTCCTCACTAACAACATTCTCAGATCCAGTCCTGATTGATCCCCGAACTCGTTTCAGCAACCTCAAATTGGAACTTCCACCCCAAGCATTTCCACAGCTACAAAGAGACTTCCCGACGAAACCCGACTGTGGTGAAACCAGTTATAAAGGCTATGGTCGTCTCGCTGGACGCCGTGCTTTGATCACTGGCGGAGATTCAGGCATCGGCCGCGCGGTTACCATTGCCATGGCGCGTGAGGGAGCGAATGTAGCCATCAACTACCTTCCATCTGAAGAACCGGACGCCGAAGATGTGGCGAACTTGCTCGCCAACGAAGGCATCAAGATCACCAGGATTCCCGGCGATCTTCTGGGCGAAGAGTTCTGTGGTCAATTGGTTTTGAGGGCGGAGAGCGCCCTGGGCGGTCTTGATATTTTGGTAAACAATGCAGGGTAAGACGATCTCTGTACGTTTGCGAACGGAGGGTTTAACGCACTGTACAGAACTAGTGGCGACTTCAACCCTGACATCACCACCTACACTACAACACAGTGGGACAGAGTCTTCCGCACGAACGTATACGCTGGTTTCTTCCTAGCGCGCGCAGCAATACCAAATATGCCGCCTGGGTCCTCGATCATTTGGACCGTGTCGGACGTCGTTGCAAACCCTGTCAGTGCTGTTCATGACTACGCTGCGACCAAAGGTGCTGTGGCCAGTCTCGTCCAGACCCTTGATATCTCTCTCGCCAGTAAAGGCATAAGGGTGAATGGCGTAGCTCCCGGATTAACTTATACACCACTTCTTGCCTCCAATGGCATGACGACGGAGCAGCTCAATGCCTTCTCGCAGACCCTTCCGCTTCAACGTCCGGCGCAGCCTGTCGAGATGGCTCCGCTTTATGTCAATTTCGCTGACAAGAACGTCACCTATCTGAGTGGTGGGATTTTGCAGAACAACGGAGGAACAACAGCGTATGTTATAGGCTGAGTGAGACTTTGTGATGCGTTGTCTATCACTACAGGTTGTTTGGCGTAAGAAGGTATGCCTTTGTATTTCCAGATATGTATCTCATGCGATCGGCGCATGAAAATTGAATCTACCATTCGAATCGTGCTTCTTGTTGATCGCCAACAATTTTTTCTGGCGCTACCACTCATCGTCGTGTATTTCCTCGATACTCTCAGTGCCTTTGAGCTGTTTGAAATATTTGTGTTTTGGCACTCCACCGAGTTCCTTTACTGTGTTTTGCCGCGGCTTACCCGAGCGCGCGAAGTATCAAATTTAACTCTCAGTGCCAAATGCACAATTGAGATGCGTGCACTTAGTAGTCTAATCGCTGCCTACGCGGAAAATGTGCTGGAGCGCCTCACCCAGGTTCTTCGCTTTGTTTGCAAGTCCCTCGCCTTCTCCAAAAAACCCAAACACTGGGGAGTGGAGAAGGTCACTACGAAACTCGGACACTTCGTAAGGCAGCGACGTGCTTGTGGACTCTCAAATCAATGTTCCGTGACATGGCCTATAAAAGATGTGAGGCTGTGAAACAGTAGTACATAGGCGGTGAACATTCCTGCCTCACTTTTCAGCGCTCGGTACAGCTACTTCGGTCCGCTTGTGGATAACAGAAAGTCGTATTTAGCGCACGGACTACATTCCACTTCTGATATTCCTGTTGCTTCTCTATAATACCACCCTTTCAAGACTTTAGCAGACTCAATAGGTTCTACAGCTGTTAAGTAGGCATATGCTAATGTAATATTAAAGTACTTTAAAAGGTGCGTTATGGTATTGTTATGAATGCTAAAATCTATGTACTTTTACCTGTAACAGAGCTACTCAGAGAGCTTAGTGCCGTTCTGGACCCACGCTCGTCACGCAGAACGTTGACACGATCACCATCTCGAATCTCTTCACTATGCCCAACTTTTCTTTTCCTGTCACATGTACCATATCTGTCTCTCTCTGGGATGGGCCGACAGCAGTTCACCTCTGAGTACTGTCTGGGGCTGATCTTTTTCGAAGTCAAATTCCTAGTCTGCCGCATCTTGCCTCCCAAGAATATCGTACGGAAACTAGAAGGACAATCTCCCGAACGACCCACAAGTTGGGTGCAGGATTGCCCCTGTGCTCGTAATGCGAAAACGTGCTTTGAGACACTCGGCCTGGTGTCGGCATGGAACGGAAGCGCTAGCAAAATCAAACACGCCGAAGCAGGGCCGTATCGTATCGTATCGAGTCTGTGGAGAAGGCAAACTTCCTAGGCCAGTCTTTTCACGAAGGAGGTTGAATCAGCAACTCACAAAGAGTCAATGTAGGACAGCATCTAGGTGTTCACTCATAAGGCTTTGTTTACCAGGTCATCAAGCCAACTATACCAGGACAGAATCTCGGCGCATAGTCGCGGTGGTGATAAGGATAGGACATCCGACTACCAACGTCATGCCGGCGCACCCTGCGCCTTTTCCGCACGCGATCCTCGTACCAGTGCGCGCTAAGTGGGGTCCCGCAGAGCCTCAACGCGACGATATCTGTTACCAACTGTTAGCAAGGATGCCGACAGACATGAAATTTTTACTGCCATGACGCATGGTGGTGAGCTCGGACATTTTCAAGACAATACATCATGGCCTCCATAATTAATAAGAAGGTCGTGTTTGCTCTTCGACCTTCGTATCAACAATACACGCCACTCACAACGACCGCGTTGCGTTTTGGAGCAAGATGTCTTTCTATGCCCCCTCTTTCAGAACGCCCCAGCCGAGGCCAACTTCTTTGGCCACAGAAAGGGCGAACTCTGTGGGCTACTTTGCCCGGACACCACAGCAAAGCAGACCGACCACCCCAACTGCGCGTGCTGCCTCGATGTCCGCAGCTCCAAATCCCGTGACCCACCTGTCACGAGCGAACAGCAAGACCGACGAACCTGCAAATGCGTCTATGGCCACCTCGTTCACCTCGATACAATACAATGAGAAGGGCGAGCCCAAGATCGGACGGATCGTGGGTGGGAAATACGTTGAGGAGGCGAATCAGGATATCGACTCAGATTGTGGGCCCATCAAAGCAGTGGATATCGACATGCCACTTACCCTGACCGAAATGGTCACGCACGACGAGAAGGAATACATCATTCTCACGTTCGCAACGGGTGACAAGGAGAATCCGTTCAACTGGAATCCGTGGTACAAGCGGGGCATCAGTACGATGCTGAACTTGATGACCTTGTTTATCGGACTAGCTACAACCGCGTACAGCTCGGGCATTGCCAGCATGTGCGCCGAGTTCGGGGTACCCGCCATCCAAGGCCAGCTAGGCCTGTTCACCTTCAACATCGCGTGTGCGATCACGCCAATGATCCTGGCCCCACTTTGTGAGCTGGCAGGCCGCAAGATTGTGTACGCCGGAGCGTTCCTCTGCTTCTCACTAATCTTCATTGGGCTGGCCTTGGCCCAGAACATCGGCACTATCATCGGCCTACGGCTGATTCTTGGCTTGTTTGGTTGTGTTGGTACGATCCTTGTCGGCGGCACCTTCGACGACATGTACGAACCGCATAAGCGCGGCCGGCCCATGGCCATGTTCAGTTTCGTTGCTATCTTTGGCACTGTCGCTGCCCCTATCTATGCCGGGTTCATAGACCAGTCTATTGGATGGCGATGGATCGAAGGCGTCCAAGGGCTGGCCAACGTGCCGCTTCTGATCGCCGTCTTCCTCTTCTTCCCCGAGACGCGCGGAGGTGTGGCCCTGCACAAGCGTGCTGGGAAACTTCGCGAGGCCACCGGCGATGAGCGCTACGTAGCAGAAGACGACATCTACACGCCTGATCTGAAGTCCATGCTCCGCGCTTCTTCCGTCAAGGCGATCCGCATGCTTGTCACCGAGCCTGTCGTTTTTGCCTTCGGCATGTGGATTGCTTTCTGCTGGGCCGTCGTCTTCCTGTTCCTGTCCGTCATCCCGATCACCTTCCAGGAGAAGCGCGGCTGGTCAGAGGGTGTCGGTGGTCTTCCATACATCTCGCTCGCAGTCGGCACATTCCTGGGCTGGGCTGCGCATCACCTTCAGATGCGCAAATACGATCGCCTGCAGGCTGATCCCAACGTTCAAATTGTACCTGAGCACCGTCTCTATGGCTCAATGTTCGGTGCGGTCTGGCTCCCCATTGGCCTTTTCATCTATTCTTTCACACAATATGGCCAACTGAGCTGGGTTGGACCCGTGATTGGCCTTGCCCCGATTTCATTCGGCATTTACTTCGTTTTCGAGAGTACCTACAGCTACACGGCAGATTGTTATGGCGAGAACTCTTCATCGGCAATTGCAGGCCAGGGTCTGATGAGGAACACTCTGGGCGCAGTCACCCCGCTGTTCGCCAACGCTTTCTTCCACAACGTGGGGAGTCAGTACGCTGGACTTATCCTAGCTCTGTTTGGTACACTCCTTAGCTTGATCCCGTTCGTCATGTTCAAGTACGGACACCTGCTCAGAGCCAGAAGCAAGCTGGCTAGGGACTACAACGGGCACTAAGTTGGCCGTATCGCACATTCAGCGTCCATCAACAGTCTGATCGATATTTTATCGTTCTTGTCCATAGCTTGTAATGTCAACCAACCTAATAATGAATCATTCTTGTCCATAGCTTGCAATATCAATCAACATAATAATGAATCGTTTTAATCAATTGACACTATAGCCTCTGCCTTTCCGTTTTGTGATCTCTCCGACCCTCCAAAAAAGCAACAGGGACTTCAACAACAATATCCCTCAACCAATCCCCCATCCCCTTCGCAAACGAATCGAGTCTGGAGCTCCCACTTACTCCCATCCCGAGAACTCCATACACTACAAAATGCACTGCCATGATACCCGGGAATTCTACTCTCTCCACGTAGAAAGCATCGTCCCAGCTCTCGCCCATCATTTCCTTCAGCCTAGCAATCGTGAGAAACGAACGTAGCCAACCCCACGATTGCGCAAAGAGCGGAGAAGACGGGGGGTATGAAGTAGGCAGAAACGTAGGTACGAAAAACCCGATGTTCGCATTTGCGCCTTTATCCCCGGAGCGCGCAAGGACAACATCGCCGATGCGAGCCGGCTTCGTAGGACCGAAACTCTCGAGCGGGATGGAAGAAGCAGTATCGTAGGATGCGCATTTCGTCAGTTCCTCGAATCTTGGGGGTGGAGTGGTTGGTATGCTCGTCGTCCCGATTGCTGTGCCGCTCTTCGACGATTCCAGGATGTTGATGGAAGTCTTCAGCTGCACCTGTGGGTATATGGCTGGATAGTACGAGATGTCAGGCCGTGGGATTGCCGTGTGGTGGTCGGACGTCGAGTGGAACCCTGAGAAATGCTGCATTGCGAATTCCCCAAGCAGACTCGCGAGGCCCAGGTTGGTCTTTGGATCACCGCTTTCGGCAAGGATGCGCAGGTACGTGGTGCTTCTCAGCTGGCTTGATGGGTTAGACTCTGGGATGCCGATGCGCCGAAACTCGAGGATGTCGAATTGGTCGTGAATGCCCAGTCGTTTCAGTCCGAATCTAATCATGCGCTCATAAAGGTCAAACTTCTCGAGAGTGCCGTAGCCAGTGGCGTTGATGACTATCTCGGATTGATAGCCTGCGTTATAGAATATGGCAAGCTTGGTCGTTGGAGGTGGAGGGGCACCTTTAATGCCCAACAAGCGGACACTGGCATCGTAGTCAATATCATCGCAAGAGTACTTGTAATCACCAGGGCACCAGATCTTTCGACACGAGAAAATGTGCACTCACCGATTCTTTCCTTCCTGTCGCTGCGCTTGAACATCGTCCATGATAGCTTTCACGTCACTGTTGAGATACACATTGCCTTGTAACTCGTACAAGAACTGGCACTTCACTGTATCCTCAGTTATGAAGCCTTTCTTCGCATCGTGTTTCGTGATCACGCACGTCCCGTGTTCTTCTACATCCGCGATGCCGAAGGTGATGTCGTACAAGTGGTCAAGATTGTACTCCGTAAAACCAGAGAAGTTCGACCCGGTAACATAGCCAGAGCATTCGATCAGATGTCCCACGATAAGTGCTCCAGCGAGTCGGTCGTAGTCGGTGTCAGACCATGAGTACCAATACCATGCTGCTCCGATAACCTGTCAGGTTTCAGTCAATTAGTCAAGTCCTAACAAGTCAGGATCCCGGAGCCGAGGAAGACTCTCGGGAAGCGCCCGTGGGTGCCCGTGGAGGGCATGTTGCAGTACGTACTGGACTGGTATCGGCCACCCTTCCAGCGATGATGATGTCTACACCTTCAAGGCCCTTCACGATCCCTCACGCCCCGAGATACGCATTCGCGCTTATGATTGGCTTGTTCTCTTTCTCCATCAGATCAAGGGTATGATTCGCATACTGTACTTCACCATTATTGGAGTCTAGGTGAGGCGGCAAGCCCTTCGATCTTATATCCTTCATCTCCTCGATCAAGTTATCCCCAGAAACATAAGCGACTTCAAGGTGCAGACCTTTGCGCGACACCAACCTTTGTACTTTCTCCGCCAAGCCTTTAAGATTATGCGCACCGCCGTTGACGACGACCTTGATCCTTTTCTCTGCGAGTAAATAGATTGTCTGTTCGATGCCGTCCCAGCAAGTCTGTTCCCATCCTGGATGATGGCCTGCTGCATGCGCCTGAGCATTTTCAGCAACGTTGACTTCGGCCAGATAGTCCCCTCTGATGAAGTCCACATCGCCAAGTTCGGCCTGGTATCTCATGTGGTAGCCGGGATCCGGTACGAAGAAAGTCAGTTCAAAAGTATTCTGCTCGAGTCCTTCAACGTGATAACGCACCTTTGTAGCCAGAGCAGTTGGCGATGCGCACAGGCCGCGTCGCGCGTTGCGAAGTCCATCTCGTGTTATATTCGGATTGCGCCATTCTACTACTTGCTGGCTACTGTGAAACCAGTAGGGTGAACAAAGGTGTGGGGTAGATGTAAGTCTTGCAATAGTTTGTTGATGTTCCCGGTTACGTACAGTCGCAGTTGCAAGCACGCTGGTTCTGCGACTATTGAAAATCTGGATTCTATTGAATTATACGAGAATCAAGTTGATCGACTCGTATATCTCGATCTCACGTGAAGAGTAGTGTCCCACATACCGCGATACTCCACTCGCGTGCGGGGACATTGTCGAACTTGCTCGCCGAACCCGACACTTGAGAGCTATAGCAGACAGTACTACCTGGAGTTCGGGTTGAAAAGCGTTCGAGCGACAAGATTTAATATCAAGAGACCGAGGAATCTCCTCGGCAATACCAGGTTGCTCCTACCTTGGTGGCGGTTCGCCGATCGCCGACGCAACTACGCCGCCAGCAGGAGCACCCCCACGTCTTTACAACATTCCTCTAAGAACTCCGATATCCATCAGCATGGCGACAAATGGAGTCAATGGGCACGACCAGGATGCAGCGACATATTCTATCCCACGCGAAACCGGCAAGGTCTTCCGCGAAGGCATCCTCAACAACCCCCTCATCGCATCGTCGCTGCCCAAAGAGATAGAAGAATGCGCACAGCAAGTGGAATTTGTCGGCACCGACACGCCCAGCATTCCCATCAACTGGCGGTTCGCAGAGAGCATCGCATCCCTCAAAGGCCTCGAGGCAGCCATGATTAACGTTCTTTTGAAGCGCAAGTACAAGCTCGAACCGCAAAAGGCCGTGATCAACACGGACCACGCTCAGCTATTCTTTATGTCTACCATGCTTTGGACGATCGACCCAAAAGGCAAGGCCATCAGCTTTTCCTCTATCTACACTCCGGAAGGGAAAGCCGAATTCGATGAATGCTTCAAGGACTGTGACCTGTTTGGTCGGGAACCAAGTCCGTACAAGAATTCCGCGACAAATATTTATCGTTGTAAAGACGGTCGCTACTTTCATCTCCACGGTAGTATGAATCCCGCTCCAACGCAGGATAGCCTTGACCTTCCGCAATCCAAGGAAGTAGCTTCGGTAGAAGACTCTTGGAAGCCGTATGAAGAGAAGGTTGCGCAGCTCGACTCAGACGAGTTGCAGAAGCTCGCAAGCGACGTGTATAAGCAGGCTGGTACAATCTGCTGGACGACTGACGAGTACAAAAGCAGCGAGCATGGGAAGGCAAATGCCCATGTAGGCCTGTATGAGGTGCATCCTGTGAAGAATGAGAAGCAGTCGCCGTCCTGGTGGCCTGAGATACCCGAAACTTCTGCATCGCGGCCTCTTGCTGGGCTCAAGGTTGTCGACCTGACGAGGGTGATTGCTGCGCCTGCCGTTACACGCGGTCTAGCAGAGCTGGGAGCCAGTGTCATGAGGGTGACAGCTTCCCACATCACTGACATGTCAGCATTGCATTGTGATCTCAACTGGGGAAAATGGAACGCTCATCTGGACTTCCGAGAGGAGGCAGATCGTGAGAAACTTCGTGCACTCGTTCGCGAAGCAGATGTCGTAGTGCAAGGCTATCGCCCTGGTGTGCTCGACAAGTATGGCTTCTCACTCGACGGTCTCCTGGACTTGACTAAAGATCGTGAGCGCGGCTTGATCGTGGTCCGAGAGAACTGCTACGGCTGGAATGGTCCATGGTCCTACCGCAGCGGCTGGCAGCAAATTTCGGATGGTAACGTCGGCGTCTCCATGGAATTCGGTCGTGCGATGGGAAATGACGAGCCCGTCACTCCGGTCTTCCCCAACTCGGATTTCTGTACTGGCACGGCGGGGGTTGTTGCTGTGCTAGACGCCATCATTCGACGCGGGGCTGATGGCGGTTCGTACAAAGTCGATGTCAGTTCACCGCCTCCGATCACATCTCAGACGCTGACTTCTTAGATCGCATTGAATTACTATTCCCAATGGCTCGTCAACAGCGTTGGCACTTATCCAACATCCGTCTGGGAAGACGTCTGGGCCCGCAACGGCAAACAAGTTTTCCGGCACTACCACAACATGCCTTACACGATAGGGCGATTCTATGCGATGCTCAAGCAGAATGCCGGCCCTGTTATTTTCAATCCAGAGTTCTTCGAGGTAAGACATTCCAAAGCGATTGGAAAAGATATTGCGACACCGAAACCAACCATACAATTTCCGGAGGGTAAGGTACAGCTCAAGTTCAATGTTGGGACAAGAGGGAATGGGGTGGATCAGGCGAAGTGGCCAGAGGATTTGATGACGGAGGTGGTTGCATGATAGGTTACATGAGAACACATGTGCGCAGCTTAGCTGCGCATTGCTGTACAAGTATTTTGACGTGCCAAGTTCTGGCTATGGGAGACAAGAGCTCGGTTTGAGTTGCAGGAGAATCATGCGATGAAAGACGTGAAAAGTTACTGTGCAGAGACGGCACCGAGAAACCTCTTCTGCCCCGCTTCCGCGCGCTAAGAAGCCACACGCGACACGCTCCAGGGCTCTCACGTCTTCATGCGCCTGATTCCGTAACCGGCATTCCGAATTCCGAATTCTGTACTTCACCGAGCTCCTAAGGCTAGCTAGGCAGCAAAACGCCAACTCTACGACAGCCGAAATGATGAACCAAGTATTTGATCGGTCAGACATGGCACGATCAGCCCGACTTCCTCACAAGGACTCATGAGTCAAAGCATGAGTCAAAGTGAGTCAACGGCGATCAACCAACAGATCGTTATAAACAGGGCAAAGAAAAAATAAAATGCTCTGAAGAAACCATAAACTACAACTACGCGAGAGGGGCCCTCATAGAGCCATACAACCCCCCAAAATGAGCCCTCCGACCAAAGAAGTAATTGAAACAGAGCGCCTCCGCCTCATCCGCATCTCAGACACCTCCCTCGACGGCGACCACCTAAAATGGTTCCACGAGACCTGGTCCGACCCCGTCGCAACAAGCTGGAGTCTCCACGGCAAATGCAGCACCCTCGAGGAGTCACAGGACTGGTTCACCGTGCACCTCAAAACATACGATGCGATAACATACATCATCTTCTCTCGCTTCTCCGCCGACGGCGCTGAACTCCCTTTCCCAGGCGAAGTCATCGGCAACATGTGCCTCCGCACACAAGCCGCCGGCGCCTCGCTGCCCCCCTTCTCTCGCGCGAGTGCTGCGCCTGCATCAGACCAGACGCCCACAGATCCCTCCACGCCGCCGCTCTCTGACCTCGAGGTAGAAAAACCGCTGAATCTGCGCTCGATGGGTTACTCGTTCCTGCAAAAGGCGTGGGGCAAGGGGTATGCGACGGAGGCGGGGAGGGCGGTGCTGGACGCGTATCGGGAGGGGACGAGAGAGGCGAGAGAGAAGGGCGATGAAGTGTACTATGTGGAGGCTATCTGGGGGGAAGGGAATCCAGCGAGTGGGAGAGTGTTGGGAAAGTTAGGGTTTAGGGAGATAGGGTATAAAGAGGAGGAGAAGGTGTGGTTGGCGGGGGCCTGGAGATATGGATATATTGTTAGTGGCTGGTATGTCTGAGGGGATGGGGATGGAGTGAGAGAGAGAGAAGTTAACGAGGGCACCCGCTTTTGGTCGTTCAGCCGGTAATTATGCTATCAAGTTGTATGTCCTATCGCTTCGATGAAGGGTGAAACGTTGTTGGGTGTCCTCCATGCCGCCTATTCAAGTATCCTGCTCTCCCCATTCCCCACGTCTTCAAAGTGCACATCTTCGAACTCATCACCGTCTTGCCCCGTAGTCTCGCTATCTACCACACGTTTTGCCTCTTTCAGCGCATCTTCTAGCGTCCATATCTTGCGCCGCAGGAACCAGGATATCAAACCGCCGCCCTTCTTGACCTCGTCGTGAGTGCCTACCCAGTATTTCGCACGCAGCATGCGTTGCGCAAGCACACCATTTTTCGCACCAAGATTTAACTGCTGCGCTGCCGATATCGATACATCGTGAAGACCGTGCAAGAATGCAAGCGTGTTCAAGGGCGGGTCTGACTTCGCGATGGGCTCGAGCGATTTGTATGGGATGCCGTGGGGCGTGTATATAACGCACTCAGCTGCGTCTGAGTCGATTGACGACGCATCGTCATCGCCGTATATAGAGAGCGAAGCACGGCTCTTGGGTGTCGCAGAGGAGAAAGCGTGCGATGCGAAGGTTACGAGGAGCGCGGAGTGGTAGTAGAGAGCATCGCCGGAAGCTGTGAGTCGCGAGATGCTGAGCCACGAAGGCAACGGCAACAACGAGTAGTCACGCCAGTCGGGATTCTCGGACGTAAACGTGGGCGTCGTGACGACGGTGCGGAAGTGGTTGAAGCCCGATACGAGCTTCGCGGCTTGCTACACGTTTAAGGTCAGCCCTCGCTGCGAAGTACCTTGTTAGGAATGAGACACACCTCAGTCGCAAACACGGGCACATCCGGATGCACCTCCAACAGTGTATCCTTGTGGCAATGATCTGTGAACTCATGGCTGATAGCCACTGCATCGATGAAGGTCTCGGCGCCTAGCGCAACCTCGAGGCCGCTCGTCCTCTTCTTCTTCTTCCCCAGCCGCAGCCCTCCTGCCATTATCTCAATCTGCCGCGCCACCTCCTCCACCTCGGCAATCGTCGTGACCGCGCTCTCCGTCGCGTGCCACTGCTGCGAGAACCACGCCGCAACATCCGACTGACCGCCCTGCAGCCATGGGTCGATCAGGATGTTGTAGTATATGTGGCTGCCATGCTTCACCGCCGAGGCCGGGCGCGGGATTTGTAGCAGCCAGGATGTGTCGGCGTTTAGATGGTGGAGGATGGGCCGCCGCGATGCGAGATTGCGCACCATCGCATCGCGGATCTCGAGGTGTAATTGCGCCGAGGGCGCATCTTCGTGCGCGTCCATGGTGGATTGTCACGGAGGCATCGCGTGGAGCGGCGCGAAGCGGTGGTGACGCGTGGCTGTATGTGTAGGCGGCCAGCGCGAGATGCGAGCGCGCTAGTGTGTGAATGCATGACGCACGGATGGATGGGGCAGGTGCGGGCGCTCGTCGTGACATCAACACCGAGGCCATCAAGAACACCTCTATTGTACGTCTCTATTTATCGCAAGCATATCCGATATTGTATCCCAGAATTAGCCCACGTGCCCACGATGCACAACCTATTTGAACGTGGGAGAGCGACTCGCATAATAACATCAGTAGCACGCCCATGACGACGCCTTGTTGTCAAAATCAACGTCCGTCATGTTCACATCGCCGGGGCAGCAGAGGTCTCCCTTATACTTCTCGACGTATGTGTTGGTACCGTTGCATCCTGCATCCCTGAAAATCATCAATACCAGGACAACTCACAATCCACGCCTCAGAATGCTTACTCGTAGAGGTAACATCCATTTGCAAGTCCGGAAGACACATATGCCCAAGATATATTCTTGTTGAGTCCGGGCTCCGTGAGTTCATGACCTGGAAGGCGTCAGCCAGCAAGTCGCGAACCAGCCACGAGCCTACGTACAAACCCATCGATCAGTGACCCATGATTTCTGGATGCCCTTGTTCCCGGGCTCGGTCGACACCAAGAAAACAAGGCTGCCCTGGGTTTTCGCAGCCAGAAACGCAACGGCCGAAGCGAGAGTGCACTTCATCTTGAACGAGTGTGCATGTGTGGAGGGGGAAAGTGTCGGCTTCGCGTGCTCTCTTTTCAGCTCCCCAGCGCATCCTTTAATACTCTGGAATGCTACCTACACAGGCTCACCATGGTCACTAGCACATCAACTCTGCCTGCATCACGAGCTGAATGTTTCACAAACCCATGGGCTGCCTCACCCTTGGCCAATATTCTGACCAAGAGATTGTCTATATCCGGAGCGTTGGGTGGCCGCATCAGCGTCCTCGTATACCCTGACCAATATAACAGCAACAAGCCAGTCAATGTCGCACAAGTAAAAAGTGGCAAGCTCACGCTGTGTTCACGCTGTCGACTAGGCTAGCGAGGCCTACCATTTACCAAAAAACCTGCGCTGATGTGTCCACCAGAGTGCAAAACAAGATCAGTGGATGGAGTAATAGATAGAGGCCATATTTAGAAGCTTATTACAGCTTGATTATGGCCCGGGAGTGATGGACATGGAAGAGTGTGGATGAACGAGCGCGACGTAGCTGTTCGAGAGGTGTCAAGATGGGGGTTGTCCATGCTGCGTAGGCGGAACTGGCAACGCGCTAAGCTAGCCACCAATGAACGCACTGGCCAATGCGGGCACGTGGTGGGTCACTTGGAACTCTGTCGTTGAGAGGCGCCGGCCATCCACACATTGCTCGCTCCCTCGTCACACATCGTGAACTGAAAGCAAACATTACTTACAAACCCCTCAAAGGCTAGCTTTTCGTCGCTCCCAAGTGACAACAACAGGTACATCATCTCGTTTGCGCAACATCCCAAGCGCAGTCGTCACAGTCAACAACCTCACGTTCATCAGGCAGCGTCATCATGTTCAAAAAGTTCAAAGACAAGCTCAAGGGCGAGGACCATTCCGAGTCGCAGCACAAACAAGAAAAGCAACACCAAGGTCCCTCGTATCAACAATCAAACCTTCAATCCAATAATCCCTTTCACCCTAGTAACTACACTGCGCCGCCACCATGGCAAGACCAAACCGGCAGCCACAACATTACTCCCAATGAAAAATTCCAGCCCCCCCAAGGAGCTCCTCCGAGTTATGCAGGCGCAAGCTCAAGCTCGGGGTACGCACCGCCCCCAGGCCCGCCACCCTCAAAAGACATGCCCCAGCAGCCTCCGCCTAGCTGGGAGCCTCCGCCATGTACGTAAGCTCGGGGTACAATTTTTGAATGCTAGGCGCGTACAATGTTAGAATATTTCGAACATTGTTTGCGCAACTCTAGCTTGACTTGACCCTACTCTCTCTCCCCTTTCCAATCCATCCATAAACTGAACGTATCAATAACTTGTACCCCCAACTCTAGACCACGACTGGACGGTAATACCAGATACATCACTACTCCCTCCCCCGCCATCAATCGGCTATGATACGTCGCCAACGGCCAACGCCACAGAGGAAGACGGGGCGCGCGCAGACCAGTGGTGCCAAATGAACCCACTATGGCCACCCCAAAACCTCACACCTCCCATGCACGGCGCGATTCAAAATGGCCAGCTCGCGATGCTCAAGCCTCCAACCTTGACCGGTGACGTGTTCCCCATGCAGCAAGCCGGCCACTGGAAATGCCGCACGCAAACGCAATGCCGCGACTCGGCCCTCCTAACCAATCTACCCATGTACTCCGTCTTCTGGGACTCGCCGCTCAACACGCACCGCCCGAAAACCGTCTACTTTGAGCTCAAGGTCCTCGGCATCGGCTCGGATGGGTACTCCTTCTCCGAAGCAGACGCTGGTATTGCAGTTGGCTTCGTCGCACCGCCGTACCCCACTTTCCGTCTCCCAGGCTGGCAGCGCGGCAGTCTGGGCGTACACGGTGACGACGGGCGCAAGTATGTTAACGACACCTTTGGCGGTGTAGACTTCACGACTGCGTTTCAGCCCGGCGAGACTGTTGGTATCGGTATGACGTTTTCGCTACCGAGAGAGCCGCCTTCGTATGAGCAAAGCCAGATGGGGAAGGTCATGGACATTGATGTGTTCTTCACAAGGAACGGGCAAAGGGAAAAGGGGTGGGATGGGAACGACGAGCTGGATGAAAGGAGTGAGGGGGGGACGATGGGGTTGAGGGGCGAGTGCGACTTGTTCCCTGCAGTGGGAGTGTTTGGGGGTGTGGATTTTGAGGTGTTCTTCCACCCTAGCCAGTGGTTGTATAGACCGTTCTAGAGGCTGTGACGGTCAGCGTAGTAGACGCAGCTCCCTTTCTGGCGTGATGCGCGTGGCTTTTGGAGCATCGGCAAGTCGCACTCTCTGAGCTTTATTGGAAGATCGATCAGTCGATTTGGCCACGCTTTGTTGGCGGCTGGAAGCCGAAGAAAATAGTGGTGTTTGAATACATCACATTATCGTCATGACATATCCCTACTTTAGCATCAAAAAAATCTTCTATCTGTTGTATTCCTGATGACTATATACCCGGATACAATAGCCGATCAGTCAAGCTTCACTTGAAACCTGGCGTCGTTCCTTAGCAGCGCTCCATATTTGATGAACAAGATAGGAACCGGAATGACTACCACACAAATGAGCCCCAGTAAAGTGTTGCCCCATCCAAGACCAAGCGATTCATACAGTTTACCTCCCGCTAGAGGCAACGTAGCACCGATAATATTTCTCGCCACAGTATTTGTCGCAATCGCACTTGCAGAATAAAGCTGGAAAGCGTCCACAAGGTACATCTGCACCGGCAGGAAGGCCAGCGTGCCCCCATACCCGACGAAAGAGGTGCCAATCCAGTGTACGCGAAAGTATGTTGTCCATCCATACCATATCAAGCCCGCGGGGAAGAGGATCGCCCCCAGGACTACTGGAGGGAGGCGGTCTTCGGGACTGATGTTCCTTCCCGACTTGCTTGCTTTGGGATTGGTGTACTTCGCTGCGAACAGGCCGACTGAGATGACTCCGAGAACGAGACCCACGCCGAGCCCAAGGAACGCAAGTCCCGCTTCGCCGGTGTTGAAATTGTATTGGCCCTCAAAAACGGGTGTAAATGTCGTGAATAGAAAGTAGAGATAGCTGTAATAAACGGATATCAGCAGAGCGAGGATGGCCGCGACGGGCGAAAGGAACATCAATTTTGTTGGACGAACGATGGCGCGCAAAAGGCTTGGGTGGTATTTCGTGTGTGTCCAGGCTGTTTCTTTCGTTCTTCTCTAGCTATACGCCGCTTGGAGATGACCGGTAGGTAGGTCTCGCGGAGTGTGGCGAATGTGATTATAGTCAGTGTTCCACTCTGCAAAGGTTAGATCTAGCAAAGCTTTTTGTTCGTACCTGTGACGTACTGCAATAGCAAGCAGCCAAAATATCCATCGCCAGCCTGCCTCTTGGGCGAGAGAGCCACCTATAACGGGACCTAGACACATGTATGAGTATCCAAACCGCGAGGCGCTATGGTAGTATACGTGCCAATGACGGGGCCCTAGAACCTCTAGTCAGTAACCCAGAGCCTGTGGAAGTCGATCTTCGAAACGCTCACCAAAATCGGCCCCATGCCCCAAACACTCATGGCCGCACCTCTCTTCTTCAAGGGTACGATATCCGCAATCACACCACCGCCGATTGTCACTGGTACGCATCCTGCAATGCCCATCATAAGCCTGAAGAACACGAACAGGCCCAGACTAGGGTTGAGCGCGCAGGCGACGGAGAAGACGATCAGGCCGACATTCGAGCAGTGGAGCAGTATGGTGCGTCCGTGGAGCTCGCTCAAGGGCGCAAGAACTAGCGGACCGATGCCGAATCCGACCACGTAGACGGAAACAACGAAAGCGGCGAGTTCGTCATTGCTGGAGTGCATTTCTTGCATGAGATCGGGCACTCCGGGCGCAAAGATTGTGGCTGCCATGGAACTGCGCGTGGTTAGCTAAGTTATGGGAGAACGGGGTGTCCGGTTGGGTTTCGACATACGCCAGGAGAGTTAAAGCGGAGACAAGAATTATGGTGAGTCGCTTTGTGGCGTCTGACCAGTTCATAGGATCATGATCATCAGGTGTTGGGTCGCTTTCCTGACATGACATTGCCGTTGGAGGTTGGAGGTTGGAGTGCCGGCTCAGTGCCTGGTTCATCTTCATTCGGCTTCGTTTCTTGGTGTATCTGATCTGTTGACGAAGGCGACATAGTATATGTAGACATCCAAGGGACGGGTGACAGATCGCATCGAAAAGATCAGGCCGAAACAAAACGAGGAACGGAACTACAAATGCATCAAATTCCAGGCCAGGAGGTGGAACAGTGCACATGAGCTCTGGTTATCCTTCCCGTCAGAAACATCAGGTCGTGCCACCTTTCCACGACGGCAGTTCTTCTGGCGATAGTCTCTCAGTTGGTAGGTGAGACACCGGAAACGCCTCACATGCTTCTTGACTGCAAGACTCTATGGTCTCAAGAAATATCCATGCGTGCGCTGCTGCCTGCCCAACAACATCATCTAGTCGGTATGACTCCTCAAACGCGCCGTCGCAATCGTCGCCCATACTTCAAGCAACGCGCCGCTCCTCTACAGAGCCGGCCCCCCGGGTTACCAGCCCAACAGCCTCCTGATCCTCTCGATGCGTATGCGGGGGTGAACAAACAGATGGAGGGCTTTGCTAATGCTATAAACGGTGCGCAGCCTGGGGATCCGCGAAAGGCAGCTGAGCGCATTGCCGATGTTGTGCGGAAGGAAGGAATGGCAGAGGGGAGGGAGATGCCGAAGAGGCTTCCCTTGGGGTCGGATGCGCTTGCAGTCATTCGCGGAAAGTGTGAGGAGACGCTGAAGATCTGCAAGGAATGGGAAGAGGTCATAACGAGCACCGACTTCTAGACGTTTCATGAATCAGTGGCCTGTGTCAACTTTGATAACTTCTGGAGGACTTGATGCACCTCAGGATCAACCCCAGCTTGTACGAACTAGTGTGTTGATGAGTAGCCGAAAGGCATTTTCAGGTACAAGATAGAACCGGTCACTTACTGCAATGTAGGCTATCTCGTTTGTCTGAAGTCCCAAGCGCTTACCGACTTCGCTGGTTACGGGGACCATGGCTACGTTTTGGAAGGAGGTCGTGGAAGTAACGATGGAGAAGTGAGTAGTGGTGCACGCTGCTGGGTATTTGCAAAGTGTCGTCATGTCGTTGGATTTGTGTCAACACAACAACCACGCGCTAGGACCTACTCGAAGCTTTCTGGCGAATGCAATGGATATCGTATATACAACCTACATATCCTACACGCGCACGATATCTACCACTCGGCCACCTCGCCAGGCTTCGGTGCGCTCGCTCGAACAACCTTGTCGCAGTTCAGCAGACACAGTGGATCGAATGCCCGCTTGAGCTGCCTCATCGCATCGACCGTGTCCGTCCCTAGCTCGTGCTCCAAGTAGTCTCTCTTGACGAGGCCGACGCCGTGCTCGCCGGTTGCTGTGCCCTCGAGCTCGATGGCGCGCTTGACCATGTCGTGCACGAGGTGCTTGGTCTTCTCGTATTCTGTTTTCTTGTTGTACAGGATGATTGCTGTGCATGTGTCAGCATACGGACGGAAGTGAAAAAGGGATGGGTCTTACAGTGGAAGTTTCCATCGCCGACGTGGCCGACGATGCTGCCTAGCAATCCGCTCTTTGAGATTTCGTCCTTGGCCTCTTCGATGATTTGTGGCAGCTTCGAGAGCGGGACAGCAACATCGGTCGTCCACACACCCAAGTCCTCGCTTCCCTCACCCTTGGCCAAGACACTCCAGAGCGCTTCTTTACGCGCCTGCCATAGATCCGTCTTCTCCTGCTCGCTCTTTGCGAACTCGAAGCTCACGCTGCCGGTCTTCTTGGCTAAGCTCTGCACCTGGCTGACCTGCTCCTTGACGCTGCTGGCCGTGCCGGCGAACTTGAAGAAGAGCGTTGGTGCGTTCTTCCACGTCTTGTTGGTTTGTCCGGCGTCGTTGATACATTGCATTTGTACGTCGTCGAGGATTTCGATGGCGGCGATGGGAACACCGGCGCCCACGACCTTGAAGACGCAGTCGGCGGCGTGTCGGACGGTGGGGAAGGCACAGACGGCTACGCTGGTGTGCTGGGGCTTGACGGTGACTTTGAGGGTGGCTTCGGTGACAAGGCCGAGGGTGCCCTCAGAGCCGATGAACATGCGGGTGAGATCGTATCCCGCGGATGACTTCCGCGGTCTTTGTCTCGTCTTGATGACTGTGCCGTCTGCGAGGACAACAGTGAGAGAGAGCACCCAGTCTTTCATCGTGCCATAGCGGTAGGCGTTCGTGCCTGAGCACCCGGTGCCCACCATGCCGCCAATCATTGCGCCTGGGCCTGGGTCTGGAGGGAAGAACAAGTTGTCCTTTGCCAGTTCTTCGTTCAGCAGTTCCCATCCAACGGCTGGCTGAACTACCACATCCAGGTCGTCCTTGTGTAACTTGAGAATCTTGTCCATGCGCGAGAAGTCGATGCAGATACCGCCTTTTGTTGCCGCGAAGTGGCCCTCCAGGCTGGTTCCTCCGCTGTACGGAGTGACGGGGATCTTCCTCTCGTGGCACACCCTCATGATTGCGCTGACCTCCTGCGTGCTGCCGGGCTTCACGACGCAGAATGGGACATCTCCCGGCTCGGCAGGGTGCGAAGACCATGAGGATCCAGAATGCGACTCTAGCTCCGACTTTTCCAACGAGATGTTGTCCTTGCCAACGATATCACGGAAGTCGGTCCATGCAGCCTCCATGTTTGCTTCTGAGATGTTGTGTTTCGGCGGGTTCACGATCGCAAGAGAAGCCGTCGAGGCGGTCGACTCATGCTTGGGAGCCGTGGCCTGGCCGAACCAGTAGCCAATACTGGAGGTGACGATGATAGCTGCATAGCGGATTAGCGATGAGTGGTGCAAAACAATCCTCGACATAGTATTTACCAAACACAGTAGCGAAGAATCGTCCGCGCCCGGTACGCTGATGCAAATGCGCCTGTCGTGTCTCCTCCTCTTTCGCCTTCTGCACACGGGCGGTCACACTCTCAAACAGCTGCAGATTGAAAGGCACTTCTGGTTTCTTCTCCCCATCGTCGCTCTTCCACCGCCTCTGCACCGCCCATCCGTCTCTTCTCCGCGCTACGGTGCATTTCGAAAGTATTGCTGGGTTCGCAGATCGTGGTCGCGCACTGCGCAGCGCCGTCGTAGCTCCCGAGAAGTTTCTTAGAGACATTGCGGTGTGTCCAAGGATCGTGGAATCAGGTCATGGTTCGGCTGACCAAGGTTGGTCGAGATGCGGGGGAGCTTCGTGGTAGCTATGACTTTTGGGGATGCATTGAGCTCGGTCGATTTTCGGATCGAAGGCGTTCGGGCTTCCGACGCACGCGGAGTCATGTGATATGCCTCGAACGGGAATGGATTCATGTAGTCGCCAGCGTGCTCCACAATAGCGCAATTTATGTTGGCTCTGATAAGATGTTTCAAAGACTACCATGTTCATGACTTCTCAAAAGGAAAGGGTTCCTGAGATATGGTGAATGGGTTTGGAACCGAACAATCCGATTGATCGGTGGAGCAATCCGCTCTGCCTCTGATACTGCCCAGTAATGGGTATTCAAGGCGTGTAAGACGATAGTAATCTGAATCAGACGCAAGCATACCATCGATGATATCTTGCTTGTTTCATGCTCGTCTTTTTTATTAGACGTCTTGAGTGCTTCAGGATGGATGCACCTGCAGATGTAGAAGGGATATCTCACAGTAGTCAATGAGTCGCGTTGCGCCTTAGAGCCTCGACACACGAGTCACGTCTCTCACGACCCTCCTTGGCAGAACGAGCGACAGGGTCACATAAGCAGCGACATACCTTCTACTCGCCAACTAGTCGGCGGCTCAGCAACATAAAAATACTGTTACCGGCATAGTGTAGGTATTCGTAGAGAGGTCCGCAAGCGTTGGACTACAGCGGTGTGGCCATGTCATGTCGTAACGGTCGGAGCCGCATCATGGGTGTACTTCTCTGATACTTGTTGTGGCAATGGTTCGCTCACAGGAGCTTCTACATGTCGTAACAACTGCGTTGTGCAAGACAACTGCGGCAGCGTAGCGATGGGGTCAGAAGGTAGTGCACACATGAATCGCGATGACATTGTTATTCCGTGAAGCGCGCTCGCGAGATGGGCCGCTTCTTGTCCCGTGCCTTTCATAAGTCCACTGTCTGTTGCACTGAGGGTCCAGATGTCGGCCCAGCGATAGATTTTCCGCCAATTTGGCGCTCGACCATGTCGTTCCACGCGGGTCTGTCGGTCGAATGATGGAAACACATGGTGGAGCGACGGCCCTGTACCATCACGGCAGTGTGCGGTTCTATGATCAGCGGACACGTGCATGATGTGGCCATGGACGTGGACGATGGCAGGATGTCGTTGAGGCTCGATGCGGGGAGGTTCCAAGTTCGCAGCTTGGCTCTGTGCAGTGCATGCTGGCGATCCACCGATCAGCGCGGGATGGTGGCATGAAGAGGACCCCGGCACTGTTTGGCGGAGAAGATGGCAGCCAACCGTAGCGAGAATTGTGGAATTGGAAGCTCCCCTGAACCTGACACGCGCGCGGGCTAGCAGCGCAGCTTGCAGGTAGCAAAGACACGGCTCTGTGTCTCGACGGGCCGCAGCTGGGCGACCACGGGAGGCCGAGCGTCGGGAGAAGCGGGGGAGGCACCAAGTCTACGTGCGACGCGGGCGCAGCAGACAGAGCAGGCAGGTCGTAGCAGGCTGGTGTTGAGGCTGGGCCCTTGTGGCGCTCGATATACTTGCGGCGTGGGAGAGTGGGCGTGGGAGCGGACGCGCCGGCAGCTGGTGCCAGGGGGAATGGCTTCATCGACGCGGCGGGCTTCGGGCTAGACTGGGCGACGCTCTGCTGTGAACTTGCGAGAAGGCAGCATTAGCAGTCGCATTAGCCCTCGAAGGATGCATAGTCGCGCGCCGAGCTCGCATCTACACCGTCAGCCCGCCAGACTCGGTGACCGCTTCTTCTCGTCTCGTCTCTCGTCTCTCGTCTCTCATATATCTCAGCCTCCGCCGCCTTATCGCGTTCCAGATACACGCCCCGCGCCCTCGCCCTCGCCCTCGCCCCTCCCCTCCAGCCGCCTGCCTGCCTGCCTTTGCCGCCTGCTCTGCCGCGGTTGCGCACAAGACGCATCGCCTTGCCGTGGTTGCCGGAGCGGACCGCCTTGCACGCCGTCATCGTGTTTTGCACGCTGAGCCCTCTTGGCTGCCACGACAACCAGTTTCCTCCTCGCCCCCGTCCCCGGATCGTCCGCACCGCCAGACCACCAGGCGCCGCCTACCCGGCCCGCGGCTGCAGCTGCCAAACACTCGTCACGGCCGTCGCGGCCATTCCATCAGTCCCTCGACTCTCTTATGGACCGTGTTTCCGCCCGTTGCACACGCTACTAACGTCGCCTCGGTGATCTGCCTGTGTACCACGTCCTATCTCCCTGGAATGCCTCGACACGCCGCCCGCTGCCACCCACCATGTCCAGTTCGCGTCCGCCCATCGGCGTCCGTGGCCCTTCCCAGCACGGCCGCCTCCACCGCCGCGGCCACTCAGCCTCGTCCATGACAAGTCCTCTGAGCCCCGGCCAGTTCGCATTTAGTCGCTCTGAGACCCCCGTTACCTACGAGGAGCCCTGGACCGACATTGCCCAACCCATGCCCGCCGCAACGTCCCACGCCCACAAGATCAAGCCCTACCTGCGCAAGCTGTCCTCCAAGGACCACAATGACCTCGACCTCTCCCGTCCCGCTGCCGAGAACGAGCGTCTCGCTGGTCTGGGCATCGTCGAGTATGGCCGCTACACGCGAACTGTAGGCGACGTCAATTTTGCCTCGGTGAAGTCGCGCAATCACGCCCGCAGCACCTCCAACACGTCACAGTTCTCTACATCCTCCAGCTTGCAGCGGCCCATGCCATCCATTCGCCAATCACCACTGCCGTATACTCCGCCAATATCAAAGTCAACACCCGCCGCCACGCTGCTCAACGCTGCCCACGAGCCCGAGGACAACATCATGACCGACGACGAGTTCCGCAGGCGCCAGGCCGCCTACGACCCCGCACGCAAGTCTGGGTCGCTCTCCAGCTCAACACCCGGCCAAACTGCCCCAGCGCTGCGCATACATACCACCGGATCCTCCTCGTTCCTGGCGGGGAGCTACTCGCCGTCTACAGTCTCACTCACCTCGCCCATTGCACAATCTAGATCTCGAGGTGATACCGTAAAGTCCATGGACACCACGTCGCCTAGTTCTCGCACATCCTTCGACAAGGCCTTTGGCTTCATCCGCCCCGGTCGGGACTCTCCAGTCGATGCACAGTCACGTGCCGCGTCTATACGTGCTGCGCGACAGGCATTCGAAGAGAAGGAAGCAGCCAAAGAGCGCAAGTACGACCGTGAAGTGCACAAAAAGGTTGAGCGAGAGACGAAGAAACAATACAAGAAAGACGAGAATGAAAGACGCAAATCCGACTCGAATGATAAAAAGCGCTCCCGCAGCGTTTCTGATTCGAACAGCTACGAAAGGACTTCGCGCCCTTCCGTAGGCGCCAGACAGTACTCTGACCACCGAGAAGCACACACGAGCACCTTGCCCAATCTCGTGCCCTCGGCTGACCCCGAGAAGAGTGGCTATGCACCAACGCCCAAGGTGACCAAGAGCCGACAAGCCAAGGGACGGTGGCTTAGATTCCTCATCTGGTTCAAGACGCGTTTCCTGCGCATGGGAACGAAGTTGCATGTGCAGCCGTGAGTGGTCGGTTTTGGGTCTCGATGATCGACAGCGTCCCACATGGGATTGTCCTCATGCAGCAACAGCTCGCTCAGCCTCATTCGTCCACACACTGGGGCACCCTGCATATTACTCTCACATCCTTCCTACCCCGCCCTTCCGGACCCACATACATATCGCTACATCTTTTTTTGGGCACACATATACCCCGCCCACATCTCTTTCGCTTCATGTTTTACGTTCAGCATGGTGTACGGCTTCAACTTTACGACTCTTTACGGTTCTTTCTTGTCCCCGCTGCATACAACACGGGTATTCTAGGGTTTGCATCTTTCTGGTTCGCTAGGGCGCATTGGGTCGGGATTTGGGTTCGGATACTCCCCGCACTGTTTTTTGCATGATGCTCTTCGCATTATTATTTTTGGAAGGGCGTCGCAGTCCCTGCGGTCGCTTTCTCGTATGGGATGCTGCGTGATCCATAGATAGATTAGCATCGAGCTGTGCTCATGGGCTTTGAGTCGGGGACTTGCTCTGGCTTGGATGGGCCATCGAGCTGAATGAAACATATTCTTATCGCATCGGTCCCTCTTTTCTTCTGAGTGTTCTCGATTGTGTATATCGTCGCTTCTGGCTCCGTTGTCGTGTTTCCAGCTGTACCCGATAGCTACTCCGGACAAATGTACGGTACGCGGTCGAAGCGCGGGCACTGCATTGCTCCCCCTGGACTAACACGGTGTACCCAAACTACTGACGATGCCCTCTACTTGCAACGGCGGAACGTTTTTTTTGCTCACAGCTGTACACGACCCGTCAGCGAGCATAACGAGCGCCTGTTCTGTCAGTGCAGCAGTTACGTTTTGTGGGATATCGGCGGCTGTTCGCTCAAAGGAAATATTGTGGATCGTGATCATGAGGTATAGCACCGTAAGCAGATGCGTTACAGCTATACTGACATGCTATAGACGCGACGCTCAGACCTCGTCATCCCCACCCACAACGGCTCGGTCAAAGATCATACGCAAGCACCAGTCCGTCACCGGTGTCGCAGTGTGGCAGGCGTAACGCACTGTACTTTAATTGCTCATCAGGGTACAATATAGAGCCCTCATATACCAAGCGGTTTTCCGCCAGACTCGATACGGTGATTGGGAAGACATAAAGCGGGCTGCGGGACGAGCGTATCTTCATTGAAGACAAAGAAGAGGACGGAGTCACTTTCCTTGGAAGCCGCAACGTGAATTGATTGTCTTTAAAGACAGGGGATGTAGCACTCCAGGCACCCGATATAAAGCCCGCGATGCTTTAAAGGTCAAAGAGGAGGTTGATACTATAGAAAAAATGGATACTCCCTTTGTTCACACAGTGGTGTTACCGCAAGCACCTTCTTTGTGCATACCTCGGTGTGCTACCAGCAAGGCGAACGAGCTCTCCTTTGTCTGCGCCAGTACCCGACTTTCACTGGAAATTTCATCTGTGCCCTTGTCCACTCTACTAGAACTGATGATTAGTGGATGCAAATGGAGCTTGATCACGACGGAGGTGGGACTCCGCGCCCAGTCCAGGATGTCATGTGCTCGCTTAGAATGCTGCCAGGTCAATCTTTCAGCAGGCAGAGGTCAGCAAGACAACGCAACTGGATCTTCGAGGTTTGGGCATGCACTGTCGTGGTCTGTCAGAGATAAGAGGATTGTATTGGGGAGATTATCACAAGATTGGACATGGCTTTCTATGCACAAGGTAACTCTTGCTAAGTACTTTCCTTGTCTACGGATGGTGCGCACCTCGTGTAGGGAGGGCTGGGAGGAATGCGTGGGGCCACGCAGGGAGCTATTGGAAGCGAAGAGTGTTCTGGGTACTGCTACGAGTGCGAGTTTCCGGTGAGGGGGTTGGTGTCTTCGCCGCGTCCGTTCAAAGGTACTCCTGGGGTTGGGTAAACGTTGCTGCAGTGTTTCATCTCTGTAATCGGTGTGTATATGTCTTGCCCTTGGAAGCTGCTCTTGGTGATTGCAAGGTGCTCATATGCCAGAAGAAGTAGTATAGGCAGCGGAGCAGGGCCACAATGTGGCAGAAGACGAGGAAGATGATGGACAGGGTACGGATAGGGATGCTCGTTCGTGACTGCTTGGGATTGTGGAGAACCTGCTGGGTGTTTGTTGGCAGCTGGCGTTTATGTTGAGTGATGGGTGGGAGAGAGGGTCGGGCAGAAGATGTTAGGATGGGGAAGTTCATGTGGGTTGAGTGCTTAAGTGTGCTGCCAACGGTCACAGATGCGGACTATGGTGCCTCTGCTGTAGATGGATACGAACGTAGAGAAGAGCCAGCCATGTCCAAGAAGGCAGTTTTAGCTCTGTCCGCAATGCAACCAATCTAGAGGTCGTCGTGATAGCGTATGCTCATGGGTTGCCTGGCAGTTCAACTCAGCAGGTTCCCACCCAAGATTGCCTGGGTTCACACAGAGCATCGAGATTCGACGGCTCACTGCTTGCGTTCCTGCCACTTTTGTGCGCTCTCGCCCCGTGCAACGCAGCTCTATTGACCTCACCTCGTCGTTGCTCCACGCAACCACTGAGGTAGAAACGCCTGGGTATAAAAGCCGCGCCCTCGTCGACATAACCTCTTCTCTTCACGCTACCTCTCTACCTTTTGATCGGTCAGCATGGCTCTCAACAGCCAAAGTTTCGCAAGCCTCCTCGCAGAAGCGCGAGGCGATCCGTCGCCGACGTTGTCAAGCAACGCGCCTGCCAAGGACGCTAGTCCCACTGCGGCCAAGCAGCCGCAACCTGTAAAGAAGTCGGCAGCGCCGCCCGCAACAACAACGACTGCGACGTTTGACGCTTCCCCACAACAACCGCTCGAAATGTCCGCAAAACGGAACTCGAACTACAAACACGGCCAGCCGGGGCGCGAGTACGATGAGGAGCGCCCCGAGGACCCTGCCGACGAGCCAAAGAGGGCTACGGCCGCGCAGCTCGCTCAGCGCAAGTAAGTGGACATGCTCAATCTGTTTCTCCTGCGTGGCGCGTGTTTGCTAACCATTTGTCCAGGATGAAGACGTTGAAGGGCGTACGCAGGCCTGGCGGCGTCAGCTCTGTAAGTTACACGTCAACCCGCGTCCGACCACGGCGTCGACCAAGACGCGCTTGCGACAGCGACTCGGCCCACGCGCGTTCACCATAGCTAACATGTGCGCGCAGGGCCTCGCGGCATTCAACCCCAACCCGCCTGCGGCGAACGCCTTCAATTTTGGCCCCGACCCCAACGCCGGCGCCGCATCAAATCCCTTCGCGCAGCCGCAGAGCACACCCGGCGGCGGAAGCATGTTCGGACAAGCGCAACAGCAGCCCTCGTCAGGCGCTGGCCTCTTTGCGTTTGGCAGCAACTCCACAAGCAGCTTTCCGCCCGCGCAGTCGACAACGCCGAGTAACCCATTCGCGCAGTCTACAAACTCGTCCTTTCCCCCAGCCTCAGGCTTCGGCGGAAGCAACGCCGGTTCTGCGTCACCCTTCAACCCCCAGCCCGAGCTGAGCTTTGGCGCCTCTGCTCCCGCTCCCAGCAGCAGCTTCACATTTGGTGCGCAGTCGTCGCAAACGCCAGCATTCGGCGCTTCACAAAACAACGCTGCGAGCACGCCAGCTGCCAATGAGTTCAGCTTTCTTGGTGCCGCAGCAAAGAAGAACGAGAACACTCCTGCTTCAGGCGGCTTGTTCAGCAACAGCACTGCCTCGACATCGGCACCTTCGGGTGGGCTCTTCAGCACGAACTCCAACACTCAGAACAACACGTTTGGCGGTTTTGGCACCAGCACTGCTGCATCACCATTCGGAAATCCGTTCGGTAAGGTAACTGACGCCTCGACGCCGTTTCAATTCGGCGCAAGCACTCAGCCGGCGACCGCGGCGCAGGACAACGCATCGACACCCACGCCCCCGTTCGGCGGTTTTGGGTCGACCGCAAATTCGCAAGCACCCTCAACTCCCTTCGGTTCAAATGCTGTTACTGCAGGTGGCTCTACACCCTTTGGTGCAAGCACATCAGGGTTTGCATTCGGAGCGCAGTCGAACGGTCTCAATGCCCCGGCCACGAGCACACAGGGTGAGACAACTGCCACTCCAGCCTTTTCTTTTGGCAATTCGTTGGCAAATGCTGCCACGCCTGCGCCTTCAACTAATATGTTCGGAAACTTCGGCACGAGTTCTCAAGTTGCTGCTAGCACTCCAGCTCCTGTAGGCTTTGGAGGCTTTGGTCAAGTTTCCCAAGCGCAGCACCCTTTCGCTGCTCTCTATTCACAAGAACAGGAACAAGCTCCAACTGGACCGATTGCGACACCCATATCGAAACGACCTAACAAAGTTAAACGGTATGTCAATCCTATTTCTTTACCAAAGATAGGGTATCACCAATACCCTCTTCCCTTCAAGTTCCAAGGTCGCACGTATTATCTACCCCGTACCCCGAAAACTGTGGCGCTGTGGAATATGGAAGTTTCCAAACTACCCAATGTCCTTGCGCCGAACGCTTTCGCCTTTTCACCAAGACGGATGAGTTCAGAAGCATATCAGAAGCTCATCAAAGATAGAAGATCTACATCGGATGACCAGTCGGCCGAAGCATCACAAGAAGAGCCCGCCGCCACCGAGACCACTACTCAATCACCTCTCAAGCCTTCCGAAGCATCTCAACCCACTCAGCCAGCCCAACCCGAGGGGCCTGCGACCAATCCGTTTGCAAGCTCGTCTTCATCTGTGCCAGCTTCAAACCCAACCAAGAACAGCTTGTTCACGCCAGTGAAACCTGCAGCTCCGACCTCCGACTTATCCAGCAGCAGCAGCAGCAGCATCTTCACGGCAATGAAACCTGCTGCATCGACATTCAACTCAGCCAGCAACAGCTTGTTCACACCGACAAAGCCCGCTGCATCGACATCCAACTCAGCCAGCAACAGCTTGTTTACACCTGCAAAGCCTGCTGCGTCAACACCAAAGCCTGCACTGACTGGCACTCCCGCACCAGAAAAGGAGCCCACGAACGACGCCACAGCACTGCGGGTTCCTAAGGTCGCCGTCCCATCAAGCTGGACGGTACCGGACGGCAGCGCTGATCTGCGCGAGCACATTCAGCTTCTTGAACAAGTCAATGACACCTATCGCGCCAAGATCGCCCAGCTTCCTGCGAAGGCCGACTGGTCTGCCTTGTCCAAATGGCACTTTGAGGAATCCTCCAGGCTGAAGAAGAAGATCGACGACACCAAGAAGCAAGTAGCGGCCGCGAAGGGTATCACTGGAGAAGAATCAATCTTGTCTACTAAACGAAAGACGGACGACTCGGCTCGGCTCGATTCACCTTTCAAAAAGGCCCGCAGTGGCGAGGCACCTACGACACCCAAAGCTAGCGCACCGGCCCAGCCCAGCACCACTCCCAAGGCCAACCCTCTTTCCAAGCCATTCAACCTTTTCGCAAACGCTTCCCCGCAGCAAAGCTCCGACGAACCCGACGAACCCGCTCAGCCCAAGGCAAATGAGAGCAAAGACTCTGCACCCCACGCTGGCTTCACGCCTAACTTTGGCACATCGGCGTCTTCAGGTGCAACTGGCTTCACGCCTAACTTCGGCACATCAGCGTCTTCGGGTGCGACTGGATTCAAGCCAAGCTTTGGAGCATTCACAAAGACAGGAAGCTCAGGCGGCAGTGGCTTTTTCGGTCAGTTTGGCGGAAAGACCAAGGAGCAGCTGCAAGAAGAGCGCATGAAGAAGGCTTTGGAAGAGGGCTATGATTCCCCTACCACATCTGAAGAAGCTGAAGGAGACTACGAAACAAGGGAGCAATGGATGGCTCGCTGGAAGAAAGAAGAGAGCGAGCGCCAGGCCGCCCTCGATGCCGCAGCCAACGACACCAAGCTCACGTTCGCACCCATCGCGACGAGCAAGAAGACAAACGCCCCCACTTTCAAGTTTGCCGCTGCATCCAACAACGCCGCTTCGTCCTCGGACAGCATCGTCGCATCACAAGGTTTTGCAAGCGGAGCGTCTACTCCACGCTTCCTCGGGTCCAGGCTCAGCAGTCCGGCGCCTTCGACCGAAGGAGTTCGTTCCGTGCTGGATACACCTCTGGGTGCACAGACCCCGTCTTCAAATCTGTTCGGCCACTTGTCTGCTGCATCTTCACCGCACCAAGACGACAGCGATGACGAGGCCGACGATGAGGCTGTTGCTAGGCCTTCTGTCGAGGAGGAATCAAAGAAGCGTAAGCTGGGCAATACCGGGGACCCGGATTCCGAGTCATCTGAGATACCGGAAGAATCGATGAGGCGCAAGAAGGCCGCAACCGAGACGTCCAACTTGACCAACTCAGATAGCGAGCAGGAAACCACAGACACTCCCAAAAAGGGTCGAAGCCTTGCCGATCGCATGACTAGGGAGCCATCACAAACAGCACCGGGCAAAGAAGATGGCTCGCCTAGCTTGAACTCCATCAACTCGAAACTCTATAACATCAATGGATCGCAGACACCCGCAGCGAAGAGCTCCTTCAAGTTCGACTTCGCCGCGGCTGCAAAAGCAGCACCACAGTCCGCGCCTCCAAAGCAGAATATCTTTGGTGGGGATCAGACCTTCAAATTTGGTGATCCGATCAAGTTCGGTTCAAGCACCAACACCAACTCTATATTCACCGTAACTCCTGCAACACCCTCGCCGGGCTCATCTTCTGGACCCACCGCCGCACCTCCAAAGGTTGTCAACTCTCCGTTTTCCTTCCTGTCTGCCGCCCCGTCCGCTGCTACATCAGCGGTGTCTTCCCGCGCTGTGACTCCAGCGTCAGATGCGGACGCTAGCGCTGCCGAAGGTGCAGCCGTGAACGAAGAGGAAGCTCTGAACGACGTGGAGAGCGATAAATCCATACTCACGAGCGAGGAGAAGGATGAATTCGACGTGCTCTTTGAGGCCGAACAAGTCATTGTCAACAAGCAAGTCCGCAAGGAGGGCGCCCCTAAACCTGAGTGGATAAAGATTGCAAATGGCAGGCTTTGGATCTTGAAGAGCAAAGCAGATAGCCATGTCATCCTACGTTTGCGCATGAAGAGCGGCGCCGTGCGCGTTAACTACCGCATCCCGCCTGTGCTCAAATCTTCGATCATGGGAGCCAACATGACGCAGGTTCTCACCAGGGAGCCCACGATCAAGGACGGCAAGACTATCGTTCAACACTTCATCTTTGCGTTCAACCACAAGGATAAGACTACGAAGCAAGAGCTTGCCAAGAAGTTCTCGGACACTTACAACGACACGGTTCCGTGAGCGAGTAACTCAGCTTGCCGTGTTGTCTCAACAGTGCGACGCTCAGCTCGTGGTTCCAGCAAAATGCCTATGCAGCGGCAGTTGACCAGAACGTTCTTGGAAACCTACAAAGACAACGTCTATACACTAGTATGTTGTCCAGGTCCTTCAACGGAGTGCATGCCAAGTTGCTCCTAATTCACAAACAACAAAAGTTGATTTTCAATTCTTCAATTTCTCTTGCACGGCCCTTTTGAGCTGGCCAAGTGCACATCCGAACCTACTTTCTCCTTGTACGAATACAGCGTTTCATCGAGTTGTCTTTTCTTGCATTTCACTGCATTGCGAAAGGTGTTTTTGGTACCCACGACAACGAAGGTGGGCAGACGGAATGGCGTCATGTATTGGACGAGAACAACTTGTGTTTGCATGGTTCTTCTCGTTTTGAATTTCGAAGCCAGACCATTCGCTGTATAGTATAGTTTCGAGTGTTTTGTCTGGCATGTATAGATGACCGAGAATGCAATTTTTGGACAACGAGAAAATCGTTTTGCTGCTGTGAGACCTTTTGTAAGGGGATGTTGGGCCGTGTGACGGAGTAAGTCAAACGAATCGCTGCACGTAAAAGTGCCAGGTTCCTGGCTGCCTCAGAACAAGGTTTCGACATCATGTCGCGCTACGCTACGGACTTCGCTTATAGAGGGTTGACACCCATCCGACAGTCTCGCTCTACCCCGCGTTGCTCCTGCTTCCAAGATTCTGCCGAACTGTGGGCATATGATCGCAGGAAAAGATCATATTTATAATGGAGTTGTGTCGCCCCCTCATGCATCGTGAATATAGAGATTGCTCGGCGTGCGCGATGGGTGAGACGTTCACCACTCCGGCGGATAGCGTACTCACGTATACACGCATTCTTGTGGGCATCCGCATCTACTCCGTCAATGATCTTGCAGCCTCTATACAATACGGATCACGGCGAGACTACCCGCGTAGTCCACCCGGAGACGCGTTCCACAGCCTTGGTCGTGGGACCGCCACGCTCAAAAGGCGTCTCTATACCCTACCCGGCTAGACAGCATCACGAAGTCCGACGCAGCACCAAGAATGTCGTACATTTTCCTGACTGAGAAGCATGACATGGCACAATCTGTGAATAAACCAAGGACACGAGAGCGCGTTGCTGACGGAGTTTGCTTGCGCCGAAAGCGCGAGGCTGCTCCGTGAGATGCACCCCGCCTGGCGCTGCCTAGATCTGCATCTTGGAAATCCTCCTTTTAATCGTATTCGTATCGCAGGCTTCATTGCCTTTTTCTTTCATCGGGCCCCCGTATCTTGTCTTTCGGTGTCTGTTTTACGAGCTGGCGGCTATTGGCCAATCACGCTATGTCTACACCGCACCTTCCTGTCGAGATCCACGACATTATTTGTTCTCACATTGCAAGGGAGGACCTTCACAGCTATCGGAGCGCAAGCAAGCATCTCGCCGATATTGGTGCTCAATATTTGTTTAGGCATCTTACTTTCTATGCTAGCTATGCTAGTTTGGACCGCATCGTAAATATTGGAAACCGCGATGGCCTAGCACGCCTGGTTGAGACTGTCATCTGGGACACCAGCTCCATAAGCTTAGATGTTGCGGATCTGGACGACTGGAAGACTAAAATTCTCAGCCTGAGATGTCAAGAGCTAGAAGAGCTGAGGTCGAGATGGTACAGACAAATTCAGAACCACGATGCCTGCGAACATCGCGTGCAACGGTATCTCTGGGAGGAGTATGAGCGGTATAAGAAGCTTGTTGCAACAGAACGAGACGTGCAAACCCTCCTGTTGGCGAACGTAACGAACCTACTCGTACCATTTTCGAAGCTAAAAACCATCATCATTGAAAAGAATGAAGACGACCACGAAGACGAATATCTCGATATGGAAGTTCTTGAGCCCCGGTCTACCAAGTTGGTAAAAAGAGGCATGCTGCACCGGTACCTACTATCACGACACGTGCCATACAAACCCTCCACAGACTTGTCCCCGTTCGTCGCTGCGCTGGCCGCCGCACAGAAGTCCACTCATCAAGTCGAGGCGCGAACCCTCCACTACAAAATCTTCAGCCAGCTCGAATACACCCAGCACTTACAACACATCAACGTCTCGCATATCACACACCTACATCTCCGCTTCGCCCTCCTCGATCCCTCCTCCAACCCCCAGGACTCCAGCCTAACCATGATCAACTGCAAACACGTCCTCAGCCAAGGCCATCTGCGGGCCTTCCTCACAAAGTTCACAACCCTGCAGTCGCTCGTGCTAGACCTCGAAGCCAGATCCCCCGGAAACGGACGCGCGCCGGTGAACTTGCAGGATCTCTTCCCTCGCGAGCAGGAGGACGGCGTCTGGCCTCACCTGAAGCATCTCGCCATCTACCATGCTGATACCCCGGCATCAGTCATCACCGCGCTTCTCTCGTCGCATGCGTCGTCCCTGCGATCGCTGGCGCTCGGGGATGTGTGTCTCGATCCGCCCGCCTCGTGGGAGCCTATCTTCACGGATCTCCAACCTCGCCTCGAGCTTTGTTCTGCCTCGTTCTCGCACTTCTTGTTTGATGCGCGGGTTGAGGGGTTTTTGAGAGGTAGGAGCGCGCTGATGGGGTGGTACTGTGGTGGTGGAGAGAGTGTGGAGGCGCTGTCTTCGCTGGGGCCGCGATTAGCGGAGTTCATGGTTAAGGGGGGTGTTTGTCCGTTAAGTGGGGAGAGAAAAACTGCGAGGGTTGTGGGGAGGGCGGAGGACTGGGTGGGGGAACGGAGCGCTTGTAGTATCACTTGAGTTGAGTAAAGAACTATATTTGTTTGTCCAATTCCTTGAAAGATGAATTGCACGAGAATGTCTCACCTTAATCTCTGGTGAATTTGAGTGAAACGTTTTTTGTACTCCTCCAAGCGCGCAGACACTGCGACACCGCTACAGTACACAGATTCTCCTATCCTCTCCACCCGCGGCAAGCCAATCTGCTCCAGCGCAAAACTCGCGGCCACGCTTCCATAGCACATACCCTCCCCCGCATCCCCGCCACTCCTCTGGCATCCCGCGATATACCCACCCAGAAACGCGTTCCCCGCACCAGTGGCATCGACAACCTTCTCCGAGCCCTTTGCGTAGTACGCAGGGTACCAAGTCGGTCGAGTAGGCCTGCCAACAACAAAGCCACCATTTTCTCCAGCGCGCACGATGACAGCGCCAGACTCATGGATACCGATGCTGGAGGTAACTAGAGAGGTGGCGCAACGCTCTAGATGCACTGCATCGAAATCAGAATTAGTAGTGCCTCCGAACAACGCACTGAGCTCAAGATGATTAGGCGAGAACACATCTACAAGTCTGTATGCTGCTACAAATTCGTCGTACTTCTCCGCGAGGCAAGACGCGGGAAGCGGCTCCCAGACAATAAAGGGCCGCTCGGTTGCGTCGCCACGGAAGGTGAGAAGCTCTGGGACATGGGCGAGTATTTCTGCAGGCGTGGCAAGAAGGTGGAAGGCACGGGCATGGAGTAGCGGCGAGTGTGTGAGGTCGGAGGGGTTCGGTTTTAAGGGCGGGTGTATGTATGTGAAAGTTTTTGCTGTTTGGTTGCTTAGTGGGACTGGTATGGCGGCTGACCCGACACGTCCTATAGAATCCCCAAAGTACAGACGTAAGGGTACGAAAGCGTAACTCACGC
The DNA here is from genome assembly GCA_010093485.1 of Karstenula rhodostoma CBS 690.94. Taxonomy (NCBI): domain Eukaryota; kingdom Fungi; phylum Ascomycota; class Dothideomycetes; order Pleosporales; family Didymosphaeriaceae; genus Karstenula; species Karstenula rhodostoma. The sequence goes on from MU001493.1 coordinate 1,437,308, forward strand.
CCAAATGTCTCATCCGCGTACACCAGCTTCCCCCTCGTAGACTTTCTACCCTCCCTCACTTTGACGACCGTAGTCGTTCCCCACTCTTCCTCTATCGTCCCCCGCACCGACGAAGGAAAATCTTCACCCGCAATCAACAGACAGCCGATGCGCTTACTGTCTTGTGTGAAGAGGCGTAGACCTAGCGTGGCGAAGGTCGCGGAGCCGCCGAGGATGTCGCGCAGGGGCGAGCGTTTGGGCATGTGGATGTCGTCGATGACGAACATGCCGAGGGAGACGCAGGATATGTACGGCGAGGACATTTTTAGTAAGGTGGGAAAGTAAGGTGGTTCGTGTACCTATGGTGGTTGAGGAAGGAGGAAGGAGGATGGTCGGGTTTGGCTGCCCAAACAAAGCGCGGGTGCAGTGGGTTAGTCAGCGAATGAATGTGGCAGACGGTTCATCCCAACAATTCTGTCACGGGGACTCAGCAGGACTATTTTACCGCAATTAGCAAACACCAAGCGTAAGTGCAGCGCAGCTAATCTTATAGAGTTTTACGCAATGGGTATCGGTGTACACTTCAATGCCTTGCCCTTGATCACTCATATCACACGTAATTGTGTCTTTCAGTTACGTCAAATTTGAGTACTACCAAGAGGTCTCCATTGGGAGTTTTATCAATGGAAAATTTACGACTATCTCTTTTACCTGTTGCTAAATAGCGGCATCCGTAAGAGTTGTCTCTGTACACAGTTGACACAGTTGATATGTGTTGCCACTTCTTGGCCAAGGCCTTCCTGGCAAATTCAGGTGACAAGAGTGGCAATCGTGTGCTATCGGCTACATACTATTTGTATATCTACGTCACCGAAAAATGGCTCAATGAGAAGCGTCTTATCTTTTTCGCGTGATGCACATTACGCTTAATCGAACTGTGGTTCTCGTTTCTAAAGGCTTCCGGAGATAATCCTGCGTCTCCTCTGTTTGGAGGTGGATGTGAAATAAGAAGCTTCTAGGACATCTCCTGTGTGTTCCTGTCTTACCAGGCTGATGCATCACAGGCATAAGATGTCAACTTTCATGGTAGTACAGCTTTCGCCTTGTAGCGTTCCAGACAACACACTTCTCAGCTTGTTGTCGTATGCCTGGTCTTCCATGAACGGATGCGTGTGACTCTTGGCTTCTATACCATCGATTCTTATATAATCTAGGAAGTGACTGAAACAAGACCATGCACCCACAATTTATAGTCGTGACCTTGCAAATGACTGTCCTCAGATGCCTACACCTTAATCCATACCCCCGCGAGAATGCTTATTGAACGTGGTGTGATTTCTTCCGTTTTCAATTTGGTAATGAAGTCCGCTTTCTACAACTTACTATCTGCTTTGGATCTTCAAGCATTTCCGTTATCTTCTGACAGGTATTGTACTATCGATCATCTTCCAATTCTACTTCGTCGAAAGCGTACGATTCTCACTTCAAACTCTGTAGAACTCTTATACCAGGGTTGTGGACCCATGGGTGATGTCGGACTGTAGCGCGGGGATACTGGGCTGTAAGCCGGAGAGGTCGGACTGTAATCCAGAAAGGTCGGACTTTGAGTCGGAAAGCGCGGACTGTAAAACGGAGAGGTCGGGCTGTTCGGGAACGATAAAGGATTTTCGGTGAATCGGAAGTTCATCGGGCTGTAGCCCCCCTGATCAAGAGGAGAAAATGGCGGAATAACCGGTGCAGAGTTGTCGTTTGCTTGAGGCTCGATGCTGGATTGTCCAAGTCCGGCTACAGTGGTGTCCAAACGCAAGACCTGGTTGAGACGCGTACGTGATGGCGGAGTAACTGTGCCCGTGTTGGCCATATCTTCATCATAATGCATCAGGGCCACAGCAGCCACTCTATCCTCGGTATACTGTGCATATTCCCCTCCATTCGAAGCTTCTTCATCTATGTCGTGATCCTGGCTTTCTCCGTCCAAGGACTCATCCCTGTCACTGATATCCATCACTGCACTCCTACACTACAGCCAATAAGTTCACCTAAAAGGGGTATATTTTCAATTTTTTAAATTTCCCTAAATAGTATATCCTTTTATATAGTATAGTATAATTAAATTTCCCTATTATAGTAACTTAATATACCTATCTTAGTATCCCTAGAAAATATTATAAGTTTATATAAATTTATTTTAAATATTTAATTTATTTTTATATATTTTTAAATTTTTATAAAACTTATTTTATTTATAAGCTATAGAGCTATATATATTTAGTATAGTACTAATAATTAATTATTAGTACTAGAACTTAAGACTAGAGCTTTACTATATATATCTATTATAGTACTAATAATTAATTATTAGTATTAGAATTTAAGGCTAGAGCTCTACTATATATATCTATTATAGTATAAATAATTAACTATTAGTACTAGAATCTAAGATTAAAGTTCTACTATATACTAGCTAATTATATAATATTATAGTATTAACTATTAATTTTATTAAAGTTTTTATTAGGGTCTTTACTAAGGTTTTTATTAGAGTTTTTACTAAGGTTTTTACTAGGGCCTTTATTAGAGCCTTTATTAGGGCCTTTATTAGAGTCCCTATTATAGGTAATATCTATCTTTTTAATATTACTATAGTCTCTATTAAAGTCTTTATTAGAGTCTTTACTAGAGTCTATATCTATCTCTTTAATATTTCTAGAATTTTTATTAGTATCTTTACTAGAGTCTTTAGTAGAGTAATTTAATATATTAATAAACCCTTTTTTATTAATAATATACTCTTTAGCTATATCCCTAATATAATTACTTTTATATATTATTCTAATATTACTTAATATATTCTTTATCTATATATACCTCTATAGTCCTTCTAGTCTATCTATAATCTACTATAAATATCCTTACTAAGTTATATTTATATATTTCTATAATTTAATTAGTACCTATTTTATATTATTTTATAAATCCTTTATAAGGTATTCTACTATACTAAAGGTAACTTTAAAGTACCCTTTAAAAGTAATATATAAACTATAATATATATTATTTTACTATATATTTAGTATTTATATTATTATCTTATTATTAAGGATATATTAATAATACTATTATAAGTCTATTATATAAATACCTATACTTATATATAGATTATTAACTATATACTATATAAATACTAGTAGTAATCTAAGAAATAGGTTATAAAAATAGCTATTTATATTATTTAGTTAGCCTTATAGATATATTATTATATTATTTTACTATAATAGGTTTAAGGCTTACTTCTAAAATACTATATTATTTATTAAACTAGTATAGAGCTTAAAAGGGGATTTTATATTCCTTTTTATAATTTATAAAAACTACTCTAGTATTTATTATACCTAGTATATAGGTAGTCTATATACCTATATATTATTAGTAATATAAAGGAGGTAGTAGATTTAAGTAGTATATATACTAATAAGTATAGAATTAAGCCTATAATAGAGGTCCTTATACTTCTATATAAAGTCCTTTACTAGTATAGTAATAAGTTTATATTACTTTTTAGTAACTATTAGTTATAAGACTAGTTAATATAGCTACTAGTACTTTATAAAATATTAGTAATAATTCTCTAATAATTTATCCTTTAGTACTATAGGGCTATATATTAGAATCTAGCTCTACTATTTTACTAACTTCTATATTTTCTAGTATAATATACTACTTAGTATAGTACTAACTATAATAGGAATATCCCTTTTAGAATATTTTATTATATTTACTATTTAATTTATTATAGCTCTATTTAGTTCCTATAAATAGCCCCTTATACTAAACTTCTTTCTAATCTAGATATTATAGAGTAGCTTTAGAATATTTATATATATATAGTATATAGTATTAATTAGAAAGCTATATAGAAAGGATATTATTACTAGATTAAATAAGTATAATTAATAAGATAGACTACTATTATATAAGATTATAAGCTTATTATATTAGTCTATAATTACTACTTATATAAGAATTCTTTTAATTTCTATATAATTTATACTATTAATTAATATATTATATCTATTAGTATAGGGAAAGTAGTAATACTTCTATCTAGTTCTAACTTATATATAGGTACCTTCTATTATATATAATTAATAGGATTATTTAGAATTACCTAGTTATTTTATCCCTATAATCTAAATAATAGCGGGTCTATTACCTATAACTAAGGTAATATTAACTTTTAAAATAAATATTTAACTAGTATAAATATCTAATATATCCCCTATACCTATATATAGGAGTCTTATTTTATTAATAAGTAGTTTAAGAAATATATTTATAGTCTTATATTAAATACTTTCTAATATAATTATTATAATTAGTATATTATCTAGCTTTTTATATATTATTAATTTAAAATTATATATATTAAAAACTACTAGTATAACTATTATATACTTCTTTATTATAGATATTAAGCTAATACTATTAATAATTAGATATAAAACTAGATAGTAGTAATTATAAAATAGGCCCTTTTTATACTAGTAATTAAAAAGTTCTCTATTATAGATATTAGTATATATATATCTATTTAGATTAGAAAACTCTCTATTCTTATAATATTAGAGCTCTAGTACTTACTATAAACTACTAAACTAGCTTCTAAAATAGTCTACTATAGGTATATAAAAGAACTAGGTAATAGATTAAAGTAATTTATATTACTATTCTATCTCTTTAGAATAGCGAGACTAGTTATAGAAACTATATACTCTACTATTATAATATTATCTTATATATACTATATAGCTCTAGAAGTAGTAGTTAAAATAGATTACCTTTATAGTATTAATAAGTACTTAATTTCTAAAAATAGCCTCTATTAACTCTTTAATATTTATATTATATTATTTCTAGATTATTCTATATAATACCCTCTACTATAGATAGAAATAACTTATAAAGACTTAGTATACCTCTATATTAAATAGAAAGATATAATTAGTTACTAGGCTTTAGTTCCTTTATATACTAGCTATAATATTATAATTACTTATCTTTATTAAACTATATAGTAAATAGCTTATTATACCTACTATATTAGCTTATATTTAATTTATTTATTAGATTCTAATATACTTACTTATCTTTTAGAAACTTATTATAGACTAGTAAATTAATATACTTATTCTAGTTATTCTCTTTATTATTACTTTCTTTAAATTACTCTTCTATAAGTCTATTAGCTCTTATAGCTAGTATAAAATTTTTATATATAGCTTTTTCTAGGTTATTAAAAGGGATATTCTTATAGTAGTAAAGTTTAAAATACCTTTTTTTTATTTACTAACTAATACTATACCCTCTACTATATTTAAGAGGATATTTATACTAGTAGTTTCTATCTCCTATCTAGTTTATTACTAGTACTATCTAGTATAGTTTTATAGGATAAAGTATAGCTACTATACTAATCTATAATAGTATTAATATTAATAAGTAGGAGTAAACTATAATATAAAGAGGTTATTTATCTATATTAGTATTAGTATTAGGCTACTACTATAGGTATATATAAGAAGTAAAATAGACCTATAAAGGTAGAGTATATATATATACTAAGTATACTATACTAAATAATAATTTATATAATATAAGTAGTTATATTACTAAGTATTCTAGAACCCTAAAAGCTTATATATATCTAATCTAACTCCTTATTAACTTATATAGTATATAAGTTATATATACTATCTATTCTTTTTTACTATAAACTTATATACTAATAGTAATTATTAATATAGAACTAATAATAGAATAAGAATATATAATATATTTATCTCTTTTCTAATTAAATAATAAAGTACTAGTAGCTAAGTAAGGTATAGTCTATCTATAAAAAGTAAGGTAGTAATTAAATATAGTATAATATATACCCCTTAAATACCTAAATATATTAGATACTCTAATAGATAAGCCCTAGATTAATATAGTAATATATACTATAACTATAAATATTTAAAGATACTAGAACTAGTTCTTCTAATAACTAATACTCGCTAATAGATACTAAAAGAAAGATAAAAAAAAAATTCTATAAGTAAGTTAAGTTACTAGATACCTACTATAGACTTTAAAAGTTTAAAATTATAATAATATACACTAAACGACTTAATCTATTACTAAAAAGTAGTAGTATTTAAGTTAACTAAGGTATAAACTATTTAGATATATTTAAAAAACCCTATATATAATATTATATAATAAACTATAAGTCTAGATTTTTATAGCTATTATAATAACTAAATAAACTAGTAGCTATATTTAGAGAGCTACTAAGAAAACTAGAGTTAATATTACCTTTAGGATTAGTTTATATTTAAATAAGTAATAGCCTATAGTAGGTATATTAGAGTAGAACTATTAGTAAATCCCTAGATATAAGTACCTTCTAGTATAAAACTAAAAAAATTATTTATATTTAAAAATAAGTAGTAAAGTTTATAAACTAATACCCCTCTTATATATATATATAGTATAATCTAACTATACTTTAGGTAAATTCTTACCTAGAATATAGAGGGCTTATTAGCTATAATATAACTATATAATTATAAACTAAAACTAGATTTAGGGGTATCCCTTTATAAGGCCTTCTAGGGTAGCTAGTAGAGCTTAGAATAAGTATATAAATATAAGGTTTATTATTTATTATAGGGGTCTATTATTTATATAATAAGGTATTATTAGCTATAATATAACTATATAATTATAGACTAAAACTAGATTTAGGGGTATCCCCTTATAAGACCCTCTAGAATAGCTAGTAAAACTTAGAATAATTATATAAATATAAGATTTAGTATCTAGTTCTTAGCCTTAGTTTATATTACTTAGATAAGCTATTTCTTTTATAGCTAGAGAGGGTTATTATACTATAGGTTATTATACTACCTATTATATAAGAGTAAAGCTATCTCTAAATTTAGGGGTATCTCCTTTTAAGACTATAATAGGTAGATAGAGTAGGTATCTATTATAGTAAGTAGAAAAAAAAGGCTAGTATAAAAAGTAATATATACTACTATAAATAACTATAAGTACTAAAATATAGAGTTTATAAAAAAGAAAGTAAGAAAAGAGTAATAGAGTTATATAATTATAGATATTAACTTTACTTATACTAAGTCTAATTAAATTATATAGGTAAGTAAAGTAATAGTAAATAATATATATATCTATACCTAGAGACTATATTATTATATTAATATATAAGAGTACTTTTATATATATATAGTTAAGTATTTACTATTATAGTTAATTTCCTATATATAGGGTAGCCCTATACTAATACTAACTATTAGTAAAGAAAGAAATATTAATATAGAATATATAAGTAATCTACTATATAATATAATATAGACTTATATTACTTTTACTTTTACTAAGCCTAATTAATATATATAAGTAAGTAATATAATAGTAAATAATATATATTTCTATACCTTAAGACTATATTATTATATTAATATATATAAATACTTTTATATATATATAGTTAAGTATTTACTAATATAATTAATTTCCTATATATAGAATAGCCCTATACTAATATTAATAATTAGTAAGTAAAGAAATATTAATATAGAATATATAAGTAATCTATTATATAATATAATATAGACTTAAAAGTAATAGAATAATAATAAAGGCCCTTTATATACTAAAGGATAAAGATTAACCTCTATACTTTCTACTATTTCTATAACCTCTACCCTCTACCTTATATAATTAATTACTATAAAGAGCTTTTATTTAAGCTCCTTAGTAAGCTAGTAGCGCTAGTATTACTAATAAATAATAAATCTTTAAATATAACTTAAGTTTACTAAAGTAATACTAAGTAATCTCTTATTAATCTATATATTTATAGGGGAGGGCCTAGCTTAGCTTACTTATATAGAGACTTAAAGGTAGGCTATAGAAGTTTTATAACCTAATTACTTTACTATTTATACCTATAACTATAGAATAGAGGGGGTTCTAAAAAATATAGAACCTCCTACTATAGTAAAAATTTCTTAATAATAATAGCTCTATATATAAATAATAATAACTAGTATATTACTAATACTTAGGTTATTTTTATAAAATTAAATATTGCTAGTTAAGCTTTATATAAAGCTCTATTAGCTACTAAAGTAGTTACTAATATTAAGTTATCTATAGATATCTCTTAGTACTATAACTAGTAAGCTAGATTAATAAAACTAATATCTAAAAAAACTATAGATAGATTAGAAGTCTATAGAAACTATAGATAGATTAGAAGCCTATAGAAACTATATTTAATAATATTAATAATATTAATAATATTAATAATATTAATAATATTAATAGTATTAATAGTATTAATAGTATTAATAGTATTAATA
>MU001493.1:1453600-1705771 GCA_010093485.1 Karstenula rhodostoma CBS 690.94
TAGCTAAATACTTAAACCTAAGATAGTTAATAGTAACACGATTATTAATATAGTCTCTAGCTAAGTACTTAAACCTAAGGTAGTTAGTAGTAATACTATTATTAATATAGTTTCTAGCTAAATATTTAATTCTAAGGTAGTTTACTATAATATAATTATTAATAAAGTTTCTAGCTAGGTATATAAGTAGTAATTATAGCCACTAGTAGTATTATTAGCTAGGAAAGATAAAAGAAGAGGGAGATATTATTATATTAGTAGGTTATCTATACTATTAGATAGGTATACCTTATATTAATAGTTACTAGTTAGAGGACTATAAAGAAAGAGATATTATTATACTAGTAGGTTATTTAAACTATTAGATAGGTATACTATATACTAGCTTAACTAGCTAGATAGTTATAGATATAACTACTATTTTATATAATAGGGACTTATACTACACTACTCTATACCTAATAAGGCGAAGCTAGTATATAGTATCTAAATAATAATCTAAAATAAGCCTTATTAATATATCTAGAGAAGAGAATAGTAATCTAGTATAAAATAAGTCTATATTATAAGCTTCTACTTAACTAGCTAGATAGTTATAGATATAACTACTACTTTATATAATAAGGACTTATACTATACTACTTTATATCTAATAAAATAAAGTTTCTATACTATAGAGTATTTAAGTATACCTTTATATTAGTAGTAGTATAAAGGGGGCTAATAAGAACTATACTACTAAGACTTTTTTAACTTCTTTACTAGTTTTAATACCTTATAATTATAAGTCCCCTAGCTAGAAAAATACTAATACCTAGTATATTTAAAGCTAGCCCTTATAATTATATTCTTATAAGTCCTAGCTAAGTATACCTAATATTTAGAGTTATCCTAAATACACTAATTATAATAATTATTCCCTTTAAGGAATCTACCTACCTTAGTTTCTATAATCTATATAGTATAGGAATACTAGTTAACTATAACTTCTACTATACCTTTTAAAACCTATACCTAGAATTAGCTCTTTAACTAAGTCTACTTAAGTCTAGTTACTTTTAATTAATAAACTTATAATATTTATAAATAAAATTAAAATCTATTAGGGTAATAGAAAGCTTATATACTCTTATAGAGAGTAGCTAAAGATAAGAATATAAATATACCCTTTTAAAAAATACTATTACTATCTCTACTTTTTTTTTTATCCCTAGCCTTTTCTATCTTTATATCCCTATTAAAGCCTATAGATATAGGTATAAAATTATTATTATTATTATTATTAGTAATAATTAGGGCTAGAAGAGGAGGGGTAGATATAGGGGTAGATATAGGTATAGAAGTAGAAGTAGAAGTACCTATATATTATTTTTTTTATTAATACTATTCTAAATATACTATAAATACTAGTAGTATATATATAAGAGAAGAAAGGTATTAAGCTAGCTTAGATACTATACTATATACTACTATTAAGAAAATATAAAGAATATAAAAATTTATAAAATTTTCTTTTATTATAAGTATAATCTACTTATAGGGTTATACTTAATAAACTAAAAGGCTAAAGAAAGTAAGGGAAGGTATATAGAGGTATAACCTTAGAGTAAATACTAGAATAAATATAGATAGGTAGTATAGTAAATAATTATATAATTAGGTATTATAGGGTAAGAGAAAAATAGAATTATTAATATAAAAGTAATTACTTATACTATACTAAGGCCTATAGAAGGCGCTAACTATTACTCTAAGAATAAAGTAAAAGTAAAGATTAATAATTACCTCTTTACTTATTTTAAGTTAATAATTATAATATCTATAAGAATTTCTTACCTATATTAATATTAACTAATAGTAAGGTAGAAAAAAAAATTAATATATATAAAGTATTTTAGTAAAGATACTAATTATTAGAATAGTTTTTCTAGGTTATAGAGTAGGTCTACTTTAGATTACTCTCTCCTATCTACTTAATAGTAGTATATATCTATAATAAAATTTCCTCTTACTAATATTTATTATTAGTATAGTAGAGTTAACTTTTAGAATATAGCCTATATTATAAGGATAGTTTATAAACCTAATATATATATAAAAGGTAGTATATTTACTTTAACCTTTTAAATAAAATATTTATAACTAATAGCTCTTAGATATAATATATCTTAATAAAGTATAGTAAAATAGAATACTTATATCCTTTTAATTATCTACTAGAATAATATTTTTAATTATATTACTATATTATTAAATATTACTTTTATTTCTATCCCTATTACTACTACTACTACTATTACTATCTTAGAGCTTAATAAGCTTATTATCTAAATACCCCTTTAGATAGAGTCTCCTATATAGGTTAATAAGTATTTACTAGAGTATATCTTACTACTAGCCCTATACTAAACTAATAATACTAATTATTTTTATAATTTTAACTTCTTTATATTTAGTATTTATACTAGTACCTATATATTTAATAATAGAGATAATCTAGATCTCTAGAACTAGAATAATATATTTAAAAATATCTCTAAGGAAACTAAATAGTCTAGAATTATATTATACTTACTAATATCTATAGACTAGAAGGTAAAAAAGTACCCTTTACCTATATAGTAGTCTTATCCTAAAGCTAATATATCTAATAACCTTTCTAGAAAGGGTCTTATACCTATAAAGTATATAGGTACTAGATATAAAAATAAAAATAATAAAGGGGATAACTCTATAGATAAGAAGATTAAAAAAGTAGATATATAAATATTACTATTATAAGTATCCTATAACTAATTAATATAGATATTATAGACTAAGTAATATTATACTAGAATACTATTAATATATAGTTACCTATAAAATACTAAAAATAATCCTATAACCTATCTTTACCTAGCTAGTCCTTTAGGGGAATACCTATATTACTAAGCTATACTTAAGAGGTATATAGAGGTACTAATAACTTTCTAGCTAAAATTAAAATAATTAAAAGTAAGGGTTTAAATTTATTCTTAGCTAATAAAAGAGAATAAATTTAGTAAAATCTAGAATTCTCTCTACTTTTAGTATAGATACCTTAGTTAGAAGTACTAAGTATATAAAGAAAATATATAAGGGGATATAGAGTATAACTATAGAAAGTATTAAAAGGTTACTATAGGCTATAACCTACCTAAGTAGGCCTATATATTTTAAAAAAGATACTTTAAAGGAATTTATAGTAAGAGTAGGCTAATAATACTATAATTAGTATATTAGATAGTATTTAAAGATATTTTTAATAGAGTTTAACTATATCTTTAGTAGCCCTTAACTATATAATATATACTTTTAGGGTATATTATAGGGATATAATATATATACTAGTATTAGGGAATTTTAGAATTTAGCTATAGTATAGATAGTATTCTAAGTAATATTATTAATAGTATAAGTAGCCTTCTAAGTAATAATATTAATAGTATAAGTAACTTTTTAAGTAATATTATTAATAAGAGTTATAATATCTATCTACTATATATTCTTCTATAAAATAGTAATACTAGACTTAATAAGGTAAGTTAGTACTTTAATTAGATATTAAGGAGTAGGGCTAGAAACTTAATAGTAATAGAGCTTAATATTAAAAATACTCTAATAACTATATAGTTCTTATATAGTATAATAGTCTAGTACTACTAATAAGTATTTCTTTTCTAGTCTAGTAACTAGTACTATAAGTACTTTATTATTAGCCCTAGCTAATACTAAGTACTAGTAGTAGGGAATTACTAGCCCTAGCCCCCTTTATAGCTTTAGTATACTAGCTCTAGAATATAGTTCCCTTTATTTATAGTAGATATTCTACTTTATACTACTAAAAGTATAAGTATAAATAAATACCTAATAATATAATATATATTATTAATTCTACTTCTAAGGAATAGTCTCTAATTATATAATTATTTAGATAAATAACTATACTAGTATTAGATTACTAGCCTTAGTAGTAATACTAGCCCTAGTAGTATTACTAGCCCTAGCTCTTCCTCCTTTTCCTTTTCTTTCTTCTTTTTCTCTCCTAGTTTTTACTAACTTTATAGCTATTTACTATAATTATTACCTCCTTATATTAATAATAATCTTTATAAGTATTAGAGGTATCTATTATATTTTTAAGCCCTACCTTCTTTAGCTTTTATTAATAGTACTTACTATTAAATATAGCTATTTTAACTTACTCTATTATAGAGAGCTATTTTTATTTATTAACCTCTATATTATTAGTATTAGTTTTCTAAAGGGGATCTATAGGTTTACTATTAAATATAGCTATTTTAACTTACTCTATTATAAAGAACTATTTTTATTTATTAACTTTTATATTATTAGTATTAGGTTTTTAAAGGTAATATATAGATTTATATTAGTAGTTTTATAAGATAGGTTAATTTTAACTACTAGTAGTACTAATATTATATTTCTAGCCCTAATTATATTTCTAGCCCTAACTTTCCCCCTCCTACTATCTCTATAGCTTAGGTATACTAGCCCTTTAGTACCCTTTTTTAAGAACCCCTAGGTACTCCCCTAAGTACCCCTTTTACCTATATAGTAATACTCCCCTTACCTATATATTAGGTACTCTAGTATAAATAAATATCTAATAATATAATATATACTATTAATTTTATTTCTAAGGAATAGTTTCTAACTATATAGCTACTAAAATAATAAATAGATTAGAGAAAGAACTTTTAATAATTTAAATATAAATAGTCTAGTTTAGAAACTATAATTAGAGATAATAATACTTAGATACTTTTTAAATATTCTTTTTACCCTCTCTATTCTCTTTTTTATTAGTTAAGCTATAGCTTATACTATATATAGGCTAATTATAGCTAGTCTATACTAGCTAATTCTATAGTAAAAATAAGTAGGCTAAGGATAGAAAAAGTAATTTATCTATATTACTAGTATTAATAGTATTACTAGCCCTATAGGTACTCTTTTAAATTTCTATTTTAAAGCTTTTTTAATTATTTATACCTTTTTTTTTTTTTATTCTTTCCTTTCTTTTTATCCTCTTCTACTTATCTCTATTATAGAGAAACTAGTCTATACTAGTTAATTCTATAATAGAGATAAGTAAGTTAATAGTAAAAAAGATAGACTACTTTATATTACTAGCCTTAATAGTATTACTAGCCCTATAGGTACCCCTCTTATTTATATATTAAGTACTTTAATATAGATTAATATTTAATAATATAATATATATTATTAATTTTACTTTTAAAAAATAGTCTTTAACTATATAGTCCTTAAAAGTAGAAAGCTACTCCCTATAGTACTAAATTACTAGCCCCTATTTTTATTTTTTTTATTCTCTTTATCCTATCCCTCTTCCTTATCTAGATAGGTTATAAATATCTATATATAAGCTAATTATAGCTAGTCTATACTAGTTAATTCTATAGTAATCTATATAATATTACTAGTCCCTTAAATACTCCCCTAGCTATTTATATACTTCTTTCTTTCTATCCTTTCTATCCTTACTAGTATAGACTAGCTATAATTATACTATATATAGACTAATTATAGCTAGTTTATACTAATTAATTATATAGTAATCTATATAGTCCCCTAGTAACTATAAATTATAGCTAGACTATTAGATTAAGTAATTTTCCTTATATATATAGCTAGCTTTAACTACTAATAATATTAGTAGTATATTTCTAGTACTAGTTATTAGATATACTTTTCTAATATAATTACTATAGTAATATATAAATAGTAGTCTAGTAAATAAGTAAGTCTATATTTAGATATATACTAAGTAGCTACTTTTCTTCTTCTTAATATATATAATTATATTATTTAACTCTAAGTACTTTAATTCTATTTAGGATACCTATAAATAGTTTTATTTTAAAGTAATTAATACCTAATATTATTCTAGTCCCCACGCCTACTATAATATCTAAAGGAGGGGAGTAATACTCTCTCCCTTAAAAAAAGGTAGTAAGAATTTATTATTATCTATCCTTACTTTTACTACTATTACTTTACTTACTATAAAGGGTATTATTATAGATAATTTAGTTATTACTACTATAAGCTTAATTTTCTATACTATAAGTAGAGTAATATACTAAATAGCTATAGTTCTATATCTATATCTATACCTATACTACTATAAGTCTAATTCTCTATACTATAGATAGAGTAATATACTAAGTAGATATAGTCTTATATTTATATTTATACTTATACTATTATAAGTCTAACCTTTTATATTATAGGTAAAGTAATATACTAAATAACTATAGTTCTATATCTATACTCTTATTATTAGTATTATTATTAGTACTACTTTTACTCTTATCTAATCTAGTATAGATATTAGTACCTATACTAGTATTTTTACTACTATAAAGTCCCTCTTTAGGGCCTATAAATATTAAAATATTAGTACCTATAATATTACTAGTTAGAATACTAAAAAAAAGGGAATACCTTTTATTAAATAAAATTAGACAGGCTATAAAGAAGCTTTATTATATAATAAATAAAAAGACCTAGTAAAAGAAGGCTTAGATAAAGAAGTATAAGCCTAAGTAGAGGAAAAGTTAAAGCTATTAATTTAATATATATTTATATATAATCTAGGGTTAAAAATATATATATAATATTCTATACTAAAATAAAATAGTAATAGAACTATTATTATAGCTAGGGCTAGTAATATAGCGCTAGTATTATAAATAACTAGAACTAGATATAAAACTATATATTTTTATTAATAATATATCTCTCTTATATCTCTTTCTAGAAATTTATAATAAGATCTAAAAATATATAATTATTACTACTAGCTACTAGAGCTAATAATATAGTATCCTTACTACTAGTTACTAAGGCTAGAAATATACTACTAGTACTACTAGTAACTAGGGCTAGAAATAAAGCTTTATATCTTTACTAATAATATATTTATTAAACTATAATATACCTCTTCTATACCTCCTTTTAGATATCTATAATAATATTTAGAGGTATTAAAATTTTTATTCTTATATAGCTCTTATATAGTATATAATATATTAGTATAAAGGGATATTTTATTAAATATTTTAGAGCTATCTTCTACTTATACTAGATTAGTTATTAAGTATATTTTAAAGAGAGTTTATATCTAGAAAATTAGTACTACTAAGAAGAAATCTTAGTATTACTATCTTATTAGTAAGTATATAAAATAAAAAGTATTAGAGTTAAAAAAAAGAAATAATTATACTATAATAAAACTAAGAGGAGTAGTTTAATATATCTATATCTATAAGGAACTCTATAGCTATTAAATAATCTCTTTATAAGTAACTTCTTAATAAAACTAACCTATCTATATAATAGTAAAAAAATAAAGTACCCCTAAATAAACTCTATTTCTTATTAGTTTTAGTAAATTAATAATAATATTACCTTTATATAAACTTATAGTATACTCTATATATTTAATTATATAGAAATATTAACTTAGAAGTTATAACCCCTTTTTAGTACTAGAAATATAGTAGTAAATTTATTAATATATCTTTTTTACTAATACCCCCCTTCCTACTACTACTAGAAGTATAGTAGTAGATCTATTAATATACTTTTCTTTTATTAGCTCTTTTCTTTCCCTCTTTACTACTACTACTACTAGAAGTATAGTAGTAGATTTATTAATATATATTCTTTTTACTAGTACCCTTCTTCCTACTATTATTACTACCTATCTCTACTAGTATAATTTATAAGAGTATATTAATAAGAATAATATATATATATTTAAGTAACTATACTTAGCTAGAAATAGTATAATAAACTCTATTACTAAAATATAGAGTAAATATAATTTAGTAAATAAAAATCTAAACTTTACTATATAGATATATAATACTATACTAACTAAGTTTAATTAGTATTTATTAATTATTAAATATATTTCTTATACTTTAAGTAAATTTATATTTTATTCTAGGTAGTTAACTATAATACTATAGCTTTTCTTTTCCCCCTTTTTCCTTTTTTTTTTTTACTACTACTATTACTATTACTACTAGAAGTATAATAGTAGATTTACTAATATATCTCTTTCTTACTAACTCTTCCTCCCCCCTTACTACTACTACTACCTAGAGACTAATAAGTCCTTAAAAGTAATTATTTATTTATCTTAAAGTCTCTATATATTTAGTAGTATAGAGTATAGATTTATAAAGAAGAAATTATATAGAGACTACTACTATTATTATCTATTCCTACTAGTATAACCTATAAAAGTATATTAATAAGAGTATATATTTAAGTAGCTATTTCTATATCTTAAATAAATTTATATCCTATTCTAGATAATTAACTATAATACTATAGCTCTCCCTCCCCCCTTATTACTATTACTACCTAAAGACTAATATATTTTTAAAAGTAACTATTTATCTACTCTAAAGTCTTTATATATCTATAAGCTTTTATACTAATAGTAACTATTAATATAAGACTAGATAATAAGCTCTTATACTAGTAGTAACTATTAGTATAAGACTAGATAATAAGCTCTTATACTAATAGTAACTATTAATATAAGACTAGATAATAAGCTCTTATACTAGTAGTAAATAGTATATATATATAATAGTATTTAAGTATATATTTTTAAAGAAAATAATAAATTCTTATTTCTTATATATATATTACTACTATATTAATAGTTACTATTAGTATAGGAGAAGGCTATAGTATAGGAATATAAAATTATATATATTCTATTATATAAAATATCCCTTTTAGGGATATTCTATACTTAAAGAGAGAAACTTTTCCCTATTTATAAGATTTATTACCTATTTTAACTAAAGTTTCCCTATATAGGGATATAATATACCTATATAGGGATATAATATATCTATCTAGGTAAATGTATCCCTATTATAGGGAAACTCTGGCCGTAGTGCAGTACCGGTTGTGGTCTCCCAGTTTTCTTTGCTGGCAGCCTTGGTCCACTTCAATTCCTCCACTTTCCCGTCACAAACCAACTCATATGGTGTGTCTGTCAAAGGGAACTTCCAGGTTTTCGCACAGTCAACTACAACCTCGAGCTGACTCTTCTTTTCAAGGAATGTCTCGAGAATGAGTTCTAAGGCCTTTAGGTCGGGAAGATTTCCGATGGCTGTACCCCAGGATCCGTCGTAAGCTGGGTGCTGGCCAGCACGCCTTTGTGTCGCCAAGGAAAGCATGTCAGCCAAAAATGGTCTCTCCATTAAACCGCAGGCGGGATCTAGAGCGAGTTGTTCTTCGCCAGAATTGCTATTCGGCTTGTCGGTCCAAGTCCACCAATCGGTGTGCGGCCTGTTGGGAAAGCCAGTCGGTCAGTTGCGGTCGGTACTAGGCGCTGCACAGAACTTACAAGCGAATGGTAAGATGAATTAATGGGCGAGCAACCATTGCGCGTGCGATGAAGTTATCCTGTGTCTGTAAATAATAGTGGCCGATCTCGGGGTCGTAATCGCGCGATTGGCAAGCGTTGGGTAGAGTCACTTTGTCTCCGTCCTCTGGGCACCAGCCGTCCACATCTTCACCGAATGTGGTGAGGCCAAAACAATGTGAGGGTAATACCCCTTCGGTTCTTTTCCAACGGCGATTATAGCTGTAAAAGTGAGGAGCCACATAGGCACCTGAATGCCTCAGTGCTGGATACCATTTGTCAAGCTCAGCTTGAAAGCCACCAGACTCTAATCCGACTTGCTGGAGACTGCAGTCCACTCGTTGGATCAACGCATACTGCCACTGGGCATATGTTAGCTTGGGAAAAAAATATTGTACATATCACAAGTGCTTACAGGCGCAAGGCGTGTAAGATCAGGGCGTGAAGGCCCAGACTCGTGGTAGGATATGTAGCCTAGATGTTCAAGAACCAGTCAGTCAGAGTGGATCTCATTGCCGCGAGTACTTATATGTTCCCGACTGAGCAAACGAGAGTATCGTATTTACCATTGAGCAGTAGCGGTAGACGATAAGCCTCCAGATAAACCGCTCTACAGGTCTGAAGCAACGTGCACGCGATGTCGATTCGGGCGACATCTGAAGCAACGCCAGTCGCCCCTCTGAATTTGTTCTCACTATTGGGCGCAGGCGCCCCATTGTCTGCCAAAGCGTACACAAACACCATATCACGGATCTCCTTGGGCAGGATACCGTAAAGTGGGCATTGCTTTTGTTGGTTCACGCCGGTGAAAGCTGGAAGGTAGAAAGCCAGAGGCTCTATTGGGCGACCAAAGAAAGCACAATCTTCTTGGGGCTGGGAGCGCGCACTCATGCAATTGCAGTTGTCCAGTCCATCACTGTTGTGGCAGTGGTAACTGCCTCGTTGCTGCGATTGTGCGTGAGTGCCGGGCCACACATGTGCGCGCCTGCGAAACGTCTCTTCGTGCGTTCTCGGAAACTCTTTCGGAATCCCGAGTCGCAATTTGAACTCCTGGTCTATCATTGCGACGGTGGAGTGAAGGTGTGAGAGTTCCAAACTGATGAGATCGAGCTCAAGTATTGTCGATGAGGCTGTGCCCCGAGGCCACCATGTGGAGGTGTAAACTAGGCACCCATGGCGCTTCGCTCGTTTGGGGAAGCGCAACTATAGATGGATTTCGGAAAAGGAAAGGAAAAGCCATTCTCCTGCTATCCTTTTATTTTCCATGTTAGAATCAATATGGGCATCTGAATTGGGGGCCGGGTTCGAGTGCGGGGTCTTCGCCCCCTGCATACTGTGCACACTTGGCCTTTTTTTTTTTTACGCTGACAGATGGACCGTTCGGTTAGCGTCGCACCCGAGAGGGAAGTCCATCTGTCTCGCTCGACTTTTCTTCTTACATTCTAGCATGAAACCATCGTCGCCTCCACAACTCTATCTCTGGTGTTCAGTCCTATGATCGTTATGATGGTGGAAGAGCCGTAATAGCTCATCCGCACTTCGGCTCAAAACGCGGTTGGGTTGATGGCATGCGGCTGAAATACAACTGTACTATTGATCCGGCAGCCAGTCCGACTTGAAGCCGCGTACGATCCGTGCCATGGCGGCTCTATGCTGATGTTCTCCCCAAATCAAAAATTGTGAGTGCAGTGCGGTGCGGCGAGATATGGATGCTGCTGGGTTCGCCTCTTTACGAGTTTTCATGCAACAAAAAAGGTATTTTACGTCCTCTCCACGTGCACATCGTTACTATACGACTTTTAATATTATAGTGACCTTTACTGGCAAAGATTCGTAATCAGTACAGCCCTGTCTCAGGGTCGCACGTTTCGGCAAAAAGCAGCGGGTTTGTGCTACGCAATCGGCAACGCGAGCTTCTAAAACAATACCCTGAGAGTTTCCATCAATGCAAAGGCCTTGGAGAGTCACCTCATCTCCACTTACTTTCCCCGCATTATAATCACTAGCCACGATCTTCAGCCTATGCGGAACCCGCACCAGGCGGTCATGCCTCAAGGGTTCAGTTCCTTGAGGCCCACGCCGCACTAGCTCCGGCAGCCGCAGAACTGCTTGACATTCATGAACCAACTCGAATCGCCCTCAATGTGATTTCTGGCAGAATGCACGAGATATGCGGCGCAATGCACCCGACACAGTCCAATATCCGTAAAAAAGCATGACCAGGCGGCCGATCGGGCGTCGCAATGTCGCAGGGGTACCACACTGTACAACCGCGAACCAACGTTTCCGGATTCAGATCTACTGCCCACAAGACGCATGTGTGGTGCAGCTGGTCTGCGTCTCGACCTTTCTTCTGTATCGCTCTTTGAACTCTATTCTACGTGTATGTTACAATTGTGTAATGATGTTACCTACTATCAGTGCAGTCTGGCTGTGCTGGATTTTGGCTTTGTGGTTGACAGGCGTCGGGGCGCAAGATAATGGAGGTGGAGGTAGCGTGTCCTCTGCAGGTGCGAACGCGAACTTCGGAGGAGGCAATGGAGGGTTTGGCGATGGCAACGATAGAGGCGGAGGTCGATTTGGACACAAACCGGTAAGTTGTGGCAGTGTGTTTCTTCCTCTCATAAACAGTTGCTAAAGTTCAAGTAGGACTTCCGCAAAGGCGGTCGTTTTGGGAATGGAAGAAACGGTGGGCAGCAAGGTGGCGACCAAACTGCGACAGACGACCCGAGCAGCGAAGCTGATGACGAAGACACAGAGGGCGCTCTGACTTCGTCCTCGCCTGTTACGCTTTCTGTGCCTGTGGAGATATCAGCAGCACAAGCAATTGTTACAGTGGAGACAACGGTTTTTCCAGAGTCAACGAACAGCCCCATCGCAACGTCTTCGACACCTATCGAAACTTTTGAACAGCCTATCAGCAGTGCAGATGCATTCCCGACGCCTCAATCTCGCCCAGCGACTCTTGCCGGAATACCCTATGTGGCCCCCTCTATCACTGCGATCGTCCAAAGCCTATCTTTTCTAGCCGCACTAGCGCCAGTGTCTTCACTGAGCCCAGTGTCATCCCGTACAACCATTCGACTTACGGTAACGTCTTCGACAACCGTGTATGTAGACTCTACTACTCTTCCACTGCCGACATCTGCGCCAGCAGAAGCGGACTCCACCTCGGCGCAAGCTACGCAAACTCCTTCGCTGGACCTCGCGCCCCTTCCAGCCTCCTCGGTGAAGCCGCTCAGCGCAGGCGAGAAAGCCGGCGTGGGTATCGGCATCGCGCTTGCTATACTCGCGATTTTCGGCGCAATCGCATACGAACTCTACCGTCGCCGTGAGATGAAAGCTCGCGAACCTCTGGGCAGTCAATATGAAGGGCCCCCTCACCGTCGTCTTGTGCTCACGGGTGCATTTAAGAGTTATTTTGGTCCACGTAACAAAGGCGAGCAAAAAGGCGATCCCGAATGGAGTATTGAGTCTGCGGAGAAGGTATTCATCGTTCGAGCCGGGAGTATAAAATCCGTCGAGTCACAGCCGCGACCTATGACTCCTCCGCTACCCAGCCTCCCATTATCTGGGCCTAGACCTGCGCTTTCAGGTAGCGGCACAGAACTTTTGAAAGTGGGCATGACAGTCCCGGAGCGGAAGCCGACCCCGAGACTGGCGGATCTGGCGCTAAGTAACCCCCCGGTTTCGCCGAGTTCATTTCCTAGTCCGCCGCGAGCTGGGAAGAATGGGAGCTGGCCGTTGCCGGAATAGAATTTCTTTAAGTTCACTCACGGAGTTTTTGTTATGGCTTTGGGTTTCAGGATGGATGGCGTTGAGGCTCACGGAATGAGGCTAGCTAATAATATGGCATGGCGTACTGGTTGCGTCGTCCATACCTCTACGAGTCGGCTGCGTTGCAAGAGTGAACCTTCCGTTTCTATTGTTCGTAGAATACACGGTATACTAATATCTATAGATATGGGGGATTTTGAACTGTCTTTCGTGCGTCTGTTGAGCTTCCATCTCATTCCAAACTTGTCACACGGCTCCCAAACTACAGCACCACGGCAAGAGTCTGAGTACGGTTTCCGCAAGACGCAATCCAGAAGCCCACGGTATCTAATTATTGTCTCACTACTGTAGCTCGTGTCTTTAAGAGGACAAGGATATTCTAGATCTTATGTGCAGAGCTTGCGGCTCAGTAAATACAATTATATCCTCCGAACTGAGGGGAGCCAGATCGCATTGCTATAGCATTGATATCATCCGAACAAAGCTAGTCCATCAGTTTGGAGATGCGCATCTCATTCCTGCAGCCATATTCTAGCCGTCTCTTCGACCCAAGACTCAAACCTATCTGGCTCTTTCCCAAGCAACTTGATCTGATCTTGGTACTCCGCATCCGTCATCGATATTCCAGACGCCAGGAGAGACTCGAACAACAGTCTCTGCGAGCGTGCTAGATCCAAACCAGCATCACCAGGTATCACCCTCCTCAACAGCTGCTCCGCTTCCGCCGCTCCTTCTGGTGTAATATAGACACCCTTGACCGGCTTTCCCAGCGCCTTGGACCAGATCTCGGCGAATTCAGCACCGGTGTACAGCTTCTTTGTCCCGAGTTGGACTTTCTTGCGATGCCACGTTCCCGTAGTGTCGTACATAGCATTGCGTGCTGCGATGGCAATGTCAGACAGTGCGATCCTGCTGATGCCGTGTGGCGAGAGCCCCGCCAGTTCGCCTTTCGCCATGATGTTCGTTTTCTGCATGTAGTCGTTGGCGAAGAAGACTGTTGGCCCCAGAACGGTCCACTTGAATTCAAAGGGACCGTGTAGGAGTCTCTGTTCGACGACGGCCTTTGCAAGCTGGCGAGGGATGGGGCGAGTGCGGACGGCTTCCTTGAACCCGGTTTCGGACGTGAAGTCGCCGATGCTGGAGAGGTATATGAGGTTCTTGACGGTGGGAACCCTGCGGATGGCATCGAGGCATAGGAGTGCGGTGGACATCTCGTCGATGCCTGTGAGGCAGAGGAAGACTGTGTCTACCTTGTTGTCCTTCAGGAGTGATTCCACCCAAAGCGGGTCTTTGACGGAGCCTTCTGGTAAGACGACATTTTGTTCCGCTTTTGAGATGGATGGGAGTGCCGACTTCAGATTTTCTGCATTCCTGGTTGGGAGTACTAGCGTTGGCTGTGGGCTTTGGGCCAATAGTAGGGGTACTAGATGGCGGCCGATTTTCCCGGATGCGGACGTGATTAGAATGGATTTGGGGAGAGACATTGTTGCAAGTGGAATGCGACTGGATCCTGTGATAAAAGAAAAAACGTTTTAGAATGCCTTCAAACTACCTTGTATGCACAGAGATGGTCCGTTTTATAATAACCAGTTTACTAACTCATCGAGTAAGCACTTAAGTTCATGACTCACCGAGGAAGCAGTTAAATACATAGCTCATCGAGTAAACACCTAAGTTTGTGACTCATCAAGTAAGTACTTAAGTTCAATGAGTTGTGTGACACGCGGCTTGTAGCGTCCGCTTCCGATTGGTAGCAACATACATGGTATATTTTCATTCGCACTTTAACGATTGGTCCTCGTTCAATGTAGCGTAAGAAAACTTATTTTGTAGTCCGTCTAACTGTGCGACACAAATCCTGGTAACTAGTGTACTCTTCAACCACTGCGCCCATCTGTCGGGCCAATTACCTTTACACTCATGTCGACACAAAGTCTCCTCATGCGGTACAGCAGCAGCTTCTACTGGTATAGGGGTTCGATCTTCCCGTCTCCGGGGCCAGAACAATAGGCGGGACCCCATCGCAAGTGCCGTCCCGATGATAGCAGATGCCACTGCTAGTCCGACTTTCACTTTACAAGAGAGCCTACTGTGGTCGCAGCCCTACCGTAGAAATTGGATGCTCCCGGTTGAGCTGAATTAGGTTAGATTGTTTTCTACCCCAATTATGTAAGCTATATAGCGTTCTGACCCCACTTTTACAATCTATTCTGTTTTCTAGTTAGTTCGCTTATCTATAGCTTAACTGGGAGCATCCAATTTCTACGGTATCTTTTGGCAGCAGGGACTTCTTAGCCCGGTTTTAAAATGGGGTAAGATAATATAAGGTCACTAATTAATAATATAATCTAGTCCTAAAAGGGATTACTATTATCCTATTTAGATATAGCTTATAGCTTAGTATATCTTTATTATATTACAGTATCCCTGCTCCGGGGGACCCACTGCCAAAAGATAGGGCTGCGACCACAGTAGTCTGAGAGGAGGCCCCTGTAGAGGGGAAAGGCATGGTCGGCAATGTGGACGGGGGAGAATATGCAGTGCCAACAGGTGGTGTAATAATTATTGAGCGCTGTAATGATAACTAATACTCTGCCGCCCTAATTCTTCCCTGCGAGACCTATTCTCCTCTAGTAGAATTACTAGAATTGTATTAGTAAGGTATAAGTTATTATTACAGCGCTCAATAATTATTGCACCACCTGTTGGTGCTTGTGTAAGGAGAGGTCGATCATTTCTCCTGTTAGGTTGCCTTTGTGGGCTGGATGACATCATCGGATGCATGTGTCGTTACCGAATGACGCAGCACAATTATGTGACACACATCGGATCCACCTTGTTCTCGGTATTCGAGTATATTATTTCAACAACTTAACTACTCTAGTCACTTACAAAGAGTGGCTTGGTATCATCGGGATATCTTGCAAATAAACACAAAACCCACGCTGCGGTGCTAAACTCCGGAACATATCCCTCCATGTTCGAATATTTCCAAATCCAATCTTACTGCTTAGCCTTCTCATTAACGGACTCAGTCGGCGGCGACTCCATCCCTTCTCCTTGCGTGACCGCAGGCTTCGGTCTCCCTTTGCCAGTGACATCCCGGAAGATAGCCTTGAGCGTGTGCATACTCGTCTTTCTTCCCTCCCACAGGGGATACAACCCTACACAAAACGCGCTGCAGAACATCCAGAGGATACCGACGACGACCCATCCGGTGAAGAACTTCTTACTGAAGATGTAGCCACTGCCATACATGGGCATGGGCCAGAGCACCAAGAAGGCGAGCGTCATGAAGACGGTCATCCATCGCGCGATCTTCGAAGCCTTGAGGAGCTTGGCTTGCTCTTCTTCCTCTTCGACGACGCTGTGCCGGCGTTCGCCCGGTACATGTTCGATGTCGACGTGAGCGGCTGTCGCAAGGTCGTGGTCGTCACCCTTGCGGATGGCTTTCATGGAGACCCAGTCGTAGTTTTGGGGACCGAACGCGTATGTGAGGACAGGCACGAAGATGAGTGGTGAGAGGAGTGCGACGACGTTTCCAGCCAGCATAGGGTTATTGGCGCCGGTGGTAGCAACGGTGAGTTCGCCGCCTTCCTTCTTTGCAGTCACGAGCCATGCGATGAGCGAGCAAGCGAAACCCAGAGGCGGTGAGAAAGTGGCAGCGTACCAATTTTGCTTGCTCCACATCAGGGTCAAGGTTGCAGGGAGAACGGCAGAGGAAATGATGACGCCCATTAGGAGGTAAAGGTAGCCCATGGAGATGCCGATGTAGTAGAGACCAGTCGACCAGGCAGCCATGGCAACAGCAAACGCAACGACCATCATGTGAGACATGTAGATGAGTTGTTTTCCAGTGGCCCGAGGGTTGATGTATGTCTGGTAGAAGTCATAGGTCCAGATACTTGAGACAGCGATAAGCTCAGCAGACATGGCTGACGTAACAGCCATGAAGACAAGGAGCAGTGTCGCAGCCGCACCTCCGCTGCCCAACATAGCTACAGCAGCATTGGGAAGTACAAGGCCCGCGGAAACATCGGCAGCGGGAAGGCGGTTGGGATAGGTTGGGAAAACGGGATTGCTCTCCAGAGCTACAGCAGCAAGACCCATGGTAGTAGCGGCTAACCATGGGATCGCGAACCAAGATAAACCGCCCATGATGTAGCCAGGCAGAGCATCGACGGGGCTGGCGGCGATAGCCTTGTTGTAGTACCCGTTGTCGCAAAAGACGGTCCCGAAATTTCCAACAATGTTGATGACGAAGAAAATAGCACCCTCCTTTGAGCGCATTGTAAGATATGAGCCTCCAGCGTTGCCTGATTTGATCAGTTAAAAACATCTGTATAAACTCTGTAGGGATTGTATACCTTCAACCGGATGCCTCTTGGCAGCTTCGACGAGCAGATCGAACACTTTGGAGGGGCTCCCGAGATTGACATTGGTGGCATAGGCAGTGAACGCGAACATGAGAAGGATGACGAGGATGACGACCGTATGCGCGTAGTCGGTAAGAAAAGTTGCTTTGATACCACCAAACATGGTATAAAGCACGACACCCACAGGAAGAAGGAAGCAAGCAGCAGCAGTTGGCACACCGGTGAGGGTTGTTACGACGGCGGAGCCTCCGGTGAGCAGCATAGATGTGACCAAGATGTTGGTGAACAAGCCAAATACCATGAAGACGATGTGCGTAACCGCTCCATAGCGCGCCCGGATAACTTCGAGGAAGGTGTGGGCGTTTGGTGCTCTTCGTTTCAATTCAATTGCGATGGTTGCGAAAAGGATGATTTGGACGGTTGCACCGGAGGCGTACCAGAATGGGCCGCTGACGCCGTAGTTGTATGCGACAGCACTAGACTGGAGTAGCGTTGCAGCCCATGTCCAGGAAGAGACGACGGCAGAGGCAACAAGACCAGACTTCACACTACGACCAGCAGTGCTAAACATCTCCGACGTTTGCAACTCATAGTTGTATCTGCACCAGTGAGCGATTGCATAACGGTCAACGTAGGCGAAGATAGCACGACATACCTTTTCAAAACAAAAGTAGTTAGGATCATGAAGAAGCTTCAATACGTAAGCATCCAAGATGTAGTTGGCAATGCTCCAATGAACTCACGCGAAGGCGAAGCCTAGCCCGATGACAACACCATAGCCGACAGCTTGTGACAGCGGAGGGTTCGCCATGGTTGTTCTGATGTGAGCCTTCGAGTAACCACCAGCCGACTGCTGCTGCTGGGATGGGCGAGGATGCGTGCCTTGACTGCAGGTCTGATCCGGAAGAGTGGCGATTATATATGGTCACCACCGAACAACAAGGCCTCCCCAAAATACGTTGTGCTCTAGTGTACCGGTAAGCGGAGACAATGGCGTGAAGCCTGTAGAGATAAAAGAAGTGACGGACGGTTCGAGACCCATGGTGGCCGGCGCCGCAGGTATACTGCCGCTCTTTCGTGATGGGAAGGCAGCGAATTGCACATGTGTGCATGCTATAGAATTCTCCGTATTGGTCGTGAACGTCTTTTAGTGGAGCCGTGGGGTAGTTCGCCATGGTCGAAAGAGCAACGATACGCTGCGTTGGGCTTGACCCTGGCTGGAATTGATAAGGAAGCGAGATGCAGTCGAGATAAGATGAGCGGACATGTTTAGTCACGCTGCGTGCTGCTCAAGCAGATCAACCTCCTCATTGCGTATTGAGACTGACAGATGGACGAACGACGATCCTGTCCACTCCGCGGAGGAGTTGCATCGATGTCGAATATATTTTGGTGTTTCCATTGCCGCGTTACACCCCAAGCTGAGGAGAGGGCTCCAGACCGACGCCGTCACTTCAGCCACGTTGAGAATGTGTGCCATTCTCAAAAGCAAGCAACACAAGCATCTCCGCGAAAGCTGAGGGGTCGCGTACTGTCTCATGGAGGAGCGGCCGTTGTGCATCTAACGATATCATCGCCAAACCTGTGATTGGGTCATCTGGAATCCTTATCTCTCAGCCCTGCGCACCCCAACCATCTGAATTCTACCGCTGTGGGGGATTCGAGATGACAATACTCGATCGTGTTGCTAATAAATGTGCCGAGGTGAGGTAAATAGGGTACAGGTCTGCGCCGACATCGCTCTCGAACAATGGCCATCATCTGTGCGATTGCTTGCATAAAGGCGGCTCAAAGCTCGGGTCGCACAGTGTACGTGACGATTGAGATGCTGCGAGAAGGGTTTTCTTATGACCTCTGCAACGAGCATACCGAAAACGTCCCTGCAGATGGCTGAGTAGGAGCATGCTGCGAAAATCCGAGGTTGGCATGCAGTGGGGAAAGAGCCATCCGTCGCGAAAGAACACGTGATGACGCGCCCTCCAACTTCCTCCGACGCGACCACCACTGAATGCCGCGTCTGCCAGACGGGCTCACTTCACATGCCACCAACTCATGAACCCACTGCACTATGCGATGCTCGAAGCTACATGTCCGCGTTCCCAGTCGTCCTGCGACCTCCAATAAGCCACAACCCGCGTCGGCCACCAGGCCAAAGAAGCAAGTATGCCAAACGTCCACAGGACCTCGTCGAACAATGAATATGGAACATCGGGATATTGTTCAGCCACGAGGTAGTTATGCGCTTTGGTGAGCCTCCTCTCCGGGACCTTCTAATCCCTATCCTCCTCGCGAGCGCGTTTTCCTACTTCAATATTGCAGTACCGGAACACATCATCTCCTCTCCAGGCCATATGTGCACCAACTTAACCTTTCGTCGCGTCTGCAACCGAGGTGCCTACGCAGAGCAACTGCCAATCAATGAGTTTCGTCTCGTGCATGAGTGACATTCCAACCCAGTGTGCCAAGCTCAAACGACATTTCGCGAGCAATGGCCTAATGCGTGCGCAGCCCAATGGAAAAGGGCGCATGCCAAGCTCAAGGGCGCGTAGCCTCATCTCTCGACCTTTCCCTCGTACTTCTCCGAAACCTTCTCCCGTTTTCTTTGGGACGTTGCCGCATCGAATCACACCATCATCGGTCTCGCACTCGGATCCACCTCAGCGTTCAACGACGATGGCACCAAGCGGCAGTGGTACAAGAGTAACAGGTAATAATCGATTTCACGTGGTTGGAGGGGAAACGTTTGGGAACTGCATCGATTATTTACGAAATTGTTGTTATAGGGTATCTCCGGCCGAACAACTTTGGCCTTTTTCCAACATTATGCATCCATCGTCACTCTCGGGACGCGACACCAAACCGCTTAAGACGCTGTGGAAACCGCAGTGAATTTCAACTAGAAGAGTTAGATTTGGGCTTACAAGAGTTGAAGGGGCAATGCTTACCTGGTCATTGACGACCAAACCGGCAATACTGGCACTGGTCAAGGTAGAGATGACACCGGAAATCAGTGCACTAAGAGCAAGGCGCGAAACGTCACCGCTGCGTTCCGGACTGATCTGGCTGAGCACACCAATCTGGGTTCCGAGAGAGCCAATGTTACCGAAACCGCAGAGGGCATACGTGGCAATGAGTCTGGCACGAGGCGACAGGGTGGCGTACTCTGGCTCGTTTTGCAAGCTGTTGAAGGCAACAAACTCGTTGGCGATGACCTTCACACCAATCAAACGTCCGACCAGGAGGAGCTCGTGCTTGCTGCGAGGCACACCGATCAAGAATGCGATCGGGAAGCAGATGTAGCCGAGGAGAAGCTCTAGAGTCAGGTCGTAGTCTCCGTCGAGGTTGATGTATCGGCCCCACCAAGTCAAGAGACCGTCGACAAGGCTCAGTAGTGCGATGATGCAGAGGAGCGTAGTGATGATCATGCCTGCAATCTTGAGACCCAGCCACGCACCGTTGGCGAAGGCGTGCAGAGAGTTGGCGGCCTTGTGTTCATCATCGTCAGGAATGACAACGCGTCCAGCAGTAAGGGTCTCCTCTTCTTCGGGGTATCGCAGTTTACTAATGGCGAGGGAAGCCGGAATGCTCATGACACAAGACGAGATGAGCGCCTGCGGGTTGATGCCCATACCAATGTATGCAACCAGGACACTGCCAGCGATGGTAGCGAAACCCGAAGTCATGACCTGATGCAATTCTGCCTGGGTCAAATGTGCGACGAATGGCCGAATCAACATAGCAGACTCTCCTTGGCCAATGAATGGCGACGCGGCAGCCACAACGGCCTCGGCACCAGAGACGCGCATGGACCAGAAGAAGAAAACGGCAAATTTGCCAATGAACCACTGTACGATGCCCCAGTAGTACAGTAGCTGCACAAAGGCGACGAAGAAGATGATGGCCGGAATGACGCTGAAGAAGAAGAAGGTGTTGGCCGCGATGTCTGGAGTGGTCAAAAACGCCACACCATCCTTGGCAAAACCCAACAGCTCACGTGCCAGGGTGGAGACGAAGTTGAAGATGTCGTAACCAGCTTGGGTCCTGAGAACGAACAGGGCGATGATGAACTGCGTGAGCATGCCGACGATGACAGTGTGCCAGACAATCTTCTTCCTGTTCCGGGATGTGACATAGAAGAAGAAGAGGAAGACGACCAGACCAAACAGACTGATAGCACGGCTGGCTCGAGTATTGTCCACGGATTCCTCGCTTGCAAAGGTTCCGACCAGGATGACGGCGATTGTCAGCGCAGCGCCAGCATAAGTGCGCATCTTTTCCGGGACCAGAGCGACGATGCGTACACCAGTGTTGTTCCACACAAAGTGCATGGGTCGCGTGACGATGGTGATGGGGACATGGAAGAAGATGAGTCGAAGCATGATGGCCAGCCAGAAAAGGAAGGGGATGACCCAGTTCTTGTCATGTCGATGCACCACAACGCTGGCAACCCACCAACTGCTGGGCGTCAGTAAATGTTCTCGGCCACTCTCGGCTACAAGCATTTTGCAAAGCGTACCCGGTGAAGAACATTCCAATGAAGATGTGGACGAAGATGCGGAATCTTCGGTACAACGAGGACATGGAGAGTTTCTTGGAATCGTGCTCTTCGGCGACTCCGTTGGTGTGGGAATCTTTCTCCAAGCTGCCCTGCTCGGCCTCGTAATAGCCGCCCGACTTTTCAATGTCAACGTCTTTCCGCTCCGGGTGGCCAAGACGGTGGAGGGCATCGCCATTTGGGTCCTGCGCAGGTATCACGCTCGGTTCGTTGAGCGTGGTACCTCTGGTGTAGGCCTTGGTGTCGAGGACGTCTGCGTGGGTGGCGGCACCATGGTGGAGGTGGTCGTGGTGGTGCTCGTGTGCGATGTCCAGCGCGGGGTCAGGGTTCCGAACAACACCGGGCATGGGCGAGCTGTTGTGCTCACGCGACACGTCGGCCATGGTGAGAGCTGGCACAAGGGCAATTCCTCTGATGCAATTGAGGGCAAGGAACTGGTACAGTCGACAGGGCCACGAGACGGATTTTATTTGTGGTCGCACTGCACGCTACGAGATGGGGGTCGGACCACAGCTTCGGCCTAGACGACGCTTCGAAGTTCTGTGCGTTGTGGATCCTTGGCCGAGCAATGGCAGCTGCCTCTTGCAGGCTGGTGGAGACGGCGCGGGTCGGCTTGATTGGCAGCCCGGCCTCGTCCGCCACTGCTCCCTTTTCTCCAAGAGCCCGCCGTGCGGCCTCGCGAGTTCCTCCACTGCCAACACTGCCAACACTGCCAACACTGCTGCGCCGGACGGCCCCTGCGACGCTGGCTGGGTCCTTATCACGAGGAATGGGGCCCCCGGTCTCATTTGCTGGCCCGTATGATATCGCAGCTGGGGTACGAGATAAGCGCGGCAAATCTGCGCTACACAATCGCGGGGCCTCGGTTGACGCTCCCTTTGCGGTTCGCGTGGCGGAAGCCCTGACGTCCACCTTTGGCTATCTTCGTGGACCCCGAGATGCACCACCCTGGCCATGCTCTTCAATGCGACGTATTCGACCCAGCTGGACACGGCGCGTGCCCACCTCCCGCTTGTGGAAACTGGAGAGAAATTGGTCCGGAGACGGGCCCAAACGCTTACAGACCGTCTCTCCACCAAGATCCCCCGTCGCCTTTTAACGCGAGCAGGCGACCACTTTGTATCTTTCATTAGCCGCCTCCGATAACCAGGGCCGCGGTGCGCTGGTCTCACGCGACATCTGCAGTCACTCTCCCTCGACGATTCGCAGGTTAGAGGCTGATTACCATGCGGCTTCATTACCAGAACAGTGGTTCGGAAGTCGCCTGCGTGCGAACCCTCATGCGTCGTGCTGCGCAGCGCTTGAACGATTTCGAAGTCTATCTGCACGACGCCCAATGATGCGCTTCTAGTGCGCTTCCTTTGTCCTTATCACGAGCGGAACAACGGTTGGACGCGTGCGCTCTGCTGACGGTGGGTAACAGAGGGTGTTCGTGAAGCAGTCCAGCTCGATTGCCAGTTGGGCAACAGACGTGGACTAGACGAAGGTCCCTTGCGCCCTCTCTGGCACTTCTAACCGTGGATTACTGGCTCATGGCAGGTTTACATGCATGCGGCTCGCGCAAGTTGGATGGCACGCGCGAGACAGTACCAACTCCGCCCCTAGAGTAAGTGCTCCTCGGAACTCAGCCACTTCAGTGCATATCAATGGTCCACGATGATCACGCCCAGGCCTGCCTCTGATAAGGTCCAGCTCGCGCCGCCCCGAGCCTGCAGCGCTATAGCTCGCCCTTTGGGGCGATCTGTGCAGCATGTGGGTCACTGTAAGGCGCGTCCGCGATAACAGTACAATGCACGCAACAGTCGCACGACGCACCTTCAGTGTCTTCTCTCCTTCACAGATACTTGCAGTACACGGAGCCATTCTGAATCTACCATTCCGACACTTCTCTGAAGGCAGTTTAGGTTTATGAGCTTGAGATCATTAATCTAGCCAAGGCTTACAGACACGCTTATCCGCCTCGGTCCGCAGGATCACCGTCCCCACTCATCGCGTTCCTCGTAGACCTGTCTTCGTTTGCCACTATCCACGCAAATGGCTCTGGATGGAGTGGATTCTATTGTCAAGTGTCTCAAGCATCTCGAGGGATCGGAACAGGACCGCTTCGTTGCTCACAAAATAATCCTGTTCCGCCGTAAGGAAGCATTGTAACCATTCGTTCGCACAAGTCAGTGCCCAGAACAAGAGCGCATTGGATACATACGAAAATCCCTCGCATGACGCCCAACGACAAAGAAGAAGTGTCTTGCTGCATCTATACCCCCTTCCGCACTGTCTCTCAATCTCTCCACAATCCCTTTTCGTGTGATCAGACCCTCTATCTCTTCTCAATGACCTATACTGGGGTTCAAAAAATCCTTCACATGTTGCAAGAGTAACGCCCCAACGCTGAACACCCCAACAATCAGAGTAACATCATTGTCCAATCCGGCTGGCGATAAACCGTCCACATCTTCCGACTGATGAGTACGGTGCTGTTCGCTATGCGCAAGGTGGCTGTGGTGGTCTGTTGCAATTGCATCTCCACCATCGTTCACATTTCTCGAGCGATCTTCAAGCTCTATGAATCGTCAGCATCAGGTATCGCATCAATATGAGGGAAAAAATATTACCTAACAAGAGCAGCGGTTGCGCTCCGTCCCCCTCCGCTTGGTGAGTTTGTGCTGAAGTTGCCCAGGTTGAGCCTGGTTCGTATCCAGCAGTAGATGCTGGCGACTCTGGCGAAGCTGTCGGAGTGCTTGAATGCACGGTGGGACAGCTAGAGCCAGCGAGAACACGCCAATGATCAGACCACAGACTACTGCTAGAGTCCACTGCATTTGGACTCTTCCAACGTTTGCTGGGGCCGTAAGCGAGGTGGCTGCGGGCAAAACTGTATACGACGCAGTCACGCGAAAAGCGGATGCGTTGTAGGGAATACGCATGATTGGAAATATAAGGAAGCGAGATAGGATGATAATGATGATGGTGATCTGGCATCCTGATCAGTACAAGCTCCGGAATTTAATAGGCAGGCCGAAGTTCTTCGAGTTGCTGTCCAGAATTGATTCTACCACAGAAGGAGAGGGAAGTGTGCATCAAAAGGGGTTAGCGCGGAATCGATTCTGTGTCTTTCCACAGCTGTTGAACAACACGACCTTCTCACCTCACCCCGCCATCTCATTGACACCCTCTCGATCAAATTAAACTATCGCTTGAATAACATCAAGATCAGAGAATGGAAGACATCTTTCAACAGTCGCACAACATTGAGGACTGGACCCAGCTGGACGAGGCTGAGAGCTCAATGCAGCTCGACATAAGCGGCCATGATCCTGAGACCTTTCTGCAAGATTTGATGCAATGGGAGAGCAGCATGGCCCCACTTCAGCCACATCAGCCCCTGGTCCCAAGTCCTACGCCCTCTGGCGCAATGTTTTCAGCGTCAGAACGACCATCGCAATTCGAGGAAGATCCTGCTATACTCGGCGCGACACTCTTTGACTCAAGGTTGTTCAATATTGATGGACTCGACATGCCCCAACTGTCTGCTCAGGGCACTCGATGGTTCACCATTGAGAAAGGCCAGCATCATTGCCCAGTTTGCAATGCGACGTTTCAAGGAGGGGGTTCTGCGGTGCGATTGGTAAGTTCAGACGACTGAACGTATTTCCCTAGCTCATGGAATCAGCACATCAATCGGATACACATAGAAAAGGAGCAGATGGATATCAAAGTGCTTTCCAGCAGCGCTGGCCGACCAAAAACTAAGGCCACCTTCGATCATGCGGAACGACCCCGAAAGAAACGTAAGACTATGGATCTGGAAATGCGCACATCTCTTCCAAATGCTTATGAGTCATCCTTCAATCCGGACTACATCAGCCTCGTGGAGTTTCGCATCCTCCAAAATGTTACCCGACAAAAAGAGTACAGAAGCGACCTCATCGCCATACAGCGTGAACTAGACAGACTCGTAGTACTTGCTGAGTCCCTCGTCCTGAAAATGAAGTCATGGCGCAAGAAGATCACTATCCTGATGGCAAACTATCCGACTAAGTCTATAGACGGATCGACGGTTGTATTTGAAGCAAGCTACTATATTATTGCAGCTTTAGCTGTAATATTAGTGGACTTAGTGCTCGATTCAGGAGCTCTAATTACCCGCCCATAACAAGCGCTATAATTAGCCGAAATAATTAGCTCTAAGCGGCCGCCAAGTGTCAGGATCTTAGCGCGGCGCTAGAGGATCATGTCATAGATAACTACCCTTTGCACCTCTCTCTGCACCTTCTCTCTGCAGCGTGAGCTTGCAAGCTAAAGCTGCACCCTTTTTGGTGACCCATTTGAAGTATGGCAAGCGCACTAACACTGGCGCCGATGCCTACTTTTGCGCCCAAGGACAATCCCGCGCTAGCCTCTGGTGTACCCACCCCGCTTTCCGTCTTTATAGAGGCCGAAGTGTCCGAAGTGGTAGATCATAATGTCGAATTTGTGATCGAGGCCGGAGTGGCGAGTGCATCGAGGTTTCTTTCGAGCAGGAATACAGGCACGGGAGGTCTAGTGCCGCTCGATGCTGGTATTGTAGTGACGAGGGGGCGCTCGGTGGCCGTGGGCGATGTATAGTATGATGATGTATTATGCTACTACAATATCAGAGTAGAGAGACGCGCTCGCGAGGAGGAAGGGGATTAGGAGTTGGTAATTATCTATTGGGTGAATTTCGCGTTCGGTGTAAATCGTTGGGGGCAGATTGTACGATAGTGCGTACCATCCGCACCATCAACCATGCGATGTATAGTAGCTGACATCCGATCCTGATATGGCAATGGGAGATGAAGCTCTTGGTGGTATTTTATGAAAGCGTAAGAAGCTCGAGGGTTGAGAAGGTCACTTGCTGATTGTACTCAAACATTCGAGTTACTACTATACAACCGAAATTTTTATCCCACACAAGAAGAGCAAAATCGACGCGCCAATATTAAAGCCTGTGTCAATTGGCTAAGACCTTCCCCGAGTTGCTGTGCGGAACCGGTCTCAAGCAGAAGAGCACAGAACCGAAGTGGTCGCCTGAAAGGGCTAGCGCAAAACCAATTCGATGCCTTTCCATAACATGACAACTCAGCCTCGCGCGCTGTGAACGAAAAAGCGTACTTGGTATCCTCAGATCTCAATCACCTTACATTCTGTTCTTTCTAATACATAGCGGATGCCACACTTTTGCTTCAGGCATCTTTCGACACGACGCTATCAGTAACTTGATCCTCGCCTCGGTGAGGCGCAAATGAATCGACCGCTTCAGCAATCTAAACACTGGCTTGCGGGGAGGGCGGAAGATTCCTGCACAAACGATTCCATGGATCCCACACACAACGAGGAAAAAGAGCATATGCCCCAAGGTGTTTCGTGGAATGAATATATCGATCCGCGTGGGCTCTTCGCTCAGACTCCTACCTCTACAGAAGCGATACATGCGCCAACAACATCATCTTATTGGCGCAACGATGGGGAGAGCTTTGGAGTTCCCGATTCGTCGGATTTTGTCGGTGACACAACTTTTGCCGGCTCACAGAACTTCGATGTCGGCATGTCAGGCTCCGATGTTGACATGACCTTCTCTGGTATACAGAACTTCGATATCAACACAAGCCCACCTGGAGGAACCTATATCTCCAACGGAGAAATACACGTGAAGAAAGGCGAAAAGTTCTGCCCATTGTGCGGCCAACACTTCGTAGGTGGAGCAGCTGCGATCAGAAAGGTTGGTTAAGATTCGCCCACTTTGGTGAATCCTAGAACTTGGACTGACTGAGCTAGCATATCGAGTCGACTCAAAATAAGAAGGAGAGCATGGGCCTTACAGTAGCTCCCTTCGTGCCCTAGTAGAGCGAGAACCAAGGCCGCGTCTGAACAGAAGATCTCGAGTGGAGCGGTCCGCAGGCGACGCCCAACTCGTACGCAAAAATCTACCAGATCGTGTATCTCAGCTTTCGTCACTGAAGAGGAGTATCGCGAACTGCTACAAGACGTTTTAGCTGTGAAACAAGTGAACAGTGCGATACAAACCGAAATGGATTTCATCGCTCAGCAGCATGACGAAATCGCCGTTTTGCTGGGGAAAAGACACACAAATTTCCATTCCATCATTCAGACTGGCACAGATCATTTCGTTATACGGTGCGGCGCAAACAAGTTCCTGATACAAACCCAAAGGTGGCGGATCGAACTCACGGTGGTAAATATATGTCCGATATTTACAGTTGTTCACGCGCGGGACTGTCGAGATCCCATCATCTGTATTGAATTCGAGGACTACCTTCTTCCGGCTTTCTACATCGTCCAAGTCTATGCGGATGTATGCAGAATTTTCCATGCTAGAAATGCCATTCAAGATGGTGATCTCCTGGCTGAATCAGAGTTCGATAACGAGCTCCACGTTCCTGCCAACGCGATTTGTTATTTCTTGAACGAGACGATGAGTGTCGTCAGTGGTTATACCAGGCTCGTTAACGAAGGCGTAATAGAGTAAGTGACTTTCAATCTGTTCACAGCATCGTTTCGCACTGTCGTATCAAAAGACTCAAAATCCTTGCAATGCTCACGTAACTGACATGTAAATGAGGTAGAAATAGTACACTTGTTTTCGAGTATGCCACCTACTCTAAGTAGAGTTGATTAGTTATGATGGCTTCGTATGCTTTTCCAAGCCACCGCAAAACGTAGCGCAAGGTTGATAAGATTTTGACTCCCAGTCATTTCTGTGATACACCACACCCAGCATTTCTTCTACGTTGACTTTTATGGAATAGTAAATTGCACGGATGAAACGGACGTACTTTGTCTGGCGTAAGCTTGCTAGAATACTGCACTGCGAGAACAAGTCCCTTGCACCGCCTGCCCCTGATGCTCCAGCGAAACCTTCAACAACAGACTACATCTCCCCAATCACGCCCCCCACCATCCGTCACGCTCCTAATCACCTCAATAATCTCTCCCGACCTACTTATCATCGGACTATGACTACTCCCCTCCAACACCACCCTTCCAAACTTCGCTCCCTGTTCCTCCGCGGCAGCCACCATCCCCTCCTGCACCTGCATCGGAATCGCCCTATCCTCCGTACAAAACACAAACGTACTCTCCACATGCGCATACGCAGCGTACGTCGTCTTCCCAAAATAGCACTGGTAGCTAAACGGCACCAACCTCCCCACCCACGTCTCCGCCTCCGCCGCCTCCAAATCCCCATAGAAAACCTCCCGTGGATTCCCCGGCCGCACGAGCATCTTATCCTCCTGGACGATAAACCACGGTAGATCCTCGCCCTGCAGCGCGTCCATGAGCGAGACGCCTACGGATGTGACGAACGCCGAGATGAACACGTAATGCAACACCCCGCCCTGCTCACCCCGCCCCGCCCGCTCGCGCTGCGTGAATCCTTTGAGGGCCTCGTTCGCGGGCACGCTGCCGTACGAGTGCGCGACGATGACGACGTCTTTGCCGCCCTCCACGAGCGGCGCGAGCGTGCTACGTATGGCGGCGATGTCGGGCTCGAAGGAAGAGATGGGGGTGTGCGAGTTTGAGGGGAGGGAGACGGAGAATGTTGGGAAACCGGCAGCGGAGAGGGGGGCGGATACCAGGTCGTAGCAGGAGGGGAGGTGCCATGCGCCGGGGACGAAGAGGATTGTGGGTTTGGGCTTGGAGGGGGGCATGGTTTGGGGTGAGGCAGGGGCAAGAATTGTGATGCTTGATGCGTGTAGAGTAGTCGCGATTAGGTATATGTGAGCGGTCACTTGGATGTGGTGCTTCTGGGATATGGGCGGCGTGCGATGTGACCAGATGCAAGTGGAGTCTGCGGGGTTGTTAGACTTTCGGGAACATGGACGGGAGATGCGGGGCGCGGAAGTACCAGTGATGTGTGTGCCGTTCATAACTTCTGGGCCTGCGGTTGGGGACAAGCTTGCGAAGCCCATATCGACGTTTGCGGAAATGACGTACTTTCATACATGTGTAGGGTCGTGTTTCTTAGACGAGAGGAGAACCCCATCAAGAGCTCCACTTTGCAAGTGCCACTATAAATGAAGGCGGAGACGTCAAGCACGTGAGACGAAGACCTGAAAAGGGTTGTAGATACACACTCCCATTTGGACTTTCGTGAGGGTGATGTAGCTTTATGCTAGAACAGCGTGACAGAACGCCTCCCAAAGCTCGAGCACGCCGGCTCACTACTGTCCAGAACGCCGTTTCCCTACCCAACTGAAACACCCCAGGCTGAGGCACTTGGAACAACAACGTCAATCAGGCCCGGAGCTGATATCATCTCCGTCTGAGTTGTACTCATCCTCGAACTCGCTCTTCAAGCTCCTCGTCGTTCTCGGCTTCTCCGTCATCAGATTCCCCATCCTCGTGGATACCCAATGCGACAGGCCCGTCATCCTCATCAAAGTAATGATACCAATACCGCCACCATATTTCGTGAGGGGTCCATGGGTCATTGTCATCGTCCAATAGCACCCCGAAGCACCCGTTATGCAACATCCCCAGGAGCGATGTCAACATGGCAATATTGACATAGTGGGGACTCTCCTGACTAATATCAATCCAGCCCCAGTCCGTGGTCGCCATATCACCAGCACCTTCAAAAACTCTTTGCACATCGTGTCTTTCGCTACAAAAATCCTATAGTCGTACTTTCCTAGCATCGCGGGGGTGGCTCTCCATTGGGCAGTAGGGGCACTTGAAGCGCGTGCCTTTGGAGATGCGATCGAGGGACTCTTGTGCTATGACGTGGCCGCATGGCATCATCATGGGAGGGTTGGCGTCGGTAGATTGTTCCTTGGAGACGGGGCAGACGAAGATGGAGTGGAAGTGGTAGGTTGGCGGCAGAGGGATCTCGACCTGTTCACCATTATTAATTCTACGGCTCAAGATAAATAATGCAGTGGAGTAGGTGGGCAGAGATGGGGTTGGATGGAATAAACTAGACGTACTGGGAGCTCGTTCTGCGTCGTCCATTCTGTGCGTGTCTTCTCCATGATATTTTGCAGCTTCAGCAAATGGGGCAGTGCAATGGCGCCAGCCGTAGCAGCGATGTACAGCGGCGAGTCAGCCGAGAGGCCTAGCAGTGAGCAGAACTCGCGGGTAAAGGAAGTGGCAACTTCTTCCCATGCCGTGTTGTTGTAGAAGTACCTTCGATAGGGCGAGTCCACAACATTCTGCCAGTATGCCATGGCACCAATGAGCTGTTGGATCTCATGTGCGTATCGCCCTCTGAAATGGCCGAATTCACGCCGCGCATATTTGTATGCCTCGAGCGGCCCTTGGGGGTCTTCTTCCATAGGCTCATCGTCATCGGCAACGAGCCCATGTCCCACGAACAGACACACGAACTGTAGTCTGCACAGCTCAAACTCCAGGTTGCTCCCACGCGCTTCCAGCAGATCGCTGCGCTGTCGTGCCCACCGTATGGCAGGCTCCAGGTTCCTCTCCTGCCGGAGCTCGTGTAGTATGAGGTACATTTCCCGAAACTGTCCCTGAAGTTTCTCTGAGTTGAAGGATTCTTCTGCCAGGTCTGCTTCCCGGGAGTCGTTCATCGAAGGATTCGGTGTACTGGCGGTGGGTTCGGGGCGTGGGGGATGGCGATGGGCTTCTTGGATGAAGGTGGACGCTACCGAGAACTCGCCCTCGCGGAGGAGGTGCATGGAGATGGCGCGGTTGACGAGGCGCGGGTGCGAGGAAAGGGCATCGTTGGAGGCGGGCGGGATGGGCTTGTCTTTGAACTTCTGCTGCTGCATCAGCCCCCGCATGTTGGTAGGATAGGCGGGCTCGACGTACCTTGTCCAGAGCCTTGCCGTATTTGTTCAGTCCGGAGTATATGGGCTTGATGTCCTTCTGCGCCTGTTCAAGACTCCTCTTGACGGGGTCTTGGAGCTTTGCGAGGGTCAATGGTGCGGTCTGCGGGTCTGCGCGGGCATAGTTAGGTATGGCTCATTGCTGGAAGGCGCGATAAGGGCACGCACCTGCAGCGACCTTGTCCCGAGCTGCGGTGAGCAGATCGATGACGCTCTGGACGTCGTGGATGCTGGCCGAGAGGTTTGCCGACTTCTCCAGCACGTCCAGCTGCTCCAGCAGCTCGAGCATGCCCGTCGGTGGCGGCGGTGGCGCCATGGTTCAGCGCGGAATGTGGCTACGAGAGAACGGGGCTAGATTTCGCGCAGCAGTGAAAGTGGTCTGGTAGTGAATAGAGGGTGCGGGAGCCCGCGCGGGCCATGGCGTGGTGGTGAGTGCGTTGGGACGGGGTCGCGTTGGTGAGCTCGGTGATCGGAGCAGGGATGTCTGGCGTGTGACGTGTGGGGGAGGGAGCCCGGAGACGGCAGGCGCGACCGCAACCGCAACCGCAACCGCATCGGGTATCCCACTCATCGCGGACCAGATGCTGCTCCAACACGAGAACGATGCATAGCGCTGCGCTCCCGACCAGCCGCCATATTGCCTTCTCCCACCGGCTCGCGGGAGGACGCCGCAGTCTCGTGCCGGAGCGAGCACCATGAAGTGAAGCAGCTGCCACTCCAGCAAAAGACAAGGACAGCCTGTGAAGAGAACAACGCGTACACACAAACGCCGCAATGTCGTATAATCTTCCCACCATGACCGCCGCCCCGCGCGACATGGAGAGGGAGAAGGACCGCAGACGCCCCCCGACATCCTCGCCCATCGACACCGAGCCCGCCCCTGCCGCGCCCACCTCCAAGCACACGAGATCGAACGCGCCCGAGCTGTCCAGAGTATCCACGGCCATTGATGACGAGCACGCGCAGCTGGCCTCGGCAACCCACCAGCGCTTCGTGTTGACCGACAACGTCGCTGCTCGTTATCTGGAGGAAGATGCCGCTATCCAGGTGCTGTCTCGCCGTGAGAAGATCGAGGGATATGAGATATATCTGGTCGAGCAGTGGGCATGCTCTCGCATCCACCCGACCTTCATCATCACACACTATACCGGAGATCCAAAAGACGTCGTGTACGGACATGTGCTCAGCGTCCCAAAAGACGAGACCCAATGGTCGCCGCAACTGCGCACCTATTTCAGAGCGTTGGACCAGTTCCATGCGCGGAGAAGAGAGACAAGCTTGGGAACAATCATGGTTACGAATCTGAGCAGCTTCCCCTCGTCTTTGACAATCATTCCCGTACCGGAGGGCGATCTGAAGAAGAGCAGAGAGTACTTCTTCGTCAACGAAAACCTTAAAAGGCTCGGGTGCTCTGGTCGTACTGGAATCAAGCTTGCTACCCCCAGTGGTGCCACGCGGGCAAAGTTCCACCAGTTGTACCGAACAAGCGATAAGATCCCACTTAACAGCTCCGTCATCGAGCTTGTGAAGTTGTGCCAGGTTGCATTGGTGCTCTTCGGCAAGCTCGAGCCTGAGTATGCAGATGGTTTGTTGTGTGATGTGACGGAAAAGGCCATTAATGACTGGTGGGTCGAGTTTGGCAACGAGTACTACACCGTCGAGCCGCACGATGGGATCCTGGGTCCTACGACCGTCGCTGCCCTGCTTGGCATGCTTATGGGTGCACGTAATAGATTGCGCGCCTACAACGCACCTATCTCCAAGGACGTCTTCAATATTGAGAGCACCCGCCGCGGCATCTCTTACTTTCAGAAAGACCAGAGGATCGCCAAAACTCGTCAATTTGACCGGCAAACCCTCGAACGGTTGCGCCGCGCAACTGCCAAGGCTGCAAGCAAAGAGAGCTGGGCGGTACCGCGGGCGTTCAAAGGTGCAGTGGCCGAGCTTGGAGGAAAAGGAGGCGAGATGGTTATGGGCATGGTCGGCGCAGGTGAGAAGGCTGGGATCGCCGACATCGAAACCACGGACATCGATCGCTTTGTGGAGCTTGTGTCTGGAGAGCGATCGAAATGGTTATGGCATGGGAAACCCCGCAAGACCGGAAGTGTCGATATGTTTAGCCGCCTACCCCGAGAAGAACGATCGGTTTCACCGAACGAGCGAGGCACTACACATATTGCAAGCCTCATCAAGAGAGAGTCGACACTCGAAGGTCACAGCTTTTCAGCGCGGGATAGTCGCGATGTCAAGCGTACAGATACACAGCTGGCGGTCGACGGCTACGACAGAGAAAAGGACCCAAACTCAAAACGGGCAGCTATCAAACGAGCTACAGAGAGAATCGAGACAGGAAGTGGCTTCCATCGCATCAAGGACGTGGTCGGCCGGCGCAACCATCCACCCAAACCTTCCAAAGACGATCTACATCTACAACATACTAAGTCAGACCTTTGGCCTGTGGCCCCCCAGAGCGGAAATGGTCCCATCACATCAAAGACCGACGATCCCAAACAAAACCAAGACACACGACGCGAAGCTCTAGCTGGACGACGGACGGTCAGCAACTACGATCCGAAAATCGCCCAGGTCCTCACAGAAACACCGACAGCATCTGCCAGCACCCTCGATCTACATCGCGTTAGCGGTCCTCATTTCGACGGCGCTCATGAGTCCACAGCATCCACCGGAGTAGACGAACAGGAGCTATTCAAGACACATACCGCCGAACCCTCTATCGCAGGTTCTGTCTATCACGGGATCGATCTCAACGACAAGCTACCTTGCGATGAAACCCAAAATTTTCCTCCATTACTCCGGCGGACCCAGAGCAACGACCAACTTGATCCCTATCATCGGATGCACCGCAACGACGACTGGTGGCCACGGCACCTCTCGTTCAGCATCGCGCAAGAGAGCGTGTTGCGGTGGGAAGGCCTCGTCGCGCCTGATCCCGTGGACCCGGGACAAATGCAAAATCTCCCTGAGGCATTGGCTACGACTACATTGGGAAGTGAGGAGGCTAAACGATTGCATCATAAAATCGCGCTTCTCTCCTCGCTCGACGCGCAGTGGGCCACGTCGCACATTTCCACCATAACATCTCTCGACTCTGCAGCCGAGCAAGACACCCTACAGCTTGAATCGCTCTACTACCCTGCGCTCGATAGCTATCAGTCGTTGCGGGAAGACGTGCATGAGATTATATCAAGTAATCGCGCGCTGTTGCAGGAGCAAGTGCGGGATCTCACTATGCTGAGTGATAAGTTGGAATACGAGATTGGGAGCCTCAGGAGTAAAGTGGATGACTTAGAGGAGGGCGTTGAGGAGCTAGAACGCCTGGTTGAGGGCTTGGAAAGTAGGGTTGATGAAGGCGAGAGCCTGCTTGGCAGCGACAAAGAAGGTTGGTTTGGGTGGGCGTTACGAATAGTCACTGGTTTTTAAGACGGCGACGTCCTCGGCGTAATAATTGTATAACATTGTTACGCAGCTTCGTATAGATGTACAGGTAAATTAGAGTCGCACGGCGTTGGAGGTTAGGCAGCTTTTCGGAAACTCGTGTATCGAGGATTCGCTGCAGAAACGGAACATAGGAGCTGCTTCTTACTGGCCATAGATAGATTTCCTCACCGCTCGTTATCAAACCTTGTATCCGGATGTTGTGCTCTTGCATCCCTGACTACTCCATTTCATATCTCTTCG
The DNA here is from genome assembly GCA_010093485.1 of Karstenula rhodostoma CBS 690.94. Lineage (NCBI taxonomy): Eukaryota > Fungi > Ascomycota > Dothideomycetes > Pleosporales > Didymosphaeriaceae > Karstenula > Karstenula rhodostoma. The sequence goes on from MU001493.1 coordinate 1,489,301, forward strand.
AGTTTCAGTCATAGTGACATGACACCTTCTGTTTTTGTCTTTATTCAACAATATCACACCGAAGAGTCCTTGGCACCAATATGACGGCAGCATTCGGATGTTCCAGGCTATGACGTGTGCTTCCCGCAGGGCGCACGCGACTTTAAGAACCTCGCCTCGCCGCGGGCGTGGCCTCGTGGAAGGGTAACATCAACGCCGGCCACGGCGGCACGCTGAATAACGCCAACGGCGGGACCTTTGGGGAGACCATTCTCAACTGGCTGCTCTGGACCTTCAAGAACGACACCGCTACGGCAAGCTACTTCACGGGCGGGTACGAGGCGGACAAATGGCAGGTGGACGCATGCTTTGGATCAGTTGAAGCCGTTTTAAGTACATGGGTGGGGAAGGGTCAGATTTGGGTAGCTGTCTGAGATAGTGTGTTCGTTGATACTGGAGTTCTCCGGAGGACCCAACAATAGGACAGTGTACATGACAAAATATCTACTAAATCGCTCTGTTATCCTTGCGTACGGTCCTTTTTGCTAGCCACGCCTCCAAGACACCCCACTTCGGCATCTTCAAATAATTTCTACGTCCGCTCAGTTATTCCCAACTACCCTCATTGAGCGCACCCCCTGTTATCTATATTATGTTCATCGAAGTAAGGTTCCTTCGCATAATTCGGAGTCATTTCATATGTAGGGACATTAATATTAGGACTCAATGCCGTAGACAGACGACAGTCTTTGCTAGATACGTATTCCCGGACGGCAGTGGTGTGCAACGATACTGGAGATCTCCCAGTGAAGGACGATATCATGGACCTAGGATCACTGGACCAGCGCAGTACATGCACAAACAATACCTAGAAAGAGTGCCGTCAACAAATATCTTATTTGTCCATCGCAGTTTGTCCCGCACCAGCTGACCTGATACTCTATAATGCCTAGATATGACCCGTCGCTCTCGCTCATCTTCATCACCCCAGCGCCCCGCAATCAACACCGCACTCCATCACCACTTTCATCGAGGTCACCTTTGCGATAAGGCGTCAAGGCTGCCACAGAACCATCCCACATCAGTGAAAACCGCACCATATGGAGCCCCTCTTCCGCATCCCCATCGCTGACGTCCCCCTCCCCTTGACCACCACCGTCCGCGATGCCAGACAAAAGATCAGCGAATGGCTCAAGGTAAAGCTAGCCAATAACTACGACTGGCGGCAGCGGAACATAGAGGGTATGGGTGAGAAGACGGGCGTTGATATGTGGAATGTTAGATGGTTCCAGGATTATGGGAAGACTCTGGAAGAGGAGGGGGTGGGTCGAGTTGGGTATGTGTGGGTGAAGTTGGGGAATAGGGCGACGAAGGAGGTTGAAGATAAAGAGGGGGATGTGGAGGAGAAGGAGAGTTAGTTGGGTGGGTGCGGATGCTGTACATGTGGAACTGGGACGGAAACGGAGGGGGGGATTGTCTGGCTGCATGTATGATACTTTTGCACAAGCTTTGGTGACATGATCGTACTCCTTCTTGAGAAAGGTAGAATACGTGAGAGAGTCTGTGAGGGGTTGACCATGAGCTGCCAACTGGGCATAGTATGCAGGCGTCGATATTGGAACACTGGAAGGCTTTTACAACGTGAAAAGTATTGTAAAGTCGTGACCCTTGTCAATATTTTACTGGTAATGATACGGCGGGAAGGGTCCAATGAGTGTTTTTGAACGGGACGAGCAGGCTTGCCAATCGCAGGGAGAGAACGAGACGCTGCGCGTGATGAGGGATGCAATCCGCGACATGATACGTTTCTTCCGGGTCCTTGAGTACCCCTTTCTCAAGCCTGAGTTCCAGGATCTAGACTCTGTGTACTGGAGCACGAATACCCCGCGGGAGAAGAGCCCCGCGTACTTGCAGTCTCCGCCCGAGGGCAGCCCCTGGGAAGACGACGATAGGGAGCAGGCGCAGGCGCAGGGGCTCAGCAGCAGCAATCGGTATGGGAGCGAGTATAAGAAGTGTGGGGTAAGGGAGGGGTGGCTGTGGCTACATAGGAAAGCGGATGTGGTGAGAATGAGTAAAGGGCTGAGTCGGATTGAGGTGAGGCGGACGGCGCACGAGGTGGGGGCTGTGGCCATGGCGGTGGCGGATATTGGGAGGGATGTTCTGGGGATGTCGGAGAGTATTAGGGAGATGGAGAGGAGGCTGAACAGGGTGGTGGGGATTAGGAGGGTGGAGTGATATATATGTCTTTATAATGATGTATACTTCGATTGGAGAGAATCGTTCAACTAGCCAGTCATGGTGGTATCTTCGGATACTCCGCAAGATAGGCCTTCGATCAAACCAAGCGCGCCCTCCATCTGACGCAGCCATCCTGCGATTTCAGCATACAGTTTGTACGCTAGACCACGGAAAAACCAGTATCCACACTCTTCAGCACGGAAGACGAGCGCTGAAACCCAATGTGCGACTACAACGAGAGCCGCTGGCTCGTGTCGAGAGACCATGAGTCGGAAGTTCTCCGGTACTCTGCTTGGCCACTGTACCTGTAGCCATGTTCAGCGAAGGTCTGTAAGTGGTATTGTGTCAACTCACCATGCTGTGCCATACAGCATTTGGCGAAAGTGGAGCGGTATCGGGTGTAAAACTGGCGCTATAATGCTCCACCAACATGGCAACCGCTGCAAGTGTGGCCATGACATCTTTCAGGTCGTTCGGCCTGCCAAAAACGCCAGACATTCGCGAAGGTAGTTCGTCCAAGCGACCGAGCAGTCCGATCGTACCTTCGCTCTCGTCTGAAACTCCAGATTGACTCCTGCGCCTGAATATCTGACCGGCACGGGCAAAGATTTCTTCTGGAGTACCGACATTGCCGTTACGCTCGACGAGCGAAAAGCTTCGGAGAGCAGTGAAGAGGTTTAGCAGTTTGAAAGGAAACGAACTGAACGGAGTAGATTGCTGGTCGAGCACAGGCTCCATCAAGGCCCAGTGAGCACACCGTAGGATGCACATTATCTGCCCACCCACCTTTCTCTCCTCGTCCTTGTCCTCGGGGCTGTGTTTTCTCCCACGGACAGGAAAACTTGCCTCCCTGCGGCCTGTGAGGAAGCCTGCGAAGAATTGCATCGCTCGCTCACCGTGCGTCTTGACTCCTGCCTGGTCGTCAGTGAGGGAGACCATGTGATACTCTGCTATGGCTAGCAGTCCAGACATCATCCAGTGTCTCGATAGCGCCAAGGGGAGAACTATTGCTTGCCAGTAGTTCTCCTCTATGTTGGTGCCCGGACTCGGAAGGGTGAGATGTGTTGAAGAAGTGAAGAGGTAAAAAGACTTGATTGTCTCAAAGTCAAAGCCGATCGGAGACGGGCTGGGTGAAGTGTATTCCGGTTGGAACAAAATCCTGGACATTAGGTTTTCCTTGGGCTCCCGAGCTTGCGCAACATCGTAGTCACTTTCTGGGGAGTCGCTGAGCTGTCCATCGCTCGAACTGACCAGGTCTTCTTCCTCGGTCGCTTCTTCTTCGTCGAGCATCTGGTCAGTCACATCTGGAGCTGTTGTGCATCAGTGAATGATGGTCTCTTAAAGTTATTTGGGTAAAACTCACACACTTCGAAGTAGCGGATTTTGGTTCCTCGGAAGAATGTCTGCATTTTGATTTCTCGTGCCATTGCATCAAAGTCTTCTGCTCCACCGTGGACATCTGCCCAGTGCCGCCTCATGCGCTTCACACTCGCGCATAAATTCCGACAGCCTTCGTGTAGGCAAAGGTACCCGTCAAGGACAGGCAATGCAGCGATCGGACGGGCGGTTGGATCTGGTAGTTCCACATCGTCGGGTTCGCGAAGCTCTACACAATCGGGCGCAAGTCAGAGGAGCGGGTTGGCAGGCTTGTGCACGGGCTTTTAAGACAACATACCAAAGTGAGCAATTGATGAGAGCAGATTCTGGCGTTCGGCACGATAGATCTTGTGTCGTAGCAGATGGCTTTGTACCTGCAACGACGGTGAATGAGCGAACGCGTGCTATTCCTTTTAAGAACTTACTGCACTCTTCTGAATCGCGTACTCGCACTCGCGACAAATCAGAACGCCGTAATCAGGGTTATACTCCAGCAGATCGCTCGAGCCTAGCGTGATTCGCGACATGGTCGGTGATGCGGTTTCAAAGAAGTCTTCGACGTGAGGCCTTGTGCTGCGGGGCATGCGCAGAAGGTGACCGAGCAGAACATGAACTGATGGCTGATGTGCCTCCGGATACTCGGCTGAGGGAGAGCTTGGAGTAGATACATAGCTGACTCTTATGTTGGTGCATGTGTATGGCAGGGCAGGTGGTCAGTCAACGCTAGGCCCGATATGTGCCATAGTGGGCCTGGTGGCATCTTGCTAGTGGTCATGCAGTCATCTTATAGGCTCGTTCCATTGCTCTTCCCCTGCACAGAACGCGACATGCGGTTCTCCCAACCGCCCTCGCGTCGGGACCGCATGGTGTTGTTCCCCAGAGCCTCAACTTTGGCTTATTCAGACTGTCCCAGCCATTGTCCAATGATGCGCTTCCATCGTTGTGGGTAGGTATCCATTTCTCGTACGCGTCGCCGTAGGCTTTGAAATAGCATTCGAAATCATGTCCTCACTTTCGTCCTATTCTCCCCAATACCGTGTATATAAGATGTGCTGCTGTTGCTGCTGCTGCTGCAGGCAATTGCTTTCACAGTACACAGCTTCCTCATCGCATAGCTTTCGCATCCATTCTTCGAACGTTACCACCGACACACAAACCAAAATTTGAAATGGCAGCTCCAAAGAACCAGGCCGCATTTCTCAAGGAAGCCGGCAAAGCCCTTGAGGTCGCTGACGCCCCAGTACCCACGGCTGGTGCTGGCGAGATTGTGGTGAAGAATGCGGCAGTGGCTATCAACCCGCTCGATTGGCATATGCAGGACCACGGTGTCTTCATCCAGCAGTGGCCTGCAGTGTTCGGATGTGATGTGGCGGGCGAGGTGTTCGAGGTTGGGCCCGACGTTGAGCGCTTCAAGAAAGGGGACCGTGTTATCGGGTAAGTCGAGCGTGGACTTGTAATGTTGCGAGGCTAACAATCCTAGGCACACAGTCAACCTCGTCAGTGGACGCCCACAAGATGGCGCCTACGCCTTATACACCACCGTCCCCGCCAACAAGGCAGCCATTTTGCCCGCTTCCATCTCCTTTACCGATGGCGTTGTTGTGCCGTTTGCACTGGAAGCTGCCATCTGCGTTCTCTCCGTCAAGGAGCCTGGCCCATGCATGCCAAGTGTCTTAACGCCCGCTCTTGGTTTGCCGTACCCGTCGCTCGACACAGTGCCTTCGACTGGCAAGACTCTCGTCATCTACGGCGGCTCTTCCTCTGTCGGCTCCATGACCACTCAGATCGCCACCGCCGCTGGGATCAACGTTGTTGCCATCTCCGGCGCGCACAATCTAGAGCTTAGCAAGCATTGCGGAGCTATTGATGCTTTCGACCACAAAGACCCCTCCCTTGTGGAGAAGGTCGTCGCGGCTGTGGGAACGTCCCAGTTCGTGGGTGTTCTGGACGCAGTCTCGATCCCGGAGACCTATGCCAACAGCCTTGCCATACTTGCAAAATTTGGCGGAGGACACCTCGCCTGTGTGCATCCTCCCCCTCAAGAGGCGCCCGAACACGTCAAGGCGGGCATGATCTTCGCTGTAAACGACGTCGCAACGCCAGTTTGGGAAAACTTCGTCACACCAGCACTGGAGGCAGGAAAATTGCAATGCCTTCCTGCCCCCACAGTCGTCGGAAAGGGGTTGGAGTTTATTAATGAGGGGCTGAGAAGGTCCAAGGAAGGTGTTAGTGCGACGAAGCTAGTCGTCGAGCTTTAGAGGGTGAAGCATTGTGAAGACTGGCGATATGAAAAGGTTGTCTGATTTGTCAAAGTAGCATCTATAGAAGGCTGAACCATGTTCTCTTTTTACATTTGCAGCATAATCGTTCGTAATGTTGAGTTTTCAGCCGGGGTTCAAAGTAAATGTAAAGTTCGGTGGCGCTTCAATTCGGAGCAGGCCACTAGGCTAAATACAGACGTGCCCCCCACTCCAGATCAATATGACGTATCGCGTCGTGGTTGTGTCGTGGATGTTCTTGTTTTGTTATTCTCACAGGCGCATTCCGAAAATATTTGAGAGTGTAATGCATTGTTCAGGGCTCTGTCACACTGCAAGTCGTGGGCCGCCCCACGAGTTGGTCATCGAGGCACGAGAACGATCAGCACACCTAGTCAGTCTACCTACGTTCGATACTGGCTACCATGGACTATCTCGCAAAGGTTTCCCAGCAACTCAGATGAACAGGTTGAGCTGTCAGACAGCGTGTCTTCTCAAACACCGGCAGAGTCCGTGGAGTTTCTTCGCAGTGCTTCTCCGACATCCCCTACAGATCCACCAACTTGCGCAGAGCCTCTTATCAGTTCGCTGATACCAATAACTGATGCTCTCTTGTCCTTCTTTTTGTCTTTCTTCTTCTCCTTCGCCTTCTCTTTCTCTTTCGCCTTTTCTAGCTTTTCCAACTCCTTCGCTTTAGTCTTTTCCGCTTTTGCGTTCTTTGCTGGTTTTGGCTGTTCTTGCGCCGTATTCGTGCTTGGACCGGGATTGTCACTCACTCTCCAATGAGTCGTTCTGCCCAAGTCACCGTCCCGTGCTCTATCTTCACTCGTCTTGAAACCCTTTGGGTCCCTGCGCCTCTGTACCCTCAGCATGTGGAATTCCCAATCTCTCATGATTTGGAGTGTGGCGCAAATGAGTGCAGGATCCACCACAGAAGATCGGATGTATAGCGCCTCATCGGGGAGATTGACAAGAGTGAAGGAGCAGGTCGAATTCACAGATCGGTTCGCCAGACGGCACTGCTCGCAAATATCGTGATTTGTGCACGACTTGCACTTCCAACACAGCCCATTGATGGGCGATGCACCACAACCAGAGCACGTCACGCGATGTACCTCAGAGTAGTCGATAAAGCCATCCCAATATGCATGATCTGCTACGATTTCGCCGTACAGCGGATCACAACCCTTGGGTGCCATGAAGAGCGCATGTCGAAGGGTATCGTATCTGGCTCCATGGACGGAGCTTAGCGGCGCATGGGCAACCCATAGAAACACACTTCCATCGGGTCCTATGAAACGGAGACTGTCATAGTTTTTGGCAGGAAGATAGGTCGTTATAAGATCGATTTGATCGGGTGGCGTGAGCAGCTCACTTTTCCGCATGCCCGTCATGTCATCGAATTTGAGGCTATATGTCCAATGTCCAGGAAGCATTGACCACGAGTGTTTTGCATCCAATAATCCACCACTTCTGGATCTGAAAGTAAACGAGTATGCTGGCTCGGTCGGGGTTATTGCATGCTGAGATGCGCGGGCCCTTTTCCATTCTCGTCGCGAAGGAACATCAAGCCAATCTGTCGCTTTCGGTGCTCTTGTGCTCGACCCGTAGAGAGTATCAAGAACCGGGGGAAGCTTCCATTGGGGAGGGTAAGGAACCTCTCGATGCACCTCAAGGTAGGATGCTAATGAAACGTGATCCATTGTTGATGACGTTGTGGGCGCTGGGAACGAAGTGGTGCTACTCATTGTGTCCACTAATTCGAGTCCGGCAGGAGCATATTGGTGTGTTGGGAGTACGACTTCTGGAAGGTTTGGCATCAGCGGGGTTGGCGGCGGTTGATTGCCGACACCAGGTTGAGCCATCAGCATCCTTCCATCAGTTGTTGATTCAAAAAACGTTGGCGGAGGTCCAAAAGAGTCCGGCCCATGAAATGATACCGATGAAACGCTTTCAGAATGGGGTCTGGCTGGTAATGGAGGTGCCTCCAGTGGGCCACGCGACGTTCTTGGGGCTAATGACGCAGCGTCGTGTAATGAGTAGACTGATGGTTGATGGCCCACAACGCTGCTCGATCTCCGCCTTGCTTCCTCCACCTCCAGGTTTTGAAGCCTGTGCGCGAGAAGTTCGTCCTCGTTTAGCTGCTGTGAGGGTGTCGTAGTTCGTGGTGCTGGTGGAAGTGCGGCAGGAAGTTCGGCAATGAAGGTTGCAGGAGGCTCGGTAATGAATGGAGCTCCATATTGAGGTTGAATATAAGAAACGCGGCGGTCAACGTTTTTGTATGGGCTCGGAACGTGCTGCGATAAACGCCGTCCAGAATCTTGTGTAGTAGAGTAGGTTTGATACTGCGAAAGCTGTTCAGCGTAGCCGGTGGAGTGATACTGGTTCGGATACATGATTGACTACGAAAGAGGATTTTTTTGCGTATGGTGAGAGAACTGGACTACATAAGGCAGAACAAAGGTCACCCCGAAGGATTTGGCCCCAACGGATGCCTCGCCAAGCGTAGCCTGAAACGGCAGTGGCTTAGACGAAGAGGAGCGAAATCGCAGTGAAGAGCGAACGACAATCCTGTGGCTCGTGCAGTCTTTGCAGTGGAGCCGAACGATGTTGGTGAACGAGCAGCAGCGCGAAGGCTTGGTTTTGTAAGCGTGTCAAGTGCAAGGGGCTGAGCGCTGGGGGCCTACGGATCATCCAGGCACACTTGACGTCAGCCACCACAAGCGTGTTGTACTACCCCATCGTAAAATCTTGCCCTAATCAAGGTCAAAAATAGGAGCAGCTGGGGAGTGTCCAACAGTCACAGCTAGGGGGAGATTTACGATTGCAGCTGCGGATTCTAAGATGTCACGTTTGTAGACAGTATTGCCATCGTTGCGCATGGGACAATGCGTTGCACGGTTGTAAAGGAAACATTGCCCACGGAGTATTGCTACTCATCTCTACCCACCAGTCTTTATGTCGACAGAACCGGGCAGTATCATGTAGAAGAGAAGATGCCGACTCAGGCTCAGAGATGAAAACCTTGGCCAATCAGAAGCCGATTATTTTGTCCTCACGTGCTTCTCTCCACTTTGCGACCATCCCCACTTTGGTACAGTGCAGTCGATCGAACGCGCAACAATCATTGAGACCTGCCGAGGTGTGCACCTTCGTCGAACGTCACCATGCCTCCTAAGCGGACGTGGTCGCAAGCCAATGAAGGTGATGGCTCTCCGACGACGCGATCCAGGCTATCTGAGCCCAATGTTGAAGCGCCCGGCTTCGCGCCGAGCATATCGCGGAAAGTCAAGGCTTGCGCTGCCTGCAGAAAACAAAAGGTTTCGTACATATCTTATATAATCATTGCTAGCTAATGTCAATTTAGATAAAATGCATCATGAAAGATGGACCACCTTGTCAAAGATGCGCTCAGCGAAATCTGTCATGCGTCCTGAACAAAAGCCTACAAACACTGATTGAAGAGCGCTCGCAATGGAAAAGCACCATGATCCAGGACCTGGATCGAATGCACTCGGCCTTGCAACAAGTTCTTGGCAAGCTGAACCTTCCAACACTTCCACCACTCTCAACAGACTCTCCTGATCAGAATGAAACTTCGCCACATGAATACGCGATGGACAAAGAAGAAGCCGGACCATCCTGCGACAATTCCCCTCGACTGTCTCCTCGTCAAGATGCCGTGCCCCACGTTCCGATTGAATCTTTGTATCAAATCACCAGGCTACGAGCACTTCGTTCTGATAATACAGAGGAGACGAGGCCGGCCCCTTCGAACAGCCCAAACCAACCCTTCGTTGACTTCATATCGAATGGACTGGTCAGCTTTGATGACGCCAAACGGCTGGTGGACTTCTATCTGAACAGAATCGACCATTTTATGTACAAGATCGGGCGCGGGCGGTATCGTGACTTCGAGACTTTGCGTCGTGGCTCGCCCCTTTTGACTGCATGCATATGCACAGTGGCAGCTTTACATGACCCGATGAGCAATCATCTATATGGAGTATGCAAACGTGAATTTCAACGGCTAATGGCCGCGTCAATGTTTGACAGAAGGGTAGACCGAGACCACTTGCGAGCCATGTGCATAGGTATGGGGATTTGCAAGATTGCAAAAACGCCTTCGCTAACTTGTCTACTTTTACTACAGGTGCGTATTGGTTGCATGACGTCTCCTGGACGCTTTCTGGCTATGCCATCCGACGCGCGACTGAAGCGAACCTGAGCGCCAACTATCATCGATTACTGTCAAATGGTGGAGAGGAAGCGCTGGATAGTATGCGAATATGGTACGAAATGCTTGCGGTCTGGCCCCCCACCTGAAATACTCATTTGTGGGCAGGTATGTCCTATACATTTGTGACCACCATCTTTCGATTTTGTACGGGAGACCCTCCATCGTCCGAGAGGATATCACAATATCCGGCTGGGGAAAATTGATGAAGGTGCCTGGATTCGCAGAATCCGATAAACGCCTAGTAAGCCAGATGGCATTGTTGACCATGATGAGCAATATTCGCGAACTGTTTGGTCCAGATACTGGTGAACCCGTGCCACAGGCCTTTGCACCACAGTTGGTAAACTATAGTCGACAGATTGATCAGTGGATGGGCTATTGGACGACGGAGCTCCTCAGTAAGACGTTTCTCTCATTGGAGAGAAAAAGGTTAACAGTGGCAGAACTCCATCAGCACATTGGAGAGTTTCCAACGAAAGGAGTCATTTTGCATCACCATCTCGCAAAACTACACCTGCATTCGCACGTTTTCCGGGGACTCAAAGGCGCCTCTGTACCGTCCCACTTCCAGGATAGCGCCGCAGCAGCCGTGTCTGCTGCCACATCGACAGTGGAAATGCTTCTCTCCGACTACGACATCCGTGAAGGCCTGGTCGGCATACCTCACTACCTGCACTCTATGATCGCGTTCGCGTGCGTGTTCCTCCTGAAAGTTGCTTCACAACACAGTGGCCAATATATCGACGATGCTGTAGTATATGATCTTACAAGCAGGGCGGTACAACAGTTTAGAGCCACTTCTGTGGGAAAGTGGCATTTGGTCCACATGATGGCGGAGGGGTTAGAAAAGCTGGTCGCATCCAGGACCACCAATCCACCGACAAATTCTGATTCGCAGGTTCTCCCCGCAACGAATCTTAGTCTCGACCACTCCCCACACATGACATCTATGGCAGCGCCAAACGGATTCTACGATGGCGAACCTTTACACAACGGTTTCGACGATGATTTCGGCTTGGGTACTTCAAACTTCTTGAGCATTCAGCCTGGAGAACTAGACTTCAATTTTCCCGGTTTTGGGCTGTAACGGACGATGCTGGCCGAAACCTTCGCCATACCCTTGAGATTCTAAGCAGTGTATACCAAGTTATTTGTTACCCCGGGTTGAGTAATGCATGCCCAGAGTCTTAGTCTAGTGGTACAAAGGCCCACGTTTATGAATGTGGCTCAGGCAGTTACTCTGGTCCCGCCATCGACTGTTCTATGCATCTGTCACGGCGTTTCTACCGGTCGATCGTAAGCTGGTCTCGAGCATATGACAGGCAAAAGTAATGTGACATGGTTGAAACAGCTCTCTTTCGCAACCATGATCAAAACCTTGGACGGTCGATCTCTCACCAATCGTGGAGCGGGACAATAGTCCATCAAAGCCTGGTCGATACGATTGCAAACATTGAGCTCGTGCCCCTCTATTGCATGGGAACTGAAACCATCGTTCGACTCGTGATCGGTCCTGGCTTCAAAAGTTGACCTGTATTGAACGAGCTCCAGTCCTTACAGCGTGTATTCGCTCAGTGTCTTGTACTTCCGCTGTGTGCTTATCCATCAAAGCAAAGCAGTACGTTGATCGCAGGGCTGCTGCAGGTTTCCCATCTCGGCTTTACCACTAGCCGAGATTAAAGTGAGTGAAAGTGAAAGCGAGAGTAAGTAAATGCAACAGACGTCTATCGTTTGCAATATTATCGAACCTTCGCGATTTGTTATCCTGCGCCAACCCATCAAAGCTTCGCCTTCTCCTCCAGCGCCTTACCCACAAGCTCAACTACCCTGTTCGCCGTGCCCCTACCACCGATCAGTACTCAACCACACAGCTCAAAGCAAAACTCACCATGAACTCTGATACCCCGCGCCCGCATGCCCATAATTATGCACGACGGGCGTCCCACCCGCCCACCTCTCCACCTCAATCCTCGGCCCACCTTTCCGGCTCGGCCGCAATCCCACGTTATGCGAGATGACCTGCAGATCCTCCGGTTTGCCCAGCTCAGGACACAGCGCGCAGCACCGCTCCATGATGGTTTGTGCGAGAGACATGTCGGGTTCTGCGGACCAGTCGTTGTCTTGTCGGCTGCCGCCAAGGACGACGCCGCCGCCGTTGGGACGGGGGAACTACGCTGTTAGGATACGCCTTGTGCATGACTGCGGAGATAAGGGAATACGTACGACGTAAGCAACTGTTGGGTCGACGCGCTTTGGTGTGCGCAGGTACATGCGCTCGATGGGCACTTTTGGTTCCGCGACCAAGATAGTCTGTCCGCGGGTGGGATACAAGTTTGTGTCTTTGACATCCTCCAGGTGCAGCGATCCCAGCGCGGAGCAGTTTACCAGCGCCGTTGTGTGCGGGTAGTCCTCCAGAATCGCTTTGATACTCTGATAATGCCGTCGCACAGTCTTGATGCCCTTCTCGATGACCTGCTGCTGTAACCTACACACATTAACATCCCCTTACCTTGCAATGCCCATCCACGCCAAAAGAACTTTCCAGGATGAGGGGCCTTGGAAGGGTGCACGTACCAATTCAAATAAACCTGCGTATTCAACCTAAACGTGCTCTTGAAGTCAACCCCGAATACCGCGCCGTCGGGCAGTTCCCCCTTCTCCAGGTACCTCATCCCACCCACCAACTCCTCATACCAAATCTTCCCCGTCCCTTGACTCAACACATTTACCTGCTCAATCTCCGCATCGAAAAACACCCTCAGCCCCATCCGCCCAACACCTACCACATCGCCCAGCCCCTCTTCCACCATCTTCGCGAAGCGGTTGAAAGTCACGCGATCGTAGCCTTCCAGCGGGCCGTTGTCGGTCGCCATGGAAGACCAATTTGCGCCGGCCCAGGGTGACGTGTACTCGATGGAGCGGTCCCCGGGGAAGTGTTTCGCTACGACGGTGATGGTGGAGGATGGGTAGGCTTCGCGGAGGGCGAGGGCGGTGGAGAGGCCGATCACGCCTGCGCCGAGGACTACGAACTTGTTCTCATCTTTTGAAGCCATTGCCAGGGAGCTGTGTGCAGCGTCAACGATGTCGTCAAGCTGCTGGCATGCAGAGAGTTGTTTGCTGTGTCAGCTAGAGACACACGACGTTGCGTAGATTTATACATGCGGAGGGGCCAACTATTTGTTCCAAGACGCGTATCCGGCGTTCCCGTGACCTTGCCCGACGGAGATGAGCATTCGATCGCCGACACCTCAACGACTGCTTATCATGCGAGATCAATGCGGAAACCATTCCTATGTAAAACATAACACGATCGAATTACAATCGTGCCTCACAGCAACTCACACCAGTTGCTGTGAGATCGGCTGCAGTCGTGAACAAGCGGGGTCAGCTAACTGCGCGACTAGCTTCGTTTTTTCAAGGTTCAAGAGATTGATGCTTTGCAAGATGTATTATGTTCATTACTGCACGAGACTGAGCGGGACGGGGCCAGATATGCGTATTCTAGCATTTCTCAATCCCATCTCAAAGGTTGTACTTCTGGTAATCCAATGTCTTTCATCTCCACCCAAAAATGCAGCGCAAGTGATTGATACGCAATACCCTACGACAGACGACCTGCCTTTTTGACAAATGCAATCACGAACAGTACCAAACCAGTGCTTACAGCATGGGGACCAAAAACAAGCCTTTAGTCTCCCCCGCGTAGGTGAGGCACCGGCGAATCTCCAACTTGATCCTCCTTGGTCTGCTCTCTCACCATCTTTGCGATTGGACTGCGGCCTCTCTCGCCGCCTAAGGTACCTCGTCTCTTTCTTTTGGCGGCAGGAGCTTCAAGTTCAAGATCCACCAAATTTGTTGCTCCCGTGATCGCTTCGTTCTCTATGCCGGGCATCGGCTCTGCATCGGCATGAAAACTGAGTTCCTCGCCCAAGGCAGAATATAGCTTTCGCTCGAGCCGACTAGTACTATCGATGCTGGAAATTCCTCCTTTGTGCCCAGGGGTGAAGGTGTCATCGATGGCATCGATGTCAATGATATCTTCGATGTGGGCATGCGGCGAGGTGAGGTTGGAAATGCTGTGAGGAGCGCCGTTGGGCTTTGTGGTGGAGTCGGCTTCCGGCAGCAGGCTCTGATCGTGACGAACATCGAGAGACGGAGACGTATCGAACATGTTGATACCCTCTTTCCTAGATCTTATGCTACCACTAGCTATGGGAATTGGAGTAGGGCTAGTCTTGCCTTCTTTCGATTGCAGGCGGCTGAGCAAAGTCGCGTCAGTGAGGTCGACAAGCATACTCAGGGCAACGACAGCTTACCGTGACAGTCCCGAATGTATGGAAGAGGTATCGCGCATTGAGACGTCGGAAATCCAGCGGTTCATCTGCGCCTTCGGTACTACAAAGGGGTGTGGCGTAGGAACACGACCGGCGTGCGAGAACCCGCTCAGTAGACGAGGCCCATCTTGCCCTTGTGAAGGTGGTAGATTCTCATTGATGACGAATGTCTTGTTCGCCTTCTTCTGCTGGAGTTCCGGATAGGACCCCTTTCGAGCGAGCGGGGCTGCGGAAGGGCGTGTGGCTGCTGGGCCCCTCATATTCGCTATCGGGGGCTGCGTCATCGTATGAGTGCGTTCGCAAGCTTTATTTGGGGGACTCATCGCTTCGATCTAGAAGCGGAGATCTTGTGTCAGTCTCAAATTACAGCCTTGAGATCACCACGAAACTTCATACCAACTGGCCCAGTTGGTCCTCGCGCAATGTTACGACCACATGTCGGGTTCCCTTTTCCCGTCGTGTCTGCTGGCCGATATCATTTTTGCCCGCTTGTGAGTCGTGAAATGTATTCGGCATGGTCCATGCATCTCCAGGCTGCCCGAAGATCGGCGACGCATACATCATGTCCGGCATCGAGGTGTCTAGGGTGGAGTGAGAGCTCGTGCGCTTCTTCGACCAAGAGTCCAAACTCAGGTCATCGTAAGCTGCAGAGGAGTCCTCCAAAGACGAGTCCCAAAGTCCTGATCGTCTCATCTTGCCTCCCATCATGGGTCTAGGAAATCGGGGGTGATGAGGAGGAGGATCTGTGCTAGGCCCGTTGAAGGGATCGGTATTGCGCGGTCTCGTGAACATGGACGGAGAGGGCTGTGACAACAAGGGCCGGGCCACCTGCGGTCCAGGCAGTTGCGACATGTGAGGGCCTCGCATGTCCGATGTAAGATACAGCGGATTGCGGATTGGCCAGCAGATGCCGGCTTGCTCTAGGACATCTGGTAGTATCAGCGCGGCACGCGGGATAGTTTATCGGGTGCTGAAAAGCACTACTGGTTGCTGCTCACCTTGTGGAGCGTGTTGAAAAGTGAAACAGACTAAGTCGTTGGCAACACCCATGTCCGGTTCTCCTGGGTTGATGTTCTTGCCTACCAGCTGCTCTGACAACAGCAGTTTAATCCTTCCGTTGTGTTCTCGTACATTCCACGAAGGCTGTGTGAGGATGTTCTGGTGGAAAGGTGGGAATTCGAGGAATGGGCCCCGTTGGCTAGCCGGCTGCTGCGGGTCGGTGGCGATTCGCTGTTCGTGTGCTGCTATGTTGTCAGAGGACTGTGGAACATGGTAGGTACCAAGTGAACTTGCAGATTTCTTGTGGCCATTTGGACGCTGCGTCATAGAATGCGCGACTGAGCCGTCATCAGCACAGGATTCTGCGGCGTCACCGTGCAAGAGCCTACAATATTCGGTCGCCGTCGACAATGAGCTGAGCTGCAAAGACCAACTTCTGAGAATTTCTTCGGCGAGATTCAATCAGGGTAGAGGGGTTTGCAGGTGTACTCCACGAGTGGATGGAGATGCGAAACGGAGCGGCAGCTGGGAGCGAAGCAATGTAGCAAGTCAGCGTGGGCAGCTGGCGGCCATCTGGTGATGTAAGTAAGAAGTGCACAACAGTCGGGAGGCCGCTGCTAGAACGCACGCTCGTCTTGGGTTGAGTAAAAGGCCGTCCGAAACTCCTGGATGGGTACGGCCGAGTCCTTGGGGAAGAGGATCACGTCCCAATTGTCGTACCGCATCGCAGACGTGAGATTTGGGTCACTTCGCAGCTGGGGTTCGCAGAGGAAGGAAGAAAAGAAATAAGCACAGCCTGTGATTGTTTGGCGTGTCGGGAAACGGCAGTGACGTGCGATGCTGCCTCGTCGGTTGACCAGGAAGGTGCGGTCCTTCTGGCAGTAACTTAAACTCGCGGCCTTATCCACAGAAAGTTAACATACAGCGGAGGCGATAGATACCGTCCGTTAAGAAGATGGCATCGAATTGACAAAATACACGATGCGACATCAAACACGCCCAGAAAAGGTAAATTTTGAAGATTGAATAACTCGAAGGCTACAACACAAAGTGCTCCCCGTCGCAAGACTGCACCAAACTCCCTACCCAATGCCCACTGCAAATGCAATTGATTCGTAGATAATCAAGCACAAAGAAGGATAGATAGAGGAATAAGAGGCCGCCAAGGGCAGCAGGCTAATGCAAAGGCCATCAGCAAGGTGAGGTAGGAGAAGAAGCGCAAGCTACCATGCAAAGTGCAAACCGCCAGTCGCGCTTTTGGGTATAACCATTCGCGCCAGACGCCATGCTAAATGGACGGGCGAAGAGTCAACTTCGCATTCGAAACAGACTATGCAGGAGCCGTGACAACGCCTTTGGCTTTATTCCATAATCTCGGATAACAATAAGCGTTCGGAGACAGGTCTATCAGGCGTGATACGATCGAAGGAGATTGCAGACGTAGATCTAAGGAAGCTGCTGAGAGAACGCGCCGTCGTGGCCATCGCCGTTGGTCGGGTCGTGGGAATAGCCTGATCCGTTCTGGCCGTCAGAGGAACCAGGGAGGCCGTGGCCGTTCGCGCCGGCCATGGGTAGGACGGGCTGGTAGGGGCTCTGCATCTGAGGAGCACCGCCGCCGTAACTGTAACAAAAGGCTGTTAGCAAGACACCTTCGAGTCGAGGCAATAGACTAAGAAGAACATGGAAATCCCATCAACACCGCTCAACATGACGACCGACAGAAGCAGGGCAACTGCTACAAATAAGTGAAGGCAAGTCGTCAAGCACCCAAACCATTGAAAAGAATTGTAGATTGGAATGCCAATCAAAGCGCACTCGTAAAGAAAGGCAGAGAGCATCCGAACCGAGAAAAGAACTAGCTACAACCCAAATTCCATGCGAGACCAGCAATGAACTGGCGGTAGCTGTTATACAAAATGTCTCTAGACATCCGGGAAAGGTGTCATACAAAAGGAAGCTTTTTCAGAAGACCGCCAAGGAAGAAAGCAAACCAGATCGCTAATTCATTACAGGCAGTCGTGAAGGTCGTGAAAGAGCCAACCGGGTGAATCATGCGCCGTGCAATGAGAGAGAAAAAATGTGCTTACTGCAAGGACAAGTCAGTAACCGCGGGTTTGCAAGCCGAGCACATCACCTACCTTCATAGGAGCAAAGTTGCCGTAAGGATGCTGGGGCGCCATGCCCATCTGCGGGTAGACAGGGGGCGGCGGGGCGGGGCGGTAAGGGGTGCCTGCCGGGCCAGAGTTGTTCTGACTGCGGCCCCAGCTGAGCCGAACGCGAGAGTTGCCGATCGGGTATCCTTGCATCTGGTTGATGGCCATCTCGGCAGCGTGACGCTGCACAAACTGGACGAAGCCGCAGCCCTTGCCGGGAGGGATCTTGACGTAGGTGATTTCTCCGAAGCCTTGGAAGAAAGAACGAAGCTCATCTTCAGTGACATAACCGCTGAGTCCGCCGACGAAGACAGTAGTATTGTTGGGGTCGGTGAACTGGTTCATGGGCTGCGGGGCGCCATAGTAGCCGCCGCCGCCTCCGCCTCCGCCGCCACCGCCTCCCATTTGCGGAGGTGCGCCCATGGAATACATACCTAGGGGGCCGCCGCCAGGTGGCATGCCGCCCATGCCGGGACCACCGGGACCACCGCTCTTGTTCTTCGGGGTCGCAGTGCTAATGCGCATGGGTCGGTTGCCGCAGTAAACGCCTTGCATCTCGGTGAGGGCCTTCTGCTGGTCGGCTTCGTCGGTGAAACGGACGAATCCGTAGCCACGCGACATGCCACTAATAGGGTCTGACATGATCTTGGCGGACTTGCAGCTCTGATACTTATTCTGGAAGAGTTGTACAAGGACAAACTCGTTCACCTCAGGGCCTAAGTCGCCAACGAAGATGCTGTACTCAGGACCGCGGTCGTCCCGGCTGGAGCTAGTATGTTAGTTCGGTCCGAAACGCACAGTCAAAATATTGTGGATCACCAACCTTCGATCGGCGAGACCACCACCAGAAGCCCAGTTCAGCTTGAAAGGACGGTTCGAGTTGGGGATCAGCTGTCCGTTGAGCGCAAGGGCCTTGGCCGCAGCCTGGGCGCTGGAGAAGTCGACGAAGCAGTAGCCGGCGTTGGAGCTGCTGTCCTGTTAGCCGTCATTCGGGCAATGCAGCTGGTCTGCGTCGCTTACCCAGAGAACTTGTCGCGGATCATCTTCACATTGACCTGCTCGCCCATGTTGTACCAGATGCTGCGCACAAAGTTCTCGTCGATCCAGGGCTCCAATTCACCCATCCTGCCCAGCATTAGTACGTTTTCATCACACCACGGCGTGCGCCACGGCCTGGGGACGCGCGCGTGTACGTGCGTGTGGGGGGAAGCTCACCATAGGGTTGTCTTGTTGCTTCCGTCCTGCTGTCCGTCTTGCGGAGCTCCAGGAGGACCGCCCATGTTTCCTTGAGGGAAGCCGGGCGCGGAAGTGTCCATGGGCTGGCCAAGGTCGGGTTGGGGCGCGAAGCCGCCCTGCTGTTCGGCGGGCTGGCCCTGCTGGGCGAAGTCATTGTTGAAGCTCATTTTCGCTTTGTGGTAAGAACGAAAGCTGAAGATATCGGAATGGGAGAGACGAGGTAAAAGTGCTGTCTAAATATGTGGCGGAAGGTGGCGGGGTTAAGTAGACCTGGCGTAGAGCGCTGTTAGCGTTGGTAAAGTTGGGCAAGGATAGCGCGCAACCACAGATGAGGGATGGGTGTTGAGAGCCAAGGGCGGGCAGCGCTTACCAAATCACGCGACAGTACCGTCTATCACTGCGTTGGGGGGTGGAGTGAGGTGCAACGGCGGGCAGGCGCAATTGAGCTTGGTCTTGAAGACACGGAAAGCAGGCCGGAGAGCAGAAGCCAAGGAGACGCAGAGAAGCTGCGACAAACGCCGAGGACGCGCCAGAAGCGGACGGGAGGTGAAGGAGAAGCCGTCGAGGTGTGGTGAGGGATGGAGAGGGTTGATGTCGCGAATCTGCGGGAGGGCCGTCAGTGGAGTCGGCAGGCAGGCCAAGCAGGCAATGGTAGCACCAGGCAATCACATGCGCGGGCGTGACAAGCGGTCGCACGAGGCAGGCAGGCAGGCAGGCAGGCAGGCGGCAGGCAGGCAGGCAGGTAGCACTAGACGCGCGCCTCGCCTTTGTCCTTTTTGCTCGTGGTGAGGGCGTGCGACAAACGCAGCGGCCGGCTTTGGCGCGCGTCGGGCTGGACAGGCAGACGCGCCGTGGGGGAGGGATGCAGGCAGGCAGGCAGGCAGGCAGGCAATGGAGGGAGTTCAGGCATGCGCGTCACGGCGGTGCCAAGGGCGAAGAAAATTGGGAGAGGACGCACCGGTGCGGCCCAGGGCGATTTCGGGCGTCGAGGGTTGAAGAGAGGGAAGGCGCGCAGCGGTAAAGCAAACACCAGCAAGACGCAAAGAGAACAGGAGCACACGGCACGCAACGGCTGGGGCTTGATGCAGAAGGATGGAGGGAGGAGGTGGGGTAGAGGAGGGAGGGTGGGCAGGCGATGATGTACGCAGCACCCCGGCCCTTTCAACAAGTCAGCGCTGCCGGCGAAGCCGCAAAAGTCATGTGGCGGGACTAGGAATTCGGTAACGAGAGGAACCAGGGCACCTCGAGCCGCACCTGGGGAGAGGATGGCGCAAAGGCGGCTGGGCTGAATCAAGCTTTTGGGATCTTCGATGCTCGAATTCATCCCGCTGGCTCGTCCCACCCTCGGCCCAGCGTGGCAGCCCTGCACCTGCTGCAGGCCGTCGCCATCTGATCTGGCCTGGCCTGAGCATGATGCCGCCTCGATGCAGAGACTGCATGTCCTGTGCCCAACTTTGCCCCCGAGCTTTGCTGAGCATCGGGCCGGAAACATGCTCAACCGCTTGCGCTCCATGCCCTGCGACTGGCCAGCACCCAGGAACCGCCAATTTTCCCACGTAGCGGCCCACTCGGCAGCCAAGCAGCGTGGACGGAGCCGTGGGTGCAATTCCATCACGGTTGCGTCGCCCGCATAGCGAAGCCTTGCTTCACATCAGGTACAGAGCACGCTTGATCAATCATTCGCTTGATTACGTGTCCGCCAACAACACCAGCTCGCATACAGCATCCCCTATTTCGTCGGTACCCCGCTCGCGTGCGCCGCCTCCTGCTGCTGCTCCTCGTCTCCAAACGCACCGCGCCCCTCGGCGAAGACCTGGTCAAAGTCATACTCGAACCACCTGATGTCGGGGTTGAGTCCCGCAAACTTCCACTCCCCATCCACCTTCTTGTACCAGTGCATGTTGAAGCTGTGCGCGTGGCCCTTCACAGCCACCTTGGAGCGTGTCTCGTCCGTGTACCTCTGGTGCGGCACACGGAGCTGGTGATAGCCTGTGATCGAGTCCGACGCCGTCTTCTCCCACCGCGTGCCGCCGATGAAGTGTTGCGTTTTCAAAAGCGGGTTACCCAGCACAGCGGGGTCCGATGCCATGGCCACGAACTCCTCCGCTGGCATCGCCTCCCACGACTTGTTCAGGAACGACGTGTAGTCGATTTTCAGCCTGGGTGCGATGCACTTGCGTAGCCGCTCCCAATCCTGCACGAGATGAGACACTGTGCTTCATCACGCGACGTCCGTCCTACCTTGCTGTCATAGCTGTCTGCCCACTCGTAGCATGCCGACTGGCAGCCCATCACATCTGTGCACCGTCAGCTCCGCAACTTCAACACCTCGTTTCTGCCACTTGCCCTCAAAGGTAAGCTTTTGCTGCGTAGCCATGGTTGTAAAGTCGCTCTTCGTATGCGGGTCACGCTGTGACTGGTATCGCTGGGTTTGCGCTTCGATTGATTTCTTTTGGGATTCAACAATGCTCCCGTGCATTTGCGTCTTCTCTTTTATACAGAGTCGATGCTGCTGTGAGCTTGCGCCTTCTCTTTTATACAGAGTTGATGCTGCTGTGAGCTTGCGCCTTCTCTTTTATACAGAGTTGATGTTGCGCACGTTGGCCGGCTCCCCACTCACCATCGGCCTCCGATTGACCAGGGTCTTGTTGGCCAGCGTCTCACACTCCAGCTCTCTGCTGTCTGCGGTACGCAACGGGGCCGATGCCAGATGCGCCGGACCTATGTTCGGCACAGCGGCTGTGTGAATGTCGGATGTAGGAGGTTGCACAGGCCACCTACGGGTCGGGCGGGAAAGAGCTTCGGGGTTCCGGTTGCTGACCGTGAGCACATCGACGCAACAACATCGCCATCACTGACCCATTGTCTTCCCATTGCGAGACTGAAACTGATGGTTTCCAAGTCACTTTGTCCATGTCAGTTGCGCACTTTCACTCGTACTAGCACAAAGTCCTATCGCTCCGTCACACCATATTCTGCCGTGTTGCCGCATTGCCGCATTGCTGGCCGCTCTCTCGTGCGCGCGTAAGCTGTCTCGTCGGTCGGGATCTCGATATTTGCCCCTGGTGTTACGAGCTACTATAGTATCTAGAACCTGGAAGTGATACTTCATCGCCAGTTTTCGTGTTACCGCGGGAGGACGCTCACAGCCCCCACCTGGACGTCACGCACTCCAACACCATGAGTCGCCGAGAAAGGTTGCAGCTCTGATTGAGATGTCAGATATTCACCAAGCAGATCCTGGTTCCTCGCGCTCTCCTTCGTTTAGATGTTTGGCGAGCGAATGACAGGGCCTGCATTCGGCCCCTGCAGTAGGCAGGACACCTCATGGCCGATTTGCCTGACGCGCGCTTCAGCCGTGAATCCTTCAGCCTTCTACCCCGGATCTTCTAAATTTTGCAATACAACCTTCTGCCCTCTTCGCAATGATCACTTCTGCGTCGATATGTTTACTTTGTGTTTGGTCGCTTTCCTTTTCGCCCGTAGAGGCGCTTCCGCGGAGGGAGGCACACCGCCGCTGACGGGATGGTACGAGCCGCCGAACGAACGTGGCACGTGGGATATCATCGTTTCATGTGTTTTGACCTTGACCATCTGTGTTTGGTCCGCCCTCCATCTCAACGTGCCATCTGAGGAGTCGAAGCTCGCGGAAAGGAACTACAGGCGAGTGCGATGGGTCGTTTTGGGCTTGTTCGCGCCTGAACTGGTCGTGTCGACTGCATTTGGCCAATTTCTAACAGCCCGGTGGCTACGAGGAGAGATACGGAAAGACGTACTCTACCGCAAGGAGCATGTATTTTGACAACAAGAGCTTTCGGCTCGAAATACTTGGATGTCGAGCTGACAACATTAGGGCACCGATCCAGCCTGGTCCTCGGAACAACAGCTGCAAGAATGGAGTATAACACAATGCTACTATGCAGTCATGGGCGGCATCCGAATTCAAACTAACAACGAATGCATTCCAACTTACGATCGACTATCATTGACAGCAGAGGGCGTGCGCATGTTGTCGTTTCTTGGTCGACTGCCTGAGATCGACGAAGGCCAGATTGACGACAAGAGCAAGGCCGACGGACTCGCAAAGTTCTTGGTAGTGCTCCAGGCTGGCTGGATGATCATACAGACCCTCGCGAGAGTTCACCAGAAGCTCCCCGTGACACTGCTCGAGATCAATACGATGGGTCATGTTGTCTGTGCCTTTGCTCTCTATGGGCTGTGGTGGAGTAAGCCGCTCGATATCAAAGATCCAACAACCGTTCCCCACGCAGAGTGGCAGGATCGCATGTGGTCTTTGATGTGGATGTGCAGTCCAATCTGTTGGCACAACGACGACTTCATTAGCGAGATCCGTTGCTTGCAGTACACGCCGCCTGCTGAGAGGCATCCCCCCAGTGCGTCGCCATCTATCAATATCGAAGAGAAGTCGATCAACACGCCAAACTCACCGATAGAGCACAAACCCCAGAAGACACACTTTTCTGTAGGCTCAATCGGCGCGCAAGATCCAATCAAATTCATCGGCCCATTGGATCAGTTCCAACAGGGGGGTGCCGACGGCAAAGGGTTTGATCACAATGTGAGCTATGCAGTGCATGGGAAGAAGTCGTTCAAGATGGCCAAGGAACACACCATCTTCTTCCAGCTCCAGAAGCCTCATCACGGCCTGCATCACTCGGCGGTCTACTGCCGTCGCGCCCTCAAAGACTGTGACTTCCATGATGAGCTTTCTCCTTCAGCAATCAGGCGCTGGGAGCTCGCCTGCTTCGCGGTCGATGATCTCTGGACTGCGTGCTTGAAGCGCCCTGAATTTACGGAATACTTCTTTACTTTGTCCACCCTCGGCTCCAATAACAAGGATGACACGGCTATGGCGACGAAGTTCGTCGGTGAACTCGCCTACATCGCCGACCACGCCCCAAACTTCCCTGGTCTAGGATATCTTGGCTCCGTCAATGTTCATCGCGATGCCCTGAAATTTGTGGTCGCTTTTGCTGGAGCCGCGTACGGCGGCCTTCATCTTGCGGCGTGGCACGACTTCTTTCCTACGGTGGCAGAGAAGTGGCTTTGGATGGCTTGCGCTCTAGCAACGGGAGCCTCGGGCGTGTTGCTCGCCTTGTTCTTCCTTGCATCGCAGAAGGTGAAAGCATTCGAATATCTCGAGCACTTCATCCGGAACAGCAAGGCCATCAAGTGGACCAGCGCGTCGATCATTACACCCTTGTTTCTAACAGCGCGTATCTTCATCGTGGTGGAGGCGTTCATCAGTCTCCGACGGCAGCCAGCAGATGTATACAAGACTCCGGAGTGGAGCGAATACCTGCCGCATCTATGAGGTCGATACAGCAACTTCAATATAGACGCCACAGCAATTTTTTCTAGCACACCCAAACCATGTAACGATTGAAGAATATATGACACTTTTCTTCCAGTACACTCACTTCGCGGTGGGTTCGTGAACGTGCTCTGATGGTTGGAATTATTTCTCATTGACAAGGCAACTACCTCATAATTCAAACTGCCCCCTCTTCGTCGGACGCGCTGTCCCGCCCTCGGGAGCTTCATACATTTGGCCATCGGCGATTTCAAAGCCAAGTCCACCCTGCGCCCCCGATCGCGTATCCCTAAGCCGTTGCGACCTCAAGCTCTCGTGTATGCTCGGTGGCGGCGGGCTCAGTGTGCCAGCTGCTATCCAGCTGTCCCTCCCATGCGACATGGTCCGCATCGGCACCGCATCCTCATCCAACTGCGCATACCTCGACCTCACGCCCTTCTGTCCCCGCTTGAAGAACCAGAAGCCCGCAAACGCAAACGCCAACCCGCCGATGAAACCGCCAACAGCAGACCCGACCAAGATGCCCGTGCCAGGCGTAGAAGTCACGCTCTTCTCAATGCTCGGGAAGGCGTCACACCCAAGAGGCTGGACGTCAGCCTCACGCGTGACATCGACATTCCGATTCGCAATCCCATACTCTTCCTTCTCACCATCCCATCTCAGCACCACACGGTCCGTAAACGGCTTTCCAAGCACCCACGTCGCGTTCCCGTACGCGCCCCATCCCCCCTTGCCAATCGGCACTTTCCACCCGCCCTGCTGTTCCCCGCCCCCAACTCCAGCGCCAGGAACCGTCACATTGACCTCCAGACCCCCTTCAATCCGGAACATCAGCACACCGGTATCGTTCCCACGTGGGCCTTGAAACACCGTGTAGTCATCATACTCGGTCAGCACCTCCCTCTCTACAATCTTCCCAAACGCACCCGTCACATTCGTCGGCAGCACGAGAAACTTCACCCCCGGGTCCACACACGCGGTGAAGCTCTCCTGTATCAGTGTCACGCCCTCGACGCAGACCTCCCTCGGCCGCCAATTCAGCGCCTCGACCTTTGCCTGGATCACGCAAGGCACATCAGCATTGACGTGGCGGTCCGACGGATGGAATGTGTGCCAGGGCCCCGTGCTCGCGCCGCGGTCTTCGCACCCGAGACACAGCGAGGAGTTGGTCAGTGTCCAGGAAGTGCCGGGGACCATGTCTGCCTGCGCCAGGGCAGTCAGGAGTGTGGAGTTTGGTGCGAGGCCGAGCAGCGCGGCGCCGTAGCCGGCAAACGTCGCGCCTTCTTGTGCGATCTGGAATGTACTCGTCGTGTTGGAGTGAGGTCGTAGTGCCGAGGTCGTGGCGGCGTAGACGGAGAGGTAGTCTGCGAATCGCCATATGTCGGTGAAGAAGTGGCCGTCTTGGTTGTTCAAGACAGTTTTGTTCTCCGAGAAGCTGGACGAGAAGAGGGGGTTGTATGCGCCGCCGTACGTCTGCGCGCATTTCGTCCACCAGTTCTCTCCCTTCGCTATATCGTTTGTGCCTACGTTCGCGAAAATCCCAGGCGCCGCATCGCGCGCAAGTAGGCCCGTTGTCGCTACATGCACGTTGGTTGTATTTTGTGGCTGCGTCGCCGTAGTGTTGAGCGGCGCATCGTACACGCAGGTATTTGTGTAGCGCGGGATGAACGTGTCGTCGATCTGGAGCGAGGGCACGAGTGCGATGGACTGGAACGGCGACCCGATCTGCAGAAGGATTCCTGGGGAGAGTACACCTGGGACGGTGGAGATGTCGTGGTAGGGAAGATTAAGTGGCGGTGCGGCGCACTTGGTTGCTGTAACTGCGCATACGAAGACGAAGAGCGCGCCCGTCAGGCTGAGTGAGCGCAAGTCGAGCATCTTCACCATTCCGTCTTCTTCAACTCATCGTAGTCTTGATCGCAATCGCACTTCTTCCAAGCCTTTCGTTCAGCCTTACTCACGTAAACCAGACTCTCGGTGTCCAAAACCCGCGTCCAAGGGCGGGCACCGCGTCCCTCATATACATCCGGCGGCATTCCAGAACATGCACCCTTTCTCCCGTGCATCCACCCAATAGGTCCCTTCACATCCTCCGATTGCATGCATTCGCCCCCCACATGCCCGCTCGTATCCCTAGCCAGGAATATAACAGTGCGATCCCTGCGTATCAGCTTACCTATCGATTGCCCCACCTTGCCTCGTTGAAGCTGCGCTCGGAGGAAAGGCTACTAGAGGTGTGAAGGTCGATGTGACGAGGTACGAGACGAGATGGGAATTTACAATGAGGACGATATAGAGCATGCAGGACAGATGATAGCTTCGTGTGGTAAGGGAGGGGCGGTATGGAAGTGAGGTGGGGTGCACGCCGGACCGAGAGGCTGAGAGCTCTTGATTCGGATCTGATATGTATCGTTGCAGGATCCCAGACTAGAGTCTGAGTACCATCGGCCTATGTTTTGTCTACCCTGGGGTAAGGCACTGTACTTGACGGCGTCCATGAAGCAGGGTTTACCACGAAGACATGTTGGTTATTGCTGGGTGAGTCCCAACTGCCCTCCTTGTGGTATCAGTCCATCTAAGCTCTCGCCGGACCCGATCTCAAGTGGTGGTCTATGGAAGAACGCAGCTCTTGAATCAAGGCTGCCCATGTCCCCATGTTCCCAGCTTTCAGCCCATGATGCACGCGACCAGTGTGAGGAAGGCCAGAAGCGCATCCGTATCCTGCTATCGTCGCTGGAGTTCTACTCCTCCTCGTCGGCAAACATGTTGTCCATGTTGTCGTCCAGGCCCTCCTCGGGTACCATGACCTTTTCGATCAGGCCCAGCGTTACGCGCAACGGTAGTCCGATCACGTTGTCGTGCGCCCCCTCGATCTTCTCGATGAGGATGGATCCGGCGCTTTGTATGCCGTAGCCGCCGGCTTTGTCGTTGCCATCGCGAGTCCGTACGTAGGCCACCAAAGTGGCATCTGACACTGCTGCAGTTAGCAAACGCCGTAGAGCGAGCATCGTGGACGGTTCCGACACGCACCATTGGCGTCGAACTTGACCGACGTTATCTCGACATGGCTCTCTATGGCATAGCCCGGGTCGATGGGGTTCTCCAAGGGCTTCATGACGACCACGGCGGTTGCCACCTTGTGTGTGCCCTCGTCACGCAGCATCTTCAGCATGTCGAGGTGGTCTTGGGGATTCCGCGGCTTCTCCAGTATCCGCCCCTTGGAGCTTATGATGATGGTGTCTGCCGCGATGACGAGGGCGGGCTCGCCCTTTTCCTCATTGTCGACCTCGCGTGAGTAGACTTGGCGGCATTTCTCCGAGGCGGTCTCGAGGACGTATTCATAGGGGGACAGCGACTTGGAGAGGTCTTCCTTGAACGTGGACGGGATGATTTCGACGTTTTTGAGGCCGAGCTGAGCGAGGTCAGAGGGCGACGGGTGGTGTGGGCATGAGCATACTCACGATGCTCAGCAGCTGCTTTCTCCTGGGCGATGTAGAGGCCAGCACGACGCGCTTGTGGCGCACCTGGTTCAACGCGGGGATGTCGAGCGGCAGCAGGGGCGGCGGACCCGGCGGTCTGCGCGGCGATGGGGAGGGTTCTGGGGCGGCATTGGGCGTGGCGCTGGCACTGAGGGGCGTGGCGCTGGCATTGAGGGGCGTGGGGATGTTGGGCAACTCTTCGTAGGATGGCGGGGGGTCTGCCGGCGCCTGGCTGGCCATGGCGGGGTCGACTGCGGGAATGCAGAATTCGATGGCGATGGTCTCGCAAGGATGCACTTTGCGTCGGGTTGGTCAACCCGTGTCTGCGAGGAATGGCGTGTGTCTATACAATGGCAGGTTCCATGGCTCGAGCACGTGAGGAAAGGCCAAGCTTCGACCTGGCCTGCGTCTACGGCTGCCTTCTTCGTCGTCCCCGCGGTGCCCTTTGGTCCATTGTCTGCCCAAAGCTGCCCAAAGTTGCTCCTGGGTACACTCACGGCCTTGCTGCTCTGAAGCGACGCAGCATTGATCCGCCGTGTCTGCTCTCGTCCCGGTCCTCGTCGCCCTAGCGCCTCCAACACGATCCTACCTCGGCAAGCCGACATCTTGCACTGCACCATCAAGGCTCGACAAGGTTTCTGTGCCTCTGCACGCGAGGTGTCTTGTGGACATGTCCCATACGACGGCATGACAATGTGAGGCCGGAGCTCCGCCAGAAAGGGATGTCGGAGCGTGGATGTGGATGCACACACGTCGCTATCCGGGTGTACCGCTCTTTCCACGTCCAACCTGAGAGCTTATGCTCTTTCTGCTCCCTTTCCGATCCTCCGCCGAGTTGCAGCGCAGGCCAGCAGTGGGCTTCTCGCAGACGATCGACTTTTCTCTGGAACCATGGAGAAAGTCTACACCGCCGTCCGACGAGCTTGCCACTCTCCAGGCTCAGCAGCTGTCCAAAACCTACCAACACAGGCGCCACCTCTGCGACCTTCGCCCACGAGCTCTCACCCCGAGCGTTACGCGACTCTCAATCCTCAATCGTTTGTTGTCGCCACGGTTGACTATTGGGATCGGCCCCGAACCGAGGCATGTTGCGCAGCGGCATCTAACGCACGCTTTCAGAGCTAAAGCCGACACCGGCCGTCATTCCTGGCAGCCCCGCTTCGTTTTTTCCTGCGGCGAAAACATGTAGCATTAGGGATGGATGGGGAAGCAGGTCATCTTCCTGCAGCCGCGCCTGTGTCCAAGTATCACTGGCTGCCTGATGCACACCTTTCTACATCAGGATACATCGCCAGCTCCGAACCAAACGTCGAGCATTCCCCTCTAGAAGACGGACGAACTGAAACGCCCCATTTCGCATGCACTTCGGCTGCGTCCATCTGCCCGCAGTTGGCCGGATTGGAGCTAACGGCCGAAGAAAGCAGTTTCATCATGATGCAATTCTGCTGTGCGTTGCTCGTGCAGGGTCCATGGGTGCATTTTGGTGTACAGACATTTGTAAGCGCCTACACCGTTTCCTACATATACCAAAGCCTTTGATCCCGTGAAGTGACTCTGCGTCAAATCTGCTATTGTTGCTCCCTGAAGCTCTTACCTATACTCCGCTACCGCCCCTACATCTACACACTTGCACATTGCTTCACCGCCCACCATGGTACAGAACAAAGGCATCATCTTCAAGGAGATCCCTACCGGATGGCCCGAGTCGGGCAAGCACTTGTCTGTTGAGGCCCGCGACTTCGACGCCGAGCAAGCACCACCAGAGGGCGGCATGACCGTCAGGACCTACTATGCCTCCTTCGACCCCTACCAGCGCGGCCGCATGCGTGACCCCAGCGTCAAATCCTACTCCGCTCCTTTCGAGCTCGGCAAGCCCATCACCAACCGCACAATCATGAAGGTCCTCAAGTCCAACTCGGACAAGTACCAACCCGGCGATGTCGTCATCTCTGCCGGTGTGTCTGCTATCGAGGAGTACACCGCACTAAGCAAAGGGGAGGTCGAGCAGGTGCGAAAGCTGGAGAACCCGTACAACCTGGACCCCAAGCACTTCCTTGGTGCCCTCGGCATGCCCGGACTCACCGCGTGGTCATCCTTCTACGAGATCGGCCAGCCGAAGAAGGGAGAGACGATTTTCATTTCTGCGGCCTCAGGAGCTGTTGGCCAGCTCGTTGGACAGCTTGCCAAGCATGAGGGTCTGACGGTCATCGGTAGTGTTGGCAGCGATGACAAGTTGGACTTTATTCAGAAGGAATTGAGCTTCGATGCGGGTTTCAACTACAAGAAGGAGAAGCCGAGCGAGGCGCTGAAGCGTCTTGCACCCAATGGTATCGATATCTACTACGAGAACGTTGGTGGCGAGCAACTCGAGGCCGCCATCACTGCTATGAACAACTTTGGACGTATTGGTATGGAACCCCTCTTTCTCTCTTTTTGAAGAAAACACTAACAGAAAAACAGTCGCGTGCGGAATGATCTCGCAGTACAACCTTCCCCCGCAGGAGCAGTACCCCATCCGCAACCTTATGCAGGTTGTAGGTAAACGCCTCACCATGCGTGGTTTCATCGTCAGCGACGCGAACATGGGCCCCAAGCATTACCAGGACCGTCAGCAAAAGCTGCAGAAGTGGCTGGCTAACGGCGAATTCAAGGCGAAGCTCAGTGTGACGGAGGGTATTGACAACGGAGTTGACGGTTTCCTTGGTATGCTGAAGGGAGACAACTTCGGTAAGGCGATCCTGCAGCTTGCAGACCTTACCAAGGAGTAAGGGAAGAGGAAGTGAATTGCCAGTAAGATGATATTGAATCACGTGGCTGTTTGCGATGATACCATGATAGTCAAATTTCAAACTCATTGTTCACATTACACTGTCCCGGGTGCCTCCAACGCGTTACTCTCAAATCACATACGTCTTGAATTCCCTCGTCTTCACGCCCCGCTCAAACATGATGTCTAGCTCCTCATACGTCCGGCCTTTCATCTCTGGCACTCTGAACCAGCACCATACAAGGCACGGCAAGCTCAGCCCCCCAAAAAAGAAGCCGAGTTTTCCTCTCAGCGCCGCTTGGTCTGGATTGATAAGGTACGGTATAGCGACGGTCATGATGATGCCCACGACGGCCTGTATGGCAGTCGCAACAGCGATGGTCTTAGACCGCACACGTGTGGCAGAGACCTCGCAGAAGATAGCATAGGCTACGGGTCCGACGCTGCGTCTCGTCAGTCGAAATACGACTAGCACGGGGAAGAGACAACTGACCTCCAATCAAATGTAAAGTTCCAGACCAACAGCAGCGTGCTCTGTGTCCAGACCGCCCCCTTCGTCGGCACCACGTCCAGGATCCCAACGAGAAACATGATGATTGTCAAGATGGTCAGACCAGTGTTATACAACACTCTCCTGCCAAACCTCTGCATCAGAACCCAACTGAAAATCGTGCTAACCCACCCCACGGCCATGAACCCGATTCCCATGTTGTACGCCTGCTCGGTGTTCAGACCCGCAAGACTAAAGAAGTACGTGCCGTAGTTGATGAGATAGATTCCGCAGAGGACTTGCGTGGCATACACACCGATCGCAATCTCGGTCCTTCGCCAGTTCACAGCGCGGAACACGTCCGTATACGTAGATCCCGCTTCCATCTGCGTCTCGAGCCTATCCGTCTCGATGAGCTGCGCGAGCACAGCCTTGACGTTCACGCCTCTGCTAGACAGCCTCCGGAGCGAGACCTCGGCCTCGTCGAAGCGGCCTTGTCGCGCGAGCCACCACGGCGACTCGGGCGCGAAATACATGCCCGGCACGATGAGCAGGATCCAAAACCACTGCAGCGCGAACGGGATCGAGTACGCCCAGTGAGATGTCAAGTCCTTGGTTGCAGCCGTTACGCCGTTCCCAAGCAGCTGTCCCGTGACAAAGCATAGATTCACATAACTCGTCGACACGCTGCGCATGGCCAGCGGCGTCACCTCGCTCGCATAGCTGGGCGCGATGACCACGAACGCGCCGAGCACCAGCCCCCCGAGCAGTTCGCCTGCGAGCAGGACTCTGAGCGAGCGCGCGAAGAACTGGATGAAGACAAGCCCTGCGACGAGCACGACGCAAACGTTGAACGTCTTCTTGCGTCCGTACCACTCCATCGGGTATCCCGCTGCGAGCGCGCCGACGACCTGCCCGATGGGATTGCCCATGGAGAGCCCGGTCTGCCAGGCCGCAGAGATAATGTACGAGTCCTCAAAGAGGTAGCCAAAGTCGCGCTGGAAAGTGGGCATGGCGTAAAGGTTGCCGAGGAGCTGGGGGTCGAATGCTGTGGCGCGTCAGACGATTTGGAAGGGCAAGTCGTTGACTTGAACAGGACAGATGCAGAGGTGAGAACGTACACAACATGATCACGCCCATGCTGAAGTACATGGACCACCCGATGGCCTTGGGATACAGCTTGACGGCCTCCCAGAACGACAGCGTGTGCTCGACAGCCACCGCCTCCGCGATCTCCTCCGCATGCTCGGCGTGTATGGAGAGTTTGCGCACTTCGACGGGGACCCCTTCTTCCTGCTTTTCGGTGGCCATGGTTGTCCAAGTTCTCTCTCACTTGTGGGGTTGTTATCGTGTAAGAAAGGAAGACTTGGGTGCGAGAGATCCACGCAGCCACACAGCGTCCCAAGTCCCCGCTTTCTGCAGGGCCCCTCGCATGTTTATGCACGCCCAATGAGCGCGATAAGAGGGTTGTTATCATGTCCCGGGCGTATGTGTGTGCTGAGGATGCGGGGATAAGTATCCCTGTCGGATGCTCGTGCGTGCATGCTAGATAGGGATGAGACGGGTAAACCTGGGTGTAGATCCTTTTTCCAGATTGAGGAGGCACTCATTGAGATTGGCGCTGTTTAGCCATCCTTGAGTACCTCTGTGCGGCAGCGCCGGATCATGTCAGCATTTGTGAATGCGGCTCATTGGAAGTTAGGAATGGGAACTCGATTATTGTAACGTACAGGTGTCGACAGTTAAAGCGCGACCATTGTTGATACGTTCATCCATGCCTGCTTACCAGAGTAGCGTCTCGTATATGAGGGGTAGATAGAGCAAGGTTCCCACCAGGAAGTAATACGAAGGTAAATGTACATGGAAAGAAGCTCGGAGTGTTGGCGCGGCAGCTGCAACAAATCTTATTGAGGCAATCTCCCCGCGCCGGGAATGGCAACCCTTCCGGAAATCCTGACAAAACTTCTCAGCTCCGGTATCTACAGGAGAATGCTGACGGCGACCTTGGTCGCGAGATAGTTCTGACGACGATAAGGTCTCTTGATGCTTGGCTAACGCATCCATCTGCTACGTACAAAACGTTTCGAAGGAGCTCCTAGATCGTATGACCCGCATGCCTCTACACAACTGTGGAGTAGTCTGGTGAGTCGACCATGTCTGCCGCATCTGTGGCCAGAGCAAGCCGCGAGGATATCATGTCTCTTGGTTCTTGGCCACGATCCAAACGCTCTCAGTATTTTAGCAGATCTAAGAATGTTTGTCCTCGGAAGCTCTTGATCGTACCCAACTCGAAAGGTTCAGAAGTACCTTCGTCTAGTTGGGTCAGCAAAGCCTTCTTTCAATATCGCAATTGCTCCCCAGTCTGAAGAAAGTTAGTCAGATTGCTGAAAGCACTCTGCGTTTGAAACGTAGCAAAGAAGTCCTTCGCGGTCTCGGAAGTCGACCAGGCGCGATCCACAGCACACGCCAGATTTCTTGGCCAGTGTGATCTCCCGCAAGACCCAAGCACGTCGCCAATAACCATTGAAAGACAGAACACCGTATAGACCAAACGCTAGCTGATCCACATACTTGTCGCGATAGCTTTCGGAGAACCAGTGGTCAACTGTGAGTGCATCGTCTGACGTAGAAGAGGGAGAGCCTAGAATTGAAATAACGTCAAATGCATTAGTGTATGTAGATGGCGCCCATTTGGGACACCTGGGTGCCGTTGAGTAACAATGGTCGGTCTGCTGGCGAATCGTACGTTCCATATCAGACACGCTCCACGTGTACGATATCGCAGAGCAAAATGGGAACACTCCGTCTACCAGCGGGTGGGTCTTTAATGAACGTTGCAATAGTTCATGTTATGCTCTCCAATTCCAATAAACGGAACTGACCAGCTTTCAGAACGTCGTTGTAGATACTCCCACTTATAGACTTGTCTCTGTCACCAATACCAGGCTCATACGGCATACGAAGCTGGGGCATGATTAATACGTGGGAAACCAGATGTCTTTATTGGATGTCGAAGGCCCGCTTGTTGTGGGTGCAGGTGAACCGCACATTTCCTATTTGGTACTAGCCGCCTATCTCATGATCCGCGACGAACGTTGCTCAACACCATCATGAGAATGCATGTTAAAAAAAATTCATCTCACAAGCAATTTCGGGAGCTTCCACAGCCAGGCTCCAGAATCGTCATGCGTGTCTACCAAAGCGTCAGGGCACTGTTCATAACTGAAGCACTCAGTGCCTTCATCAGAACAGCATTGTCAGCGCCAGAGTCTTCACTAAAAATGACACAGATGACATGTATTGTTTGAAGAGCAAATGCTCCTGCTTAACGATAGACCTGCTTACTTGGTTCGAAATGTCGATGCGAGCATGGCGAGCTGGAGACTGGCTTCTGTATGACAAAGTCTATCCAGAAAACCTTTCGGATATCACCGCTGATATCAAACAACATACTCCATTCACGTCTTTGCTTAACGGGATACTCACTGGTACGACACTTGTTCCACTTGTGCGTGCGCCGGGACATTCCAAGCGGTGAGCATGGGAGGGCGCGAGAAATGAGTTTCCGTCCACTCACCATTCACATTCACTCGGAGCTGATTTGACGCGAACGTAACGCGTCTCGCCAAGATTAGTGCCTTCGCGTAATTAGGCAGCAAACGCAAGCAAACGGCCTTTCCTCGCAACGGCTGCCTTCCACCTTCCACTCCACACTCTCTCCCTCTCTCCCTTCGACTTGCAACACCTGTGCTCAGCCACCCAGCATGGACGACAAAGGAAAATCGAAGCTCCTGATCAATCCTCCGGAGATCGTCAACAACATCGCACGGGAGTTGGACGATGAGGACGTTGCCGCACTCCACTCAGTGAACCAAGCACTGTACGACAGGACCAAATACGCGTTTGCAAAGCGCCACTTGACGCATGTTCACGTGTTCTTGCATCCAACAAGCTTCGATAAGCTGCAGCGGTTGGTAAATGACCCATTCTACGCCCAGTACATCGAACACATCACCATATCAACGTATGTGCTTCGGGAGCGCGATGACCGTCGCAAGGGATCAAGTGAGTATACTTCCCTCCTCAGTCAGTTTCAATAGTACTAGCTTACACTTGGATAGGCGTAGAGCCCTTTGCGCAAGGAGAATCGTTCCTCGTCGAATCTGCAATCCAAGCGGTGATGAACGCACTCCAGAAGACCACAGCACTGAAGTCATTGACTCTGTCGGATTTCAGCAAGGGCTCCACGTTCTGGCCCTCAGAAGATATAGAACTGCCTGCATGGGGTATCAACGACCTTAACCGACTTGCCACGTTTAGACGCGGCAGCGCGGTGGTCACAGAATACAACAACAAGGACGACATGAAGGTGTGGCCCAATCGGATGAGGGCTTTCGAGGCCTGCCTCATCGGCATGTCCCTTGCCAATCTTCCCTCTCACGTTGAACTGAGAATGGTCCTCGAAGGTAATGCTCCCCGTCCTCTTTCCCCCAATGCACAATCCTTGTTTCGACGTGCCCTGTCTTCCGTTGCCCACATCTCAACCAACGTGGATGCCTACGTCGATTCCCGGGAGAACATTGGTTGGCTCGAGAAGATCAACCCGACGACATTGGCTCTGGACTACGAGATGTTTCCTTGGGAGTGTCCGGACTTTGCCCCCAACCTCCACCTTGGAAGCTACGATCACCTCGCAAACCTGCGGATCGTCAACGCGAAGACCGACGGAAAAGAACTGAACAAATTTCTCGGTGCCCATCAGAGCACACTCCGCCAGGTAGAGCTGAAGAACATCTGCCTGCTGTGGAGCGACGCGAGGGATTATCCTTGGAGGAGTGTCTTCTTGACCCTTGCCGAGATACCGGAACTGCATCATCTTTGGCTTAACACCCTGTCCGCATTCCCAATCGATCACGTCGATAGGAAACCCGACCCCCGTGCGGCCCAGGACGTGGGCTGGAAGACCAAATTGCATGTCACCTACGCCCTCGAGGTGCTCTGCGACTATTACGATAGTCAAGGAGCTGGCGGCTTCTGGATCGATCTGGACTACGTGGAGGAGACGTTGATGGTGAAGTATGGAGTCACGATCTGATACGATCGCGAGGAACGAGACGGAGATATGAGCTAGATTGAAGCTCGGGGTGGACTATGAACTGATAACCTTGCTACAACCTGGGTTTGGTCTCTTGAACCAATTTTCCAAGTTTGTGTAGCCTCATGAACTACATCAAAAGCTAGATTCACGCTATACATTCCCCCCCAATGAGTGATGTTGAAAGTCCATAGGCGAGCAAAATCACAATCAGCCTGTGTGTTGACTACGTGGGGCAACATACTGCACTAAAATATTTTGAGTGCTGCAGGCTCGCCTTCGCCTGCACCACTTGCTCCCAAAAGTGAAGTTTGATATGGATCCATTTTGTCCTCAAGCCCAATCCATGATTAGTACCTGAGATATTGGCAGTGTTCTGCCATGGTGCTCATGGGTGGCTCAGAGTCCATGATGATCATTTTTGCTCAATGATACCAAGCTCGACGCGAAGATGACGTTTCCGTGCGCCTCTGTCCGGACTGTCGGAAAAAGCCTTATTCTCTTGCGAGTCAAGCTTCAGTGTTCGAGGTGCCGGATATACTGAGCAATCTCCTTGACC
Organism: Karstenula rhodostoma CBS 690.94; assembly: GCA_010093485.1. Classification (NCBI taxonomy): domain Eukaryota; kingdom Fungi; phylum Ascomycota; class Dothideomycetes; order Pleosporales; family Didymosphaeriaceae; genus Karstenula; species Karstenula rhodostoma. Next base: position 1,525,840 of record MU001493.1, read on the forward strand.
AGGGCGCGACACTGGACAACGAGACGGACGGCTCTGTGACAAATCGAACTTTTTCTGCACTACCTGGTGTGGCCACACTCGCCTGCTTGACTATTTTTAGCAGCGAGGCGTTGATATTAACATCCGGCGAGGCGAGTGGGGACAGAGAGCACCTCATCAAGCTGCGTTGCAAGGGAAGTACAAATCGGTTGAATATCTCATCAAGAAGAAGGCCGATATTAACAATAGAGCGTTCGCAGATATGGTTTTCTGATTGTTGACTCGAACTACAAAGTAGTGTCCCGTAAAGTGATAGACAAACATGGACTGCCGTCCAAAAGTGATACAAAAGGAAGCGTTGTGAGTGGGCTATTGTTAGTAATGGAACGAGTGAAGGCTTGCAGGATCGGGAAGGGAGCATCGTACCCCAACATTCCCTCGCATGCACTGACAGAGAAGCCCGCGATTTCGTCGTAAGCTTGCTATTAGGATACAGCGTGAATGTATACGTCTATGGGGGCATTGCATCTCAGCAGACCGCCTCCTTGCTTCCTGTGGTATGCCACATTGGGTTAAAACCAACGGCGGCCAATGACTAAGCCATATTAGCGCGTACTTCCACCTGTCATTCCGAGCCTTTGATACATCCTCGGAACACATGCGCCCTCCCACAGCACCATGGCACGCACTGCGAACTTCTCCCTGGACACTGTCGGACCTTTCATAGTCTGGCAGTTCATTATTCCATACGTGTGCAACCAACCCTCTTCCGTCTTCCCCAACTCTGACCACAAGAACAGGCAGCAACATGGGTCCAATCAATCTTCTACTCCATCTTCATCCGCGCGGGCGAACCCAAACCAATGCCCGGCAGCCCACGCTTCATGAAGCACCGCCGCCAGATCCTCATTGTAACCTACCTCGCGTACTTCTTCTTCACCATCTACGAATCAGACTACAACATCCAGAAGTCCAGCAACGCGTACAACGACCTCGGCGTGCCCATTGATGTTACCGAGAACGCACTGAACTCGCGCTTCCGGAGACTCACGCTGAAGTACCATCCAGATAAGTTTGCGTTGAAGGACCAAGCTCGCGCGACGGAGTTCTATAATCACTTGAAGAGCGCAAGGGAGATCATACTGGATCCGGCGAAGAGGTGGGCGTATGACAGGTTTGGACCGGGCATATTCTATTCATGTGCGAAGTGCGTTACGATCAAGGAGTACACGGACAGCGCGCTATTTGTGGCGATGGGCACGTACGGCGCGCTCTTCCTGTTCCTGATTGGCACGAATGCGCTCGGCTTCCTGAAGGATGGTGCGTACTGGAGATACCTCGCCATTCTGGCAGTGGCCGCCTACGATGTGCGTACCGCCATGCGCCCAGATCACCCTCCGTTCATCGCGCAGTGGTTGAATCCGCTGGTTACGGGGTTGAAGCTCAGGCCGGCATATCTCCCCTTCCAAGTCACATCCATCGTGAAGAAAGCGAGTATCTCCGCAGCACAGTTTCTAGGCCTACTCATTCCGCTGTACCGCGACGACCCACAGAAGCCTGCAAAAGTCACTGACGACACAGACGAGTCGAGGCATAAGCAGCTGGATCGACTCGAGGCCGTGGTGCAGGCGGGTAACCAGGACGTCACGCGGATCTTGGAGCTGGAGTCTACCATTTTCAAAGAGAACGAAAGAGCGAAGGGGGAGCTGAAGGGCGCGATGACGACGTACATGGTGCAGAATGTGATCCACCAGGAGCCGGAGGTGAGGAATCTGATTGGGCAAAGGATAGGGAGGAGGAGGGCTGGAGCGCCTCATGGAGCGCAGGGGACGAAGTGATGATCGGAGTCGGCATGATACCCTTTTTTGTATGATAGATTCCAAATGTTCATTCAGTATGTTTACGTCAAAACCACATCTACAAACCTATTAGACATTGCGCATAAAAGTGTATACCGGCGATATAGAATGAGCTCATAATGATGGACACTCGTAGTACCCCAAGTCACTCTCGGACCAATAATTGAAAATACGATCTCACTTACCACCGACATCTATATTGATACGAGAGCATGTGTACTGATACAAGGATATAGTAAGATGCATCTAGAAGGAAAGCACCCACACATCCTTCAGCCGCTCATTATTCTCCCCCAACCCTCCATGCACCACAACGCTATCATTACCCTCCTCAGCCCTCACAACATCACCGTCGAACCAACCCCGCGGATCCGGCACTCCATCGCTACCGGCTGGCTCCAACCTCGTCCACCAATTCTCCATAATATCATAAACCCATACATCACCTAGCATCTTCCCCGCGCCTGCATGACCAAGACTACTCGGATCCCTCTCGCCGAACAACGTCAGCAGCTTCTCTTTCTGCGCTATACGCACGGGAAGCAGCGCGCACACGCTCCGCGCCCCAGGCCCATTGTGCCCGTCTGCTTGGAACGTCTCGGTAGACCATGCATCGGACGCGACATCGTAGACGTCCACCCTGCCACCCTGCTCTGTCGTCCCGTCGAACCCGTTCATCCGATACACCTTCCCCCCGCTGTACGCAACACTCGCTCCGCCCCGCTGCGGCGCCGGCGCATCCGCGGCCTGCGTCCAGATGCGAGTTTGCACGTCGAACTTCCAGAGGTCGGACAGCCGGCCGGAGGCAGGGCACCCGGCGTGGATGAAGAGGGTGCGATGCCCGTCGGACGTGGCGCAATGGTACGATCGCCCGGGGGGATACGGCTTCGAGGCGTCGGCAGGTGCGAGCCGCGTCCAGGAGGCGGAGGCCGGGTCGAAGGACCACACGGCGCCGTGCTCCTCTATCGCAGCCATGTCGGTGCCGCCGCGGCCGGCGAAGAGGCACATGCGGCCGGCGAGGACGGCAGAGGCGCTGCCTACGCGGGGTGAGGGGGCTTCGCTGGACGAAATCGTCTCGAGCTTTGAGCTAGCGGTGCTGAGAGGGAGGACATCGAGCTTGTTGTCGACGGGTTGTCGAGGTTGCACCTCGCCGCCGAAGATGTAGGCTGTGTTTCCAATGACCGAGAGGACTTGCGAGGAGCGGCGCAGACGCTCTGCGTCGTGCAGGCGCGCCCACTTGCCGTTGAGGTTCCAGATGGGCCGGCTGATAGGCATGCTGGTGCAGTTAGGAGAGATGCAGTGTTAGTGTAAGAATCAAATGTGAGGTGAGATCAATTGGTTTATTGGATACTTCTTGAGCACCCTGATGAAGCACTTTTTGTGCGGGCAGTGTTTCCGCGAATGCTGGTTTGTTTCGGTGACGGCCCGGCCCCCGCCTCCTAACACAGTGTTTGTCGATGGGTTTGTCACATGAGTACACAGTAGGTACAGGAGAACGGTATCGGTATGAGAAGGACAATGCAAGCCCAGGAAGGAAGGGTGCTAGTTGATCCAATTGTATAGTCAGATCGTTCATCTGCGCCTGCAATGTAGTTCATCCAACCAGACCCTCAGTTCGCCCATCAACAAGCTTAATGCCGCCCTTGCCGTACGTAGTACTTCGTTGTGGTGAACATCTCAATCGTGACTGATCGAAGTCTGACAGATGAGTTTGCCCTGCAGCCCTGCGCGAATACTACAAGCAGAGCGGCGAGACATGGCCCGAATGTTGACCAAATGCAGTCTTGCACACGCGTGATTGGTTAGTCACCAAGAAGGGTCACAGGATTACGGGTGTGGCATCGTCATAAACTCACAACCTCACGACCTGTGCCTGGTTACCAGTCCCCACATAGTACGCCTTGCGGGCCAGGTGTTTGCGGCGGTATGAGGGGTAAATTCTACCCATATAGGCCACAGTCCTTCAAGCAATGACTGCACTGCATCGACAGCTACACAATCGAACATGTTCGCGAATACCGATCAGCCTTCAGGTGAGATGCTCGCTGGGCGACCTAGTACGCTACTTGCCGCTCTTCCGGAGGACCAAGTTCCGCCATACGATGCGACGGAAGCGCAGAGAGAGGAGTTGCCCGACTATGAACCGGCGCCTTCGTATCATTGCGAGACGCACGAAGTGCGGCTGCACACATATTACCTTCGCGCACCCGACAGGAAGAGCCTCATGGCGGTGCCGTATGGCCCCTCGTCTTCCGGGTCGTTCAAGATCACTTCGCGCAGCTCACGTCTGTTCTCCAAGAAGCCGGACATGGACGTCTGGCGATCGATCCGCGCAAGTGCTCCCACGGAAGACGAATACGTAGCTGGCATATGGTTCGAGACAGACGGACCGATCCCCTGGTGTCCTCGCGCACGCTTCGTCCGACAAGACGCAACCGAGGGCAATCAGACGTACAAGATGGAAGCGCGGAACTTTTCAGACTGGACGATATCAGTGGACGGAACACTGTATTCTTGGATCCTCGAAGCGAAGCCTTTCTCGCTAGTCCTTCGTCAGGGCGGTAGGCAGGACGAGGTTGCACGCTTCACGTTCTCGGTCCGCGGACTGATTGCTACGGGAGGTGCTGAAGTCGGTGACTTGACCATCTACCAAGATAGGCTGTCGCAGGACAAAGCAGGCGTGGATGTGATCCTGTGCGGTCTAGTTACAGCCCTCTTGCAGTTCAAGAAGATGGGAAAGCATTACAGAAACGAGCCAGGTGCTATTCCGCAGCGTGCTGCGTTGCCGGGGAGCGAGTTCCTCTACATCGGACCTGGGTAGGGCCATTCTGGTCGTATCAACAAGACATATGGTTGTGTTTGGGAGGCTTTGACAGGTGTTTCCGGGGGAGTTGTTTCATTGCACCCGGTTTGTGTGATGGTGTTTCGAGGGTTCCAGCGCTGGACAAGGCACGAGATGGCGCATGCAGCAGTCTGGCAGGGTAGTCAATACAGGCATCGAATCCATTCTTGCAAGCAAAAGCAGAGGTTGGTGGTGTCTGACGCGGCAAATCATTGCAATTGTCGCATTGTGTCTGACGTGGCGCTCGGTTGCAGGCCGCAACGGTCAGAATGCTTCAAGACGACGACACTGTCCCGCGTCCACGGACCCAAACGTCGAGCAAAACGGCGAGACGATGAGAGACGTGTGGTGGCTCGCGCACGGGCATGATGGGGTGCGGGCAAGCGATGGCACCAGGGCGCCCGATGGAGGACGGCGTAGTGCAAGACAGGTGGTGGTCGAAGTGAAACTCGGGACGTCATGGCGGGCTCCATTGTTTTCTAGGGCTGGTGTGGAAATGAGCACGGCGATGCAAAGCAGCCGGCACGAGATGAAGACGCTCGTGCGGATTAGTTTTGGTGCGCGAGATTGGCCAAGCGCGCCGAGGAGCAGACGAGCAGACAAGCGAGCGCGCATGGATGCACGTAGCGTCGGAGCCAAATGGACCCAGTTCTGGCCGGCGGCGGTTCTTGCTGTGTACATTGATTGTACAGCGCCGAAGGATGGATGCGAGCGTCGCGCGGCGGGCCAAGACGACGCGTGGCGCCTGTTGACATGTACCGCCTGCGTTTGCGACGCAGCAGACGGTGCTCCCTCCGCCAGCAGCGCCTGCGAATGCGCACGACGCAGAAACAGCTGGCGAGACATGCGAATGTGCGGAATCGCATGCGACGAGCGGCCCTTGCGTAGGGCCCGTGGAGCAACTGACTGGGGGGGTCAGCCTGGCCGCACTGCTGCAGAGGCGTCCCTCCCCCCGTCACAAATTGAACTGGTTCATTTGCTCCGGCTGGCGTCCTCCTACGGCTCTGGTGGTTGCGCGCCGCGGCTCTGGTCGTCCGGCTCGTCCTTTTGTTCTTCTATCGTGCTTTAGCCTGCAGATCTACCTCCACGCTCCGCGTCCCACGCTCCACTCCACTGCCCTACCCGTCTCCGCACCCTCAGTGCCGTCAGAGCAAACAGCTCGTCCCTTCCTTTCGCGCGCCTTCTCGCCGCCTGTCGCGCCTTCCAGTGCGCCAGTGCTTCCCCAATCCCACCGCGAGCCTTGACCTCCCTACTGCGCGCCGCGCCCCGAGCCACCATCACCACCATCACCACCACCATCACCACCACCACGTCGCTCCTCCCTCCGAGCCCGCGTCAGATCCGACTGCAACCGCCTGGCTCTGCCATCGCCGTCCACGATCGGCAGGCAGGCTCTCCGGAGCGAGCCGTGGGGAATGGGACGCTGACGACCTGCAATTGCCTCCACCGCACCGTCCACCGACGCCCTCGGCATAGCTGCATCGCCCAGCCCGCCGGCCTCGACGCACGCTCCGCTGCCGACACGCCTCGAGAAGCTGCGCGTTGGGTGCTCCGCGCCGCCGGGTCATGGTCAAGATGCGCATACCCATCCGTGAGCAGCTCGGGTGTTTGGTGCTGCTGTCCTCTTTGATCGGCCTGGCCGTCATCGCCGTTGCAACATGGATCACCAACCACAACTTCGTGCTCGATGTCCGCTCCAGTGCCCTCTCGCTGAGAGCCTCGCTCAAGGCTGCACAGGTCGCCTCCAGTCTGCTTGTCATGGAGACGACGGTACGCCAGACAGTCTCTCGACTCGCCATCCAAAGCGCCCTGCAACGTTACAACGACTTTGGTAACAACACAATCCAGAACTGGGCCCGCGCAAGAGACGACCTGGATGCCATCTTCACCGGCGAAGGAGATGCTCGTTTGGCCGTCCAGGCCAAGCTGTACCCAAGAAACTCGTCGGATATAGCCCTCGTCGCCATGACCAAGAACACGCTGCAAGGCTTGCATCTGCCTGACGCATCAAACGGAGACACGGTCTTCTTTGGCGATAATTCCTCTTTCATCCCCGAGCTCTATCCCAAGTTCCAAACCTATCCAGACAGAGTTAATGACTCTTTCGTCCAGTGGTTTGCCGAGTACAATGGGCGGGCAATCAATGCCGACAGCTTTTTGGTCAGCGGCCCTTATGCTGCCAACGGCTCGCTCAGTCTCCTCTCCATCACCATGCCCATCATCAACAACACATCCAGCATCGACACCCTTGGCTGGCTGACTATTGTATTAGACGCAAACCTTATCCAAAAAGTCGTCAACGCTTTGGAAGGCCTGGATGAGAGTGGACTCACCATATTACTAGGACCGAACAACTCGACCAACATGTTCCCAGACGGTGTTCTGTATAACGAGGATGCACCAGAAAATGAATCGATCCGGTTCGTGCTGCCCCCTACATATCGTCAAGGCCAGGAACGACATGGCGAGAATGACAACGCTGCGCCCGATGCGCCCTTCGAGTGGACCGACTTTGTTGCCGTTCGGCAAGGTTTGACCGTACGCACTGGCGCAGCAAGTAATGCCGGGTATGACATGTCTGTTCGCAATGAGCTAGGCGAACACGTTGCGGTCGGTTATGCAATCGTACGAAGCACCTTGGTGGACTGGATGGTCTTGCTGGAGATGTCGCATGGTGAGGTTTGGGCGCCAATCAATCAACTCCGCACTTTGATCTTGGCCTGTGTTTTCAGCACCATGGGCGCTTTAATGCTTCTAGCCTTCCCCGTCGCGCACTTTTCTAGCCGACCAATCCGGCGCCTCAGAGACGCTACCAAGAGGTCGGTGTCTCCGGCCGTCCTCGATGAGACCAGCCTAGGATCCGAAGCTGACGGGGCGGATGACGATCGGGATGATGCTGCACTCGCACGGAAAGAAGGCTGGGTTGGCTCCATCGTCCATTACCGTCGTAACCAAAGAGCTAGTCGCGCTGAAAGAAAAGAAGCAGAGAGGAGACGACAGTTCCGCATCCCGTCAAAAGTCAAAGACCGGAAGCACTTTATCCACGACGAGCTCACAGATCTCACAAAGACTTTCAATGAAATGACGGACGAGTTGATGATGCAATATGAGAGACTGGAAGAGAGGGTTCAGCAGAGGACGGCCGAGTTGGAGCAGAGCAAGAAAGCAGCCGAAGCGGCCAACGAGAGCAAAACCTTGTTTATCGCGAATATCTCGCACGAGCTTAAGACTCCCTTGAACGGGATCATGGGCATGTGCGCAGTCTGCATGTCAGAAGACGACCCAATCAAACTGAAGCGATCACTCGGTATCATTTACAAGAGCGGCGATCTGCTTCTCAATCTATTGACTGATCTGCTGACATTCAGGTAAGGATCTTCTGGATGCCCATGGTTTGATTTCGCTGACAACGAGAACAGCAAAAACCAAGTCGGGCAGCAAATAAGTCTAGACGAAAAAGAGTTTCGGCTGCGAGATATCAGTTCTCAGGTTGTAGCTATCTTTGAGCGGCAAGCAAAAGAGGGGGGTATCAACTTGAGTGTCCAGTTTGAAGGGCCGTACGATGTGAACAGGGACGAGAGCGGCCAACCCATTGGGAAAGGCGATCTTGGGCCTTTCGGTCTCGGTCGTCTCAAAGACATGATCCTCTATGGCGATCAGCATCGTATCCTCCAGGTGGTAATCAATCTAGTGTCCAACAGTCTAAAATTCACTCCGACAGGAGGCTCGGTCACAATCTCTATCCGATGTCTGGGGGAAGCCCAACTGTCGGACAGCAGGAAAGCTTCTCTACGGTCAAGGCAAAGCTCAACACGTGCCTCTAGGCGAGCTCGTGGTTCCGGCTCAGAGGTCGCGTCCGTGTCGGCGAGGGGGTCTCAGGATTACTACAGCACGGCTAACGTCATCAATGCGCATGACAGAACATTAGGATACCAGCATATGATGGGTCTAGATCGAGCTCCAACTCCACCCCCAGGAAGATGGTTAGCATTCGAATTCGAGGTGCAAGACACTGGTCCTGGTATCCCAGAGAGCCTTCATGACAAGATTTTTGAACCAGTAAGGATCTGCGTTGGATATATTCAGATACAGATAGCTAACTGGGGCATAGTTCGTACAAGGAGATCTTGGTCTCAGCAAAAAATATGGCGGCACGGGCTTGGGTCTAAGCATTTGCTCCCAGTTGGCTGGACTGATGAAGGGCACGATTTCGCTCCAAAGTGAAGTTGGGCAAGGAAGCGTGTTCACCATGGCAATTCCTCTCAAATATCTCACGAACCGTGCCGACAGCACAGCAAGCTCAAGCAACATCAATATCGGCCCCACCAGCGGACGGCAGAGCTTTTCTAATGAGGATCAAGGTCAAATGATCAAGGACGATGCGCTCTCAGGCCGGTCGGTACACTCATCAAACAGTGTGTCTATTGTGCCAGTATCTGCACCCTCAAGCGGGCCGGTCGCTTTCGAGAGCGACTCAAAGCCCCGCTTGGTAGGCTTAAGCCAGCCATTTTTCGCGTCCAATCCTCCTTTGGAATCTCCTAATTCACAGCAGAAGGCAATGGCGCGTGTGGAAGCCGAAGCCACACAAAGGGGTGACAAAGTTAGGGTTCTCGTGGCCGAAGACAACAAAACCAACCAGGAGGTTGTATTGCGCATGCTCAAACTTGAGGACGTGTACGATGTCACCGTGGCTAAAGATGGCCAAGAAGCTTTGGATAAAGTCAAAGAGAGCATGGAGCGCCAGAATCCGTACAATCTCATCTTCATGGACGTTCAGATGCCGAACTTGGACGGTTTACAATCCACTCGGCTGATACGACAATCTGGGTTTGATGCGCCCATTGTAGCTTTGACCGCTGTAAGTGATGCACACCCAAACTCTTCGACTGTGACTGACCATCTCCAAGTACGCGGAAGAGCAGAACGTCAAGGAGTGCCTCGACTCTGGCATGAATTTCTTTTTGTCTAAGCCCATCCGCCGTCCGGCACTGAAACATGTGTTGAAGACCTACTGCCCTCCCATACCTGAGGAGGACGGCGAGACAACACCCCCGCCAATTGAGCGCTCGAAACCGAAAGCGAACGGAGGTGTTGCAGCACCTGCGCAGGTGCGCCCTCCCGCAAGCAGTAGTGTCGGCAACATCCCTATCGAAAAATTCGAACATAGAGATTCGCCTGCGATATCACCGCTAACGCAGCCCGCGAGGGAACCTCCCCAGTCACCACCCTCGTAACGACCTGCCATACACTCCTTAATTTTTTCTCGCGTTTTCCAGACACCGGATGCATCCTATACCCATATTTGCACACCGCCTACGATTGTTTAATGTCCATTTAATATTTCCTTCTTGTCTGTTCAACAACGGTTGTTCTCTAGCAAGGCACGGCGTTGGTGGATGTTGCCAAAAAGCAGTGCACACGCATGGAATCAGGCGTTTTCGTTAGCCAAGATTTGGCATTAGGTTTGGGATCATCTTTGGGTTAACCTTGCTTCTGGACTTGGGAAAAGTGGATAGCGCTCCGTAGGGGGAGACGAGGAATTGACGAGGCCTGTCTGGCCCTTGATTTCTTTTTGTTTTTTCCTTTTCTTTCCTAGACCGTGAGACGTTTCTCTCATCCATGCCTATCGAACGCTTTTTAAGTGATGACAAGTGCCAGTCCGTCGCCCCAGCTAGGTTGAAGAGCAGCAGGTCAACAAATGGTGGGCTGACTTGTGAGCAAGGAGGGGTAGAACCCACGACCGTATACCACTGATTGCCTGCATCTCTGCCGCCGGACCAGCGCATCCAGATCTACTCCATCAGGCCACTTCAGACCACCAGTCGAGTTGGGTTAAAGAAACCAACAAGAAGAGCCACTTCGATCCATCAAGTCCCCTCTTACATCTGGCTAGATGATTCTTCATAGAATCCAATGTGTATTAGATCGTGATTTACCCTAGGATACATAATCTACACATCAATCCACCTCGCCATCCACGTGTTAGTAGTCTGCTTCGCCTCATTCCACGAGCCCCATATCCAACACCAACCTACAGTCCCCCTCGTCGCACTCTCCAGCGCACTAAACAGTCACGTATGCGTGAACGTCCCACTTTTGACTGTAACCCATCCACTGGTGAGGAAGTAGACGGTTTCGTACTCCCACATGAGCCAATAATACTGCGAAGGCGAGACTTCATCTGTGGTATTGATGTCCGATTTCATCACATCACGGAGATATGTGAGATCTCTGAGTAGTCGAACAGACCTTCCTTGGCTGACTTGTAAGCAGCAAATATGTTAGTTGCGAACAAGCGGATAATTTTGGAAGCTCCACTCGCAACGTTAGCTGACTTGGCACAGCGGCGCCAAGCGTACATTGCAGGTTGATCAGTTGGCGAGGAAGAATGGGAGACGTTTGCAGTGTGTGGAGAAACAAGGAGCTCAGGGCAGGCGAGAAGAAAGCCATGTAGAACTCGCCGTCTTTCCCCAGGACTCCGGTCGGCTATCAGAGTTTGATGACAAGCACAAAAGCAAAATAATGAACATCAAGCATTATACCCAGCTTTCAAGCCGATTAGAGTATTCATGGGATTGCTGTGATTGATTCGCAGTACCTGCGAAAGGTTCACAGAAGACCGAAGATGTAGATTACAAGACGTGAACGTTGTCCATCCAATCAGCTCCACCAACGCAGCCCACTCCGAATCCACTGCTCCACATCCTCTTCATCGCATCTCACCACCACCGAAGCTCCGCCATAGCAAAGCTCAACCAGCTCGCAATTGCCCGCACCCCACAACCGTCTCTCCCCGCGCACGCTCCAATCAAGCGGACATGGCCATGGCGACCCCAACAGACCAAGCGCCCCCCGCGATACCACGCCTCCCGTCGAATCCCACACCCCTCTCCGCACCCCAGGAACAGCAGGTCCGTGATCTGTACTACAAGAACGTGCGGGCGAAGTGCGCCACTGAGATAGCAGGTACGCAGCCTCATCCTACCACCAGGCAGTTCGCTGCACAGACTTCGAGGCGCTACGCGTCACAAGGCTGCAAGACGCTTTGGACTGCTAGCAATCCATTCTCTCTCCCCTCCACCCCCATACCACTCCCTCCGTGCTAATTCACCTATTCCAGCCTTCGCCACTTGCGCCACCGGCCGCACCTTCACCATGATCTACGCCTGCCGCGCGCAAAAACTCACCATGAACACGTGCATGCTGCAGTACCAGGGGCCGGACGAGCTGGACAAGGCCCGCGCAGAATGGTTCGCGCTGGCGGGGGAGCGGAGGCGCGAGAAGGAGGATCGGGCGAAGTTGATTGAGGAGAGCAAGAGGAAGCACAAGGAGTGGTGGGGGCTGGATGAGGATGGGAAGTTGCAGGGGAAGAAGCTGGAGACAAAGCTGGAGCGGGAGACGAGGGAGACGGCGGAGAGAGAAGGGAGGAGATAAGGCGGTGGAGAAGAAGTGATGGAGTGCGAGGGAGAATGCAGCGCGGTGGGAGGGCCCGATGTTTGATTTGCATTTGCACGGCGTTTGGGGAGGTTGCATCCTCGTTGTATGCATATAGCACGCTTGTTGTATCACTAAAGAGCAGAAGGACGCGTAGTATCTTGTATGATATTGGTTGCATTGCCAGGTAAAGCTCCTCTGAAGCGGGTGCTAGGCAAGCGGACGATGGAAAAGAATTCAGCTCTGGTATACCCATAACCATACCCGTGATACCCCATACCTCGAACGCCGCAAAATGCATCAAATCCACAACGCCTATTCCAGACCTGCTTGGTAGGATGAACGCTCATCGCCAACCGTGCCCAGGATGCATGCCATCGAGTCCCTCACCAATCTCGTGGCGCGCCCCAAAAACAGTCTCGCAAAAGGGCCGCTCTAGGTCTCCCTCACATCGGGCGACGCGGCAATCGCATCCGCCTCAGGGTCTGCATCTCGACTCCAGCCTGCAGCATATTATCAGCCACTGGTGTCCATCTTATTCCCCGAGCCCATCACTTCTTCAAACTCATCCTCGTTGACATCCTCATCCTCCACGCCGCCCATGGCCGTATCGTCCCCGCCGACAGGGCCGCCAGTAAGCCCAGCAACGTCGTCCATCTCCTCGACAACCTCCTCTTCTTCCTCCCAGCTCTCCTTTATACCCCATCCCACGCCCGTGAAGCAGTACCGCTCCGGCGGCAACCTCAGCCCCCACTCTCTCTCCACACGCGGCAAAGCAACGCGATTCCTCTCCGATGCAACCTCAGTCATGAACTCCTTGGGCAGCACAGAACTGAACTGCTGCTGCGCGCGCGCATGGATCGCCGTGCGCAGCGCATTGAGACTAACGCCATCGTCGTCCTTGGGCGCGGCTTTCTTGCCAACGTTGATTTGCGGGCCCTCGTAGGAGACAGCGTCGGAGAGAATGCCGTTTGTATAGCGGTATGCGAAGTCGAGGAGCTGGAGGGGCACGCGCTCCGTGTAGGCGTGAACGCCCATGTTGGCGAGGACGAGGTGGATGAGGCGCGCGTCGCGGGGTCGTTTGGAGGTGCCTGTGTCCTGCAGAGACGTCGAGGGAAATGGCGCGCTCATGGGTGCGGGTGCGGTGCCGTTGGTTTGCGCAGGCTGTGAGGTTTGCGTGTTGGGTTGTGTTGATGAGGCGGTGGGTGGACTTGGATTCGGCGCGCCCGTGGCTGTGGTGGGTGGTGTCGAGAGCATGTTCTCGCCGCCTGGAGAGGCCATGATGGGGTGGCTGCGACAGGCGCTGGTGTAGGTGAGAGATTGCGGGCCGCGTGTGGTGAAAGTAAGCTGCGTTGGTCGCGGCCGTGACCCCCGAGGCTTGGCTTGGCGCCGCCTGAAAAAGAACCACGGAAGCAGTGAGATCAACCAGTGCACACATTATTAATGATACGAAAACCTGAGAGCTGTACACGATCTGATTAAGTGCTTGCTATGCTATAGTATCATGTCTAGACCTGCAATCACCGAATCGCAACACCCAGTCCCTCAGCCGCTTCCTCGTCCTCATCACCCGTGGTCTCACTTGCAACGCTCTCATGCAAACTGGGCGTCTTATCACCCCTCTTGCCAATGCGCTTGATAGAGCTCCAGCTAAGTGCCATACTCTTGTCCTTTGGCGTGCCAACGCTGGGACTTGCTCCAGGGCTATCCGTAGTCCTAACCGAAAGTCCGCCGCCGTCTTCCTCGGTCTCGTCGGGCGTAACCGCCTCGCTAGACTTCTTGGAGAACAACGACCTTTGGCCCTTGCCAAACTGTAGGAACTGGCTTGAGCTGCCCTTCCTCGATAACTTCTGCATGAGGGACTCTTTTCCGAGAGAAGCGGGCAGTTGGAGTTCAGAAGTAGTCTGGGAGCCAGATTGGTCGAGGGACTCGCGTGGAGATGACTCCGAGTAGTCTACAGTTGATAGGGAGTAGTTGTCTCTTGAGAAGCGCGCGGCCACGGGTGAACTTGGCTGCTCTGATACCGCAACTTCGGGGATGATAGACTGCTTGCGAGATGACTTCTCCGCTTTGGCGGCCTTTTTCTCTTCCTTCCTCTCCGCTCTCTTTGCTTCCTTTTCCGCCGCCCTCTCAGCCTTCTCAGCAGCCTTTTTAGCCTTTGCATCCTTATCTTCCCTTCCGAAAGCAAACGTGAAGGTCGGGGCGTCTGGATTGAGCTGCTTGGGTGGCGTTGGAGGCACTAGAGGCGCCATATGTGAGGCCGATGATTGCGGTCTTGTGCCGATGGGTGCTTGCGTGGGAGAGCGTGTGGTAGAAGGGAAGTCGGGTATATCGCCCTGGAGCAATTCGTCATTCAACAAGCTTACTGTGGAGCCGTGTTGGATGGAAGGTCGACGGGAGGGCATGCGCGACCAAGAGGAGGTGTTGGTGTTGTTGATGCTCCAGTCCACGCCAAGCGGGCTACTTCGAGCATTGAAACCATCGACAGACCAACCGAAGCGTGTCTGGCTTTCCGTACTGGGTCTTGGTAAGACGTTGGCTTCGCTGGATTTGGTTGAACCTTGCCGAGGTGAAGATGGCCTCTCAGATCCTAATGCAGATGTCAGCCAAGGGTCGCCCTTCGTGCCAAACATGTTGAATGCCCGCTTTCGCGTGGCGACGTGTTTTGGATTGTTCGAGGACTCTTCAGGCTGTGCTTTGCTGGGTATAAATGCATTGTACCAAGCGCCTCCAGAGTGGCTGCCTCGGCGTCGTCGTGTGCCAATAGGATCCAAGTCCTCATGCTCCTGTCGGGGAAGAGATTGGCTTTGCGACGATTTTAGAGAACCGAGAGGCGGTCCTTGATCAAGTGTCTTACCACGTTGCCTATGCAAACCAAACAGGCTGCCAAATCGCGTGGTAGGAGGGTTCTTGAACGAACTCGATGTGGAGCGGATCGACCGTCTATCGCTGTCCAAGGCGTTTTCGTTACTCGGGAAAAAGCCTAGCTGGCCGGCACTCTCGCGGGGACTGGCAAAAGGAGAACGACTTTGCACAGACACGGGTGAACTGGGGCTCTGCACCTGTTCTGACGTGCCTGGGGCTCCTAAACCGGGTAGAACGTGGCGCAGATTTGGCGATGGGTCTAGTGATGGAAGTGGAGGTCCTGGGTCATCTTCATCGGTCATTCCATCGTCGGTCATACCGTCACCAAACAGGCCTGACGGCAGCAGTGCTCCTGCGGTGGGACTCATGGGTGCTCCACCGGTCAAGCTCTCGACTTCCGCCTGAGAGAAAGAAGAAGCATGGGCACTTGGCGGGGGGAGAGCCATGCCGTTTACAGGATTGAAGTACGGCGTCGGATTTGCATATTGAGGAGAATTGCTGGCTATACCGCTATTGAACGGTGCTGCCGTGGAAGGAATGAACCCCCCGAGATTGGCGGAGGTCAACGGTTCACGCATACTGAGCGGCCGCGAGCGTATTCCACTGTTTCTCCTGGCTGGCACAAACTCTGGGGCGGTAACGGACATGACCTGCGGCTGGCTCATGCGGCGCTGTTGTAGGAAGGCTAGTCGCGCGGAAGCCTCCTTGTTGATGTGCTCGGCTTCGTTGACTTGTTGCCAGGCTTCCGCATATCGTTGCTGGAGGCTCCCGTAAAGCTCCACCCACCTCCGGTCCTCAGCTTCCGTCTCGACGCCGTCCTGAGCATCGCCCACATCCTCACCCTCCTCCAGCAGTTTTCTCTCCTCTTCCAAAGTCTTGATCTGTGTTCCTTTCTCTCGGATGACCTCCTCAAGACTCTTGTTCATCTGTAGCTCCTCCTCGTGTTTTCCTTTCAGCTCTTTGACGCGGATTTCGGACTGGGCCTCGTAGTCGGTCCGCTCTTCCTGTATTTCTTTGGCAGCATCCCGAAGCTCTCCAGCTTCGCGTTCCCACTTGGCCACGTCGTCCTTCAGCTTTTTTCTCTCGGCTTCCTTCTTTTGCAGCAGGCGCTCCTGGTTCGATCGTTTGGCCTGAGCCGAGGCGTTTGCACGTTCCAAAGTGGCTACTTCCTTCCGCAGATCGCGACTAGCATCCTCTTTTTCCTTCAAAGATGCCTTTTTCTCGTCCCGCTTTTCGACCAACAGAGCTTTTTGCGTCACGAATTCCTGCTCTTCGTCCTGGATTTGCTTCTCCATGTCCTCCAACTCTCGCCTGAGGCTGTCGAGCTTTTCCGTCAATTGCTTGATCGTCTCCTGCGAGTCGGCCGCCTCTTGGGCGGCGCGTGCCTGATCTGCTGTCCCTGATGCTGGCGAGTTGCGCCTTCCCGGTTCGGAGCGTCGGTGTCGAGATACGCTGTTGCTGTGCTCGCGTGTCATGGCGGGTGCGGTGACGGACGGAGCAATGAAATCGACGAGGTTCTTGTTCGGTCGGATGATGGGGGTAGGGTTGTAGTCGTCCCCCTGCGCTCCATCGCGAATGTCCTTGTGCGGGGCGGTACCGTAAAACAGGTCGGACTCTGCGGGGAGTGTGCGCAAGCGGATTGGGACGCTGGGGGCTTGAAAATTTGCCGTGTTGAGAGTGACGATACGAATAACATAGTGATGGTCTGGCTGTAGGTTCTCGATGGTGACGGAGGTTTCTTGGGGCGAGACATCGCCAACTATCCTATGTGAGCTTCAGCGGGGACGATGGAGCGAATGGGCGTACTATCGATTCCGTTGATGCGTATGAGATATTTTACAACCGAGGACCGCTGGTCTGGGGGCTTCCAGTGCAGCAGCACGCCGTCTGCCTTGATGCCGGCAAGCGAAACGAGGGGCGCAACGGGGACCTCGAGGCCGAGCAGGTTGATGAGCTCCTCGACGGGCTTGGAGAGCACGCGGTAGGCGCGGAAGGCCACCCTACATGGCCAGATTGTCAGAGGCCGTGTCCGTGTATTGCTACACTGCTATGGGTCTCATCGCAGGCGGCACGTACCAGATCAGGGCAAGCAGTACGCATGCCGTCTTCAGCCAGCCCGAGGACAGGAACACGAGGGCGTCCATGTTGTAGCGGGCGACGTGCGGGGGCCAGTACAGCGAGTGTGCGGAGTCGGGGAACATGGCGACGGTGGGCAGGCGTCGCCGGCCTGATCGTGTGTCGTGCGTTTGGCGGAGGCGGCAGCGTCTTCACACGCTGCATGCGCCGCAAGCCTTGGCCGAGTCGGGCCGATAGGAGGATTTGGGCCAGCTGCAGCGCGACCCCATCGCCGTTGCTCCGCAGCGTGCCGCGACTGGGCGGTGCGGGCAGTGCGGGCGGCTGTTGTCTGCCTGGGGGGGAGCAATGCCATGCCGTGTCGTCTCGCGCGCCCGACGTTGAGGTTGAGCGCATACAGCCCAGCAGCGCTACTGTGCGGCGGCCCTCCCTTGGACATTCCGACGGCGCGGTGCAGCAGCTCAACAACACGCAGCACGCAGCACGCAGCACGCACTCGCACTCGCACACTCGTATGCAGAGCATGCCGCGCCAGTGCCAGTGCCAGTGCCAGGCCGAGGTGCCCGCATGTGCGAGCACCGTTTGCCTTCGACCAGCAAGTTGCAACGCGCCGCACGATCCCGCTGCGTCCGGACCTGCGTGCCCATCCCATGACATCCATCTGACATCTGACACCTGACATCCAATGCGACTGTGCGCAAGCCTTTGGTGCATCTGTGACCTCGGCGTCGCCTTGACAGGACGCACCTGCCTCCCAACGCCGCCGCCTGGCTCTGCTCTCCAGCTTCTCCACATACACACACTGCACACGCCCTGTCGCTGCACCAGCTCGGCACCCGCGATTCCAATCCGGACCACTTGCCCACCGCGCGCCCGGGTACGCCAAGTCGCCCGCACTGCGGCTGCCGCCCAAAAGAAGAAAAAGAAAACGGCCCGCACGCTCGGCCCCTCGAACAACGCGTTGTAGGAAACAGAAATACTCGGACGTCTGGCACGGCGCTGTATCAGGGTCCCCCGCCCGCTGAGCGCCCTCGGGCCCGGCAGCTATGAACTACGTGCGCTCGCTCACCAGCGGCGTGTCCAAGGGCTGGAACTCGATCAACCCCGCCACACTGAGCGGTGCCATCGATGTCATAGTCGTCGAACAAGAAGATGGCAGTCTGGCGTGCTCGCCCTTCCACGTGCGCTTCGGGAAGTACCAGATCCTGCGGCCCTCGGACAAAAAGGTCGTCTTCAAGGTCAACGGCGAGCAGCAGGACTATGCCATGAAGCTTGGAGAGGGAGGGGAGGCCTTCTTCGTCTTTGAAACCACGGCCTCGATCCCCGAAGACATGCAAACCTCGCCGCTCGCTTCCCCAGCCTCCAGTCCTGAGCAGAAGCCCATCGAAGAGCCCACCGACCCGGCTCTCCTCGAACCCGATCTGCTCGAGCTGGACGGCATCAGCGGAGCGAGGCGATTGACTCTGCAAGGCCGAATCCCACGCCCGGATTTGCTTGGGGAACGACCCAAGTCAGGCGACTGGTCTGGTCTACAGACGTTCCGCTCCAACAGCGACGAGATACTACCCTCTACAAAGACCCTGTTTGCGAAGACGTTCGAGGACAAGGCACACGAACCGATCAAGCTGAGCAGAGACGAGGCTACGGCATGGAACATCCAGAAAAGATCAACGAGTCCACCACCTGTGAGTTGCCTCACAATGCGTTCCCATGGTGAAGCTGACCAAATTTAGGTGTCCCCCACCGAAGCCATGGCCCGCGCTATCAATCTCTCTAAGAAGCTCTTTACTTCGAATATTCCGAACAAGGTTACAGAGAGCGGAGACTTGATGCTGGATATGACAGGCTACAAAAGCAGCGAACAGGAGGCGTTGCGCGCCGAAGTCGTTGCTAGAAAGATACTCTCGGATGAGCTCGAGGGTAATTACGATATTGGCGCTCTAATAGGCGCTGATGAACATGGAAACCTCTGGATATATAGCAGTGAGGAATCTAAAGCTGCTGCTATGCAGAAGTCAGGTCTTGCGGTTTTGAGCGAGGTATGCGGTCGTATTGTTGAACACACCGAGATCGTTCACTTACACTCAATAGGAAGCACTGCGATCAACGGATGCCGCATCAGACCCGGGCTATCATAGCGACGACGCCCGGAGCGACACGTCCGGTGAATTTCCCCCACACATGCGCAGGGACTCCGACAGCGCTATTGGTTTAATTTCCCCACCGAAGTCACCCGAGGGGAACAGGGAAGTCCGTAGCTATGCAAAGACGCTACGCCTCACGAGCGACCAGCTGAAGTCTTTGAACCTTAAGCCAGGGTGGGTTGTTTGGTACACTAGTCATGGCCTGTTCGCTGATATATAGTACAGATCCAACACTTGCAGCTTTACTGTCAACAAATCAACGTGTAGCGCCTCCTTGTTCTACTGGAAACACGACGTCCCCATCGTCATCTCAGATATCGATGGTACAATCACCAAGTCGGACGCTCTGGGCCACGTCCTGAACATGATCGGTCGAGATTGGACCCACGAAGGAGTGGCCAAGTTATACACTGATATCATAAATAACGGGTACAACATCTTCTACCTGACCAGTCGCTCTGTTGGCCTAGCAGACATGACAAGAACGTATATGAACGGCGTAGTACAAGAAGGCTACCGGTTACCCAAAGGGCCCGTGATTATGAGCCCAGATCGGACGATAGCAGCGTTACGGCGAGAGGTATACTTGCGGAAACCAGAGGTGTTCAAGATGTCTTGTTTACGGGACATCATGAATCTCTTCGGCAAGCCGCCCGGACAGACACCCTTTTACGCCGGGTTCGGCAACCGATTCACCGACGCTCTCTCCTACCGCTCCGTCAACATCCCCTCCTACCGAATCTTCACCATCAACTCCAATGCCGAAGTCTCCCTCGACGTCCTCACTCTCAACTCCTACCGCACCGGCTACGCCTCCATGCGCGAAATCGTAGATCACTTCTTCCCCCCTGTCGGCCTCCTCGTGCCCCCCGGCGGCGAGCAGTTCACAGACTTCAACTACTGGCGTGAACGCCCGCTCGACCTCGATGACTTCACGGACAGCGAGGACGAGGATGAGGACGAGGGCACAGAGGCACCCAGCGTGCCGAGTGAAGACGAGGGGAGCGAAGTTGGCGAGGATTTAGAGGCGAGTTATCTTACACAGGCGAGTGTTGATGATACGGGGGGTCTGGAGGACTCGATTATGGAGAGTGTGGAGGGTGGCGAGCACGGGGAGGGCGAGATTGAAGAAGGCGAGGAATATGACGAAGAAGACGAGGAATCCGAAGAGGACGAGTCGGAGGAGGAGGATGAGAGAGCATTACTACAGCGGACACCAACTAAGGATCCGGAAAGCCTAGCTGAGGGGGTGCGAGATCTGAGATTGAAGGAGCAGACACCAACACCCCAACCAAGCCCCGCTAGGCAACCAAATCCTTAGCGTAGCGAAAAGACTATTTAGAGCACGATCTGCATAGACGGTGTTCACACATGACATATAGACCATTATTATTGTTTCGAGTAGAAACCAGGCGGTAGTGCATTGGCATAGCGTAGCGTAGCATCTGTCGGCGTCTACAATAGGTATGAGACTTCATGTTCACACTTCACTGCAAGTCCCTAGGCATTACAGCTATCTGAAAGAGGAAAGTCGGGCTCTCATTCACAACAACCCCCACAGCGCAGTCTACCACACTACACAAAGATCTCCCGGGATTCCTCACGTCCATGTCCTCGTACCTTCTTCCGCGCAAACGTACAGGCCTACCAACTCCCACCCTGGTGCCAATCGTCTCTTTTCCTCGCCCGATCATCCGCCTTGATCAAAAAATTAAGCTTCCGAATCTCCGTCCAGCGACTCAACGCCCCGAGCTCGAGCACATTCATCCGTCTCATCTTCCCACTGGGGGTCCCAATAACCACCGCTTTCCATTCCGCTCCCCTGCCCTCCTTCTCCAACTCCTTGAACTCTTGCCACGCCGCCGTGTCCCGCCTCGTACCAAAGGTGTGGTTTGGAATGACCTGAACCTCCTTGAATCGCCACAGCACAAGGGTAAGCAGGAGCGTGAGGAAGAGCAGGATCCCCGCCGTGACGCCCGTCGAGGCCTGCGCGCCAATGTGCCGAGTCATGATGCCGCCAACTTCTGTAGCTACGGCTGCGCCGACAAAGGAGAGGGCGTGCGAGGTAAAGATGCCAGCGCTGACTCGTGGGAAGGAGGAGTAATTTGTGCGGCGGCGACGGTCCTGAACGGCCATGCTTTGGAGTCGGTGGCGTGTGTTCACGCCGGGCTGGAGATCGCAGGTATCGAATGTCTCCATGATCAGACCATAGCATTCAGCGATCGCAAGGATAGAGAGGAAGCCCACTGCGCCGGCAAACACTATGGGTACCATGAAGGGCTTCGGACGGCTAGCCGAAGAAACGGTATACGCGAGGCCCATGAGCGGGAGCACGAGGGTGAAGATGCACCGGCGAATGAGATGGCTCGACCAGCTAATTTGCTTCTGGAACGTCATACTATCTGTGCGAAAGACGTTCTTGCGCTCGCGAGAGAAGATGCCAGCTTTGGTCAAAGGTATGGCGAGGAGGGCGCCGATGGCGATCGACATGACGCCGAGGCCGACCATCTGTGAGTGCCACTTGTAGTCGCGTGAAAGTAGTGCCCCGAGAAGAACGATGACAAGGACTATCTGGGCGTAGATCCAGCCGAGATACAGAGAGAGAACGAGAAAGCCAGGTTGACAGAGCATCATGGTGGAGAGTTTGAGGCCAGCCCACACTTCTTCGAACCAGTACTTGGGACCTTCGGTGGAGATATGAAGTTTGATCTCACCGCGAGCAACACGCCTTGTAACGTAGTTCTCATCTCGGTCATACACCTCCGTAATAGAATGACGATAAGCAGAACGGCGTGTTTCAGGCATTATGACATTGATGAGGAGTGCTCCGGCGAGGATCATGATGGTGATGTAAAAGCCCCAATCCGGGGTCAGCGAGTCGATTATCCCCGCGCCGATCTGAAAGCCTCCGGCGAGAGAGCCGATCCAGCACCAGGACCAAATCCCCAGCCAAATCCCCATGCCGCCACCATGTCTTCGAACATCGCTTGCTGTAGTGAACTCTTGATGAGGATGCTTGCTCTGCAAGGAAGCACCGAAGAGGTCGAGTAGAATGCTGATGAAGTTTACGTTTGCGAAGCCAAGAACAAGCCCAGTAAAGCCGCGAGCAATGAGTAAACCGGCAAGCCAGCGGTGTTCTACTGGTGAACGCTTCTGACTCATGAGGAGCGCTTGTGGGAATTGAAGTGGCATCGCCAAAGCCAAAGAGGACAGGATGTACGGTTTGTGTCCATGAAGAAGAGGTAGAGGCCAACATATAAACGTGGAAAGTGCAAGTCCAAAATATAAGCTAGAAGATTGATTAACTTTCGCTCGGGTGGTATCAATGACTTAACTTACGCCACATTTCCGAGGATCACACGGTGGTGCTCGTCTGCTAGCACATACTGAATTCGAGGAACTTCTCCAGCCTAACAATGGTCAACTTGAACAGATTTGTCAATGGAGGTAAACTTACATATATGCCCACTATGATGCCTAGCACTGCCGTATTGGCACACGCAATGAACGCACAGATCCGCTTCTTCCCCGTTGCCCAGTTTCTAGCGACTGGTTGCCGGCGATGATTGCGACGCAGACTAAAGGTGTGATGGTGGGCATCTCGGACATGCAACTCTTCGCCATAGCGTCTGATACCCTCCGACTTGCCGACAGCAGGTAAATCTTCTTCATCAAAGGAGGTGTCAAAGTCGGAAGATCTGTGATGGTGAAAACGTCGGCGCGACGAGTGCGATCTTGTGTCATCGCTTCGCCAACTGCGATCGTGCCGATGGCGTCTCCGGCAATGGTCAAGACTGCCTTTTCGTCGGCGCGATCGGCCTCGAGATTGAGAGCAAGATATTGTGGGGCGCAACACGTGGTGCACATGATCACGGGAAGCCGTCGCAATAGGTTGAGGAGGAAGCAGCTGCAAAAGATCACTGCCAGAGCTAGTGTGGGAATGCCGTCTGTCAGGGAACATCGAGGACGCGGACGACGTAGATGACGATGATGACGGCCGGAAGTGTTGATGATGATGTTGTTTGAGATGCTTCGCATTGTGGCAAGCCCAGTCGATCGCTTCTGACTCACTTTGCCCAACGTTGCGCAATTGCGTTTTAGGTGTGTTGTGGACATGTTCCACAATGGTCTCAAAAACCTTTGAATGGGTCGGCAACTCGGAAGAAACCCGGCTCACCTCGTCGGTAGCGACTTGCAGAGGAGACGAGGTTCTCATCAGGTGTCGAGCGGGCTCCAAAGACGCGTCATGTACAGCGATGCTCGCACCCTCAATAATTGCGTATATGTGTTCTACGTGTTCGGGTCGCTCTGTATGTTCAGCCGTGACAACAGCTTCCTCGACGAGATCCTC
Organism: Karstenula rhodostoma CBS 690.94; assembly: GCA_010093485.1. NCBI lineage: Eukaryota > Fungi > Ascomycota > Dothideomycetes > Pleosporales > Didymosphaeriaceae > Karstenula > Karstenula rhodostoma. The sequence goes on from MU001493.1 coordinate 1,549,387, forward strand.
CAAGTCCTCGATCGCATTACCGAGCCTCCGATGGCTGTGGCGTTCGAAAACGCTAGGTCTCGGCACTGGTTGTTTCGGTGATCTTTGGACAGTCTGAACGATCGCGGGAGGAGACGCGTGGACAACACGCTGGACTGGGCGGAGGACTGAATCTGGCGTTTCGACGCGCTCAAGATGACGTGGAACAGGAGCCAAACTGTTCGCCCTGGAACGGATATCCAAGAAGGGTTCCGAGTCATCATTTTGCACGATCGAAAGCCGCTTCCTTAGTTCCGAGGGGCCCACCGGAGTTGGTACAGACCGCGCGGCCGATGCATAACGAATGTTCGACTCTTTCACCACCTTGAAGGCGTTGATGGCTCCCCCGTCTGGCTCAGAAGCAACCTCCAAGGATGCCAACGTAGGCTGCCTCGACGACGTTGATACCAATTCCTCGCGCTTTGGGGTCGAGGCATGTCCAAGGGGCGATTCCAACGGCGAAGATGCTATGGAAGACCTGCCATCCAGCCAAGGGAGCTTCTTTCTCGTGACACCTGGTTGTACTTGATTTGGACGTCTCTCGGGAGCCTTTCTCTCTGGCTGCACGGTTTTCGCCGCCATTCCAGTATTGATTCGTGGGACAGATGGCCCAGGCCTTTAGACCAACGAGGTACACAAGGAAACGCACTTCTGCCAAGGAGTTCTTCCTGCGTGCGCGATAAAAGTTTGTTCGGATCAGAGTAGAAGCGCTTCGGCGGGATGATGTGTGTGTGATGGTAAAGAGAGCGAGGTGAAAAGAGACGACCAGCTTCAGAAAAGGGAACGGCAAGATGGGTGAACGGGCGTCACGTAAAAGTAAGAATGAAGCTGGCCGTGATGAGATCGAGTTTGAGGGACTAGGCGATATGTGAGGTACGAATGAGGTGTTGTGTTGTGTGATTGATGTTTCGAGTGAAGTTGTGCGTGGTCTATTGTTTTGCGACCCAAGGTAGTCGCTTCCCGCGCTCCTTCACACTTAGTAAACAAAGAAAGAACAGCTCCAAAGCCATGTAGCTGTTCATTCCGAGAGTGGTCCATGGAGGCAGACGACTATTGCCTGGTCTCTAAGATACACCTTTCTATGGTTATAGACTCTGGGGTTATAGTGCATATGATATCACCAGTATCGAACGTCTCACCGGTCGGAGCGGCATGTTCATTAGCGGATGCGCGGCTAGGTGTGATGGAGCTGGCATGAAATGTATGCGCAATGTAGCCTGAAGCGTGACTCACCAGAAGCTAGCCATAGCCCAATCCAACCCCCGCCCTTGCCGCCCTTGCCGCCCTTGCCGCCCTTGAACGGTCCCTTTCAACTGCACTAAACTTCAGCACCACCACTAGTCAAAATGTCCCATTAGTCGTAGTATAATACGTCTTGGGGCCACAGAGTACTCACAACTTGCCGCACTGCTACAGCCCCGACTCTGCACGCACGCACGCAGCTAAGAAAGTAGCCATTCTATTATTATAGCACTATGCCATAGCTTCGAGTGGTTTGCTGAAATCAAGAGTACTCATCGAAAGCCGAGCATGCGTCCACGTCACCACTCAAGCCCTCTTTTTCCGATCCGATGGCCATAAGTCTTTTGCTCACGTTGCTCTAGAGCTATAAACATCTTATTGGTTCTCAATGATAGGTTGTAGCCGTCCAGTGGTTAGAGGCTTGTGCCATGATTGAAAAAGACTTGCTAGTTGGCCACATGCATCTCACAGAAGAAGGATATGCAAAATGGGATCAGATATTGTGGCCATGTGTACGAATTTATATGCGGAGCTTCGAAAAAACAATGGAAGCGCCCCCAGACTGGGAATCCTCTAACCAATCAATTAATTTATCATATGGCTAAATTCTGGCTCTGATCTTCGAGATTATGGACGACATCATGGAGGGGTGTAGAGCCTGCAAAATAGTTTCTGTCATCGCAAGAACTTTTTCTTCCTCAAGTCTCTTCGCAATAAGTCTGAAGTAAGGGTTAGCAAGACCTCCATGTGTTTTGCTGATCACGGAAGACTCACTGCAGGCTCACAGGCATCCCGTTGATCTCCGCAGGGCTGTCTAATCGATGTTAACGACCGACTACATCATAGCATACAACCCAGCATCTCGACTTACATTTTGCGTGCACGGTTTTACATATGTCGCTCAAAGGCTCATGGTTTTCAGGGCGATCCTTCTCCTTGTCAACGGTCACTCCGCTTGGGAAAGATACGGCCGAATAGTCGACAACGTTGTAAACGCCGGTGTAGCCCACATAATCGAATTGGCCATGTTCGACAGTCGCATAGGGACACGTTGGTGCTGCGGTCCCCACCGTTAGTCGAGCTGGCTGTTTCTCTGCTTGAGACCACACTTACCCAAGATAGCATCTAGGCCATCGTAAGACATCCATTGCTCCAGATACTTCTTCTGTAGCTCGGATCGCTCTTGGTGGAGCTGCCACATGTCGTACGTCCCTAGCTCAGTTGCCTCCGAATAACTCTGCATCTCAGGACGCCACGGCTCACCAGTCGATGCTAGCAGTTTCCGGACGCTCTTACCACCGTCAGCAACGAACATACGGGCCTATCCATAATGTCAGCAAAATAACCATCAACATATGTACTCAGCTCACCAGAAGCTCCACGGCTTTCGTATGCTGGAGTGGGTCCCAGGCTCCGACAATCTCGTGACCTGCCGCCTGCAGCTTCTCGACCGTCTCTTTCAACGCTCTGGCCACCGGTGGCGTCGGATGGACGATGCCATCGTGCCACAAAACGGCGATTTTCAGCTTAGATTTACGTTCTGCTGGTCTCCACGGAATTGGAAGACACTTGGGATCTACGAGCCACGGTTGCGCGTCTATCACAGCCTTGGAGTAGAGTGTGATGTCTTCCAGACATTTCGCCATTGGGCCGTTGACACTCATGACCGCCTCTTGGCCTGCCAACCCGGACCGACAGTTCTGGGTAGTGAACCTTCCGAAGGACGGTCGGAGGGTAAAGATACCCGTGCAAGCTGCTGGGATGCGAAGACTTCCACCCTGATCCAGTTTAGAAGCGTTCTTGGTCACAGCTAGGATGGTCACGTACAATATCAGTTCCAACTCCCAACACGCTTCCACCGAACGTAATCAGAGCCGATTCACCTCCGCTCGAGCCTCCGGATGTCAGTTGGCGATTTCGTGGATTTACTGTGCGCCCAAAGACGTTATTCACTGACTCAGCCTGAATACCGTCAGCCGCTACCGTTCTTATCAACGAGGCCACGCTCAACGTACAATCATCATTGCCGTTGGCACATTGGTTTTACAATATCGCACAGCGCCTAGTCGTTCCAAAAGTTCGACCAGCGTGGAGTTGTACGCCGCAGGTTGATCAACCAAAGAAGCAAACCCGACTGTACTGTCTTTACCAACAATATTAAAGTTGTCTTTCAAGGAAATAGGTAGTCCATGAAGAGGACCAACAAGTTTCCCGGTGTTCTGAAGATGTTGGTCAAGCGATCTTGCAATACTGATAGCTTCGGTCGGGAAAAAGTCCGTCAAGCAGTTCGTCTAAAGCGTTCATTAGCACCCGCACACTACGAGGTGCTCGACCTAGCTCGTACCAGCTGCTGTGCTGCCGCAGCGCGTTTACAGAATGCACGTGTGACCTCTTCTGACGTCCACGATTTCGAGGCAATCTTCTTGAGAATCTGTGTTGCGCTGCTTTCCGTAATCTCCAACTCTTTCTGATCGAACCATCCCGACTCTCTTGGAAATGTCGTCACATCAAGCTGGTCGTCAGGGGGGAGCAATTGCTGCGGAATACGATATTCCCGAAGTATCTGCTCCGCGAGGGCTGACCTCTTACTGGTAGCTATCTCTTCCCAATTCCCAGAGGTCTGTCCCGAAAAAGTCGACATGGTTACGAATCTCTAAGTGGCTCGATCCGTACATAAAAAGGCGGACAAGCGATGTCTTGGGCCATCTTTTTGTTACACGCAGGAGATAAGCCTTTAAACACCAACGCAAAGCCAACGCCACCAACGTCCCCACATATCTAATGCATTTTAGTTACGGAGGCATCAGATGCTCTCCATGACGACGATGGGGGTGCCCGTAGCACTAGATCGGATTCGGCGCAACCCCGCATTCTCGGCAACACTTCGCTACACGCTCGGGAAGTTTTGGCGCGCGCCGAAATCTTCTCTTCTCTCTTCAAGACGAACATTCTCCTTGCGCAATCCAGAAACCAAAAGTTGTGCGGCACGCTTATTGCTGCTGGACCTTTGTCGGCCAAGATCGAGTTGCGGTCATCAAGTCTTATCTGAGAGGTGGTGCATCATGCAGTAACGTGCCGTATCTATTACCATTCGGGTACGATATCAGAGCCCGCAGGATCAGCTAGCCTAGGCGGGGAAACTACTTCGTACATCGGATCCACCTCTCCCGTTGCCGCCTCATCGCGTCGGACCTTTCGACACTACCACTCCAGAGTTACATTCAACAGAATCGACTATTACGATTTATACTGCCTCATGCGAGTCCTCTCGTGTTGTTCGCAGTACATTACACAACATGGCCTCGTTCATCCAGTATCTTCGAGGAGAGCCAAGAGCACCTGGTGAGCGGAAATTGATCTTTAAGCTCGACTTCTTCATCCTCACTTTCTGCTCTTTGATGTACTTTCTGAACTATCTGGATCGGACCAATCTCAACAATGCGTACGTGAGTGGAATGAAAGAAGAGCTTGGATTTCATGGGAACCAACTCAATCAAATCAACACCGTCTTCACGGTGGGATATACAATAGGACAATTGCCATGCAATGTAGCACTTTACTACATGAAACCGAGAATTTTCTTTCCAAGTTGTATGGTGAGTATTGCAGAATGGTGATCAGGCTGTGCGACCACTGACGAGCTGCAGGTGATATGGGCTGGCCTCACAATGGCAACGGCGGGCGCGCAACACCCGCGAGACATCATGGCTATCCGCTTCTTCCAGGCCATTTTCGAAGCTTCCACCTTCGTTGGCACGCACTACATTCTGGGGTCATGGTGCGTGCATTGATAATATCTATCAACACTCGCTTACCATACACGCAGGTATACTAAACGTGAGCTTGGCAAACGATCTGGCATCTTCACAGCTTCCGGACTTGCTGGAACCATGATTGGTGGCTTTGTCCAAACCGGCATTCATTCTAGCATGGACGGTTTGAGTGGACTGTCAGGTTGGCGCTGGTTGTTCGTCATTGACGGTATCATCACAATCCCCGTCGCGATCTATGGCTTCTTTCTCTTCCCTGATACACCGAGAACTACCAAGGCGCCATATCTTACGGCAGATGATAAGGCTCTCGCAATCTCTCGGGTGCCCGAAACCCCAGAACGTACGCCAATCTCCTGGGGCTTTCTCAAGCACTGCTTCTCGACGTGGTTCTGGTACTTTTTTGTTGTCCTTTGGGTGATTGCTGGCGAGACAGAGTCTTTCAGCTCAAATGCGCTTCTCTCACTGTATATGAAAGCTCATCCGACCAAGAAGTATACTGTCTCGCAGCTCAACAACTATCCAACTGGTGTACCGGCTGTCGGCATAGTTTCGACGCTGTTCTGGGCCACACTGACAGACTTTTGGGGTGGAAGACGCTATTTCGGTAAGACTCAGTCTCTCTTTACCTGTTCTACGGCGCTAATTTGTCAAAGTGGGATACTGGATCGGCATCACAGGCGTTGTGACTAGCGCCCTCATCCTAGCCTATCCAGAAAGCACCAGCATCAACTTTGCCATGTATTACTGGGCAGGGAGCGTTTATGCATGTCAAGCGACATTTTTTGCATGGGCCAACGACGTCTTGCGCTACGAAGAAGACAGCCTTCGAGCTGTAGTCATAGCTTCCATGAACATGGGGAACAACGCAATCAATGCATGGTGGAGCATCATATTCTATGGTGCGAACTTTGCACCTTACTTCACAAGGGGAATGTATGCGATGATTGCTACTAGCATTGCTTGTAAGTCTAAGGCCATTATATGAGGTTGGTAATCAAGCTAATACAAGGAAGTGGCCATTTGGACGGGGCTTCTTGTGTGGATGCAGAAGCGGACAGATAGGAGACGAGAGCACGAAGACGTCTATGCCAGAGAAGAGAAAGATCCTGTCTCTGCTCACGATGGGCCCAACGAGGACAATCATGTTAAACTGAAGGCATGATTCAATCATGTGAGCAATGCAAAAGTCGCAGTATTCTTCGGCTAGTGCATGATCCAAGGCACCTCATCGTTTTCCGCCATGCGAACCGCAACAGTTGTCCCCTCGTCTAAGTTTTCAACCGGTAGTCCAAGCACATCATTATGAAGCCCGCGACTAGACTCGTGGTCGGCATCGCCATTCGGAAACCAAGCTCGGCTGTACAGCATCTTTGTGAAAGCGCTGAGATTTCCTTTCTTTATCTCATCCATGCTATTTTTCCAGCGCTGCTCCGAGGTCTCGTGACTGATGCTCCAATCAACATCCGTGGTACCCGTAACACGCTTGACACTCTCAAACATATCGCGCTGAGTAATCCGGAAGCTCGAAATATACACCGGGCTGTTCCGAAACTGCGAAAGCGTAGGGGAATGGTCGTCCGCTCCGTCTGGGGTAATCTTCAAGCTCAGCAGCCTCGCTATCGCCCTCCCACTCTGGGGCCACGTCGTGGTATTCATTGGCGTCTCACCGCCGTCGAAGAAGACCAACGAATGCTTCTTGAAGTCGAAGCCGTAGCGATCCGGTCCACCGGATAAACTCCATTCGTACCAAAATCCGGATGCCAGCAAGAAGTACGAGCTCACGCCCAGTTTCTTGACCTCGTTGCATGCCGCGTCAAGACTTTGAGCAAGTAGGCTGTCTTTGCACATCTGCTCGTTGGTGGGATCGTGACCGTACCAGTTGGGTAAGATGAACTGGACTTTTGCTTTCGCAGCGGCGCGGATGAGCTTGAGAACGGTATCTCGAGGCGCAGTGACCGACATGGTGATAATGAGGGCCTGTTGCCCTTCGAGGGCGGCTACCAAGGCCGCATCATCGTCGTTGGTATAGTCAATGCGGACGATGCGGATCCCATCTGCGATGGAGGCGGTGCTATGGGGCCGGGTAATGGCGGTGATGGTATGCTTCCCGGTCTGGAGCAGCTGAGAGGTGATATGACTACCTACGTGGCCGCCAGCCTGTTACAAAGTCAATTGCTGTCTGTGATGGCATGTCCGGTCCGAGTCATGCTAAGGTGCGTGGACGAAGAGAGAGGGCTGAAAACATACCCCAATAATGGCGACTTTACGGATGTAATTGGCACTGTCCTCAGACAGGCCACTAACGGAGTCATTTCCCATAATAAAAGATCTATTTCGTTCAATGTTTCAGTGTGGTCGCGATTGATAGGAGTGAGGGAGGAAGGCAAGTAGGGCAATACAAGAACACTGATGAGCTGGCAGCAACATGCCGGCCGTCTTCACCTTTATATAGTGGACATGATGCGAGGAAAGCGATCTCCATAAATCGGACTTAGCGGGCGAGGCGGACTTGAATCGCGACAGTCTATGAGCTGTAAACGTACACTAGAGTGGTCGGGTCCGAGCAATACGATTTTGGGTTAGCGTGTCGCATTTGCTTCGGGGGAGATATCGACCCAGCGCTGACACTTTCGGGGACTCTGTCCTTAACTCCAGCCTTCAGTATCCCCAGGGGACGGTGAGTTTAAAAAGCGGAGACAGCATAGCCCTAGATGATGCTATTGAGTACGTCCCTATGGTGTTCTTGCCCGAATACAATGACTCGGGAGAGAAGACTATCCGTGTTACCTCGGGGAGATGAGTTCACATTTCGTGAACATGTCGAGAAGATCTTGGTACATTTGCGAAAACACAACTATGTTGGGTAAGGAGTACTAGTTTTTCCCTTGGAAGATAATGGCATACGTTGCGGGTGTCACAGCCGGTTATCCTGAGTTTGACCTAGCGAAGAGGCTCAAATTGTTGAGGAGCCTTTCACCTGTTCTTATTACTGAAAATGTCTACACCAGAGGTTTTGTCCAAGGCTGGCGTCGATGTGGTCGCCAGTCTTCCTGCCGTAAGTGAGAACCTGAACGACCATGCTGCTACTGGAATATATGTGGTGTGTTGCGTTTCAGTTACTGTCGTTGCTTCGCTCACGTGTTGGTAGAAAGGAAAGACAAATATCCCACCGCGAAAGTGTTTTTCGAGAACCCGGAAATTGCACAACAAGTCATAGAAGCCTACCCAAATCATGAGGCGGGTCCCTTCACCAATGCTCCAACTACTTGCGGCTTCGTGTCGCTTGAGCTCCTCGATCCTTAAATACAGGACGCACCGAAGCATGTTCAGTCTCTCGTTGCAAAATACAATGAGCTGCGTCCGGATTTGATACGGGAGGTCGCGATGCTATGCTAGCTCGTCAGTTAATAAATCCACAGGAGGTTGTTACTCAGTTTGCGAAGCTTCGTAGGAACAAACATTCGTAGTTGCGATACATCATCCGACATCTTCGTTCAGGATGCTCCTGGCAAGTGGACAATCCTGATCACCTGTTCCACGCGCTCCTTGTCTTGTGGGAGCGTCCACATCACTTCCTCGGACCCAACGACACACTCTACGACCGGCCTCAACTATCTTGATCATCCTCTCGACCTCGACATGGCTGCGCGTAGTTTCGTCCATGCCCTCAAGTTGACGGAGTACGAACCTCTTCGATCGACGCTAGAGCTTGGCGCTGGGGGGCAAGTCCAGTCCCATTCTTCTACCGGGGCAACATGAATTCCTAAGACGCTTGAAGAAGCTAAGAAGCTGGTGGCTGGAAATACACGGAGTATCATCCCATCGGCACTTGTGCAATGCTGCCCAGCACTTGAGGGAGAAGGGAAGTGTCGTCGACAGTTAGTGTGAGGTATATGGGACGAGCAATATGCGGGTCGTTCATGATTTGATATTCTTTACGCACGTGTAGGGTAACATTGTGTCGTGGATATATGTTGTAGCTGAGAAGGCTTCGGATATCGTCAAGGGCAAAGTGGTCAACAAAACCAGCGGTACGAATGGAACGAAAGCATGAATGACCATCAAGCCGGCGTAGGATATGGCATAATTTGTGGTACGCTGCGTGGGGTGATTATCATATATTAGCCGATACTACCAATTTGAGTCAACAACATAGCGCGCCTTTGGCGAACAACTGGAATAACTGCAACGCTGAGGTTTACCCTACCACTGTGCCTTGATGTCTTCGAACAGTGCCCTGATGGCTCTGCATGCAAGTTATCTCCAGCTGTGCCGTGAGTCTTCTGGTGGAAGACAACTTCGATACGCGATATTAAAGTCCGTGTCTATTGTACCACCCTCATATATTGCGCGGTCTTGAACCTCCCCACATGCGCTCTCACGGACCCCACATACACTTTGACAGTGCGGTCGCGTTTGGAGTCTGTTAACCTCACCATCTCCTCGCGTGCTGCTAAGATGCGCGTCTCAAGGCTCGCGGTCCTCTTCTTCACGAGCTCTACGCTCGCTGATCCAATTCAAACTCGTGAAGCTTCCGATGTCGTCTTCAAGGTCACAGACTTCGCTGCTTTCATGGCAGACCCGAACGTCGACGGCGCACAATCCAACCTTAGCTTCCACGTCACCGACACACGCCTAGACTACTTCGCTGAGGTAGACTGTGTCGTACCCAACACGTACTTCAGCCTGTACGCCATTAGCGCACTGTTTGATGTGTGTGGACCGCGGGAACTGGATTTCAGCTATAGCTATGGAGAAAAGGGGTTGACGGTCAGAAGAGGTTGGCGAGTAAATGAGTAAGTAGCCATGTGCGATTGGGAGATCAGAAGTGATGGTGAACTGACCATGCATAGGACATCTTATATGACCGGGTCGGGTATGCAGGAGTGGTATTGGAAAGAAGATGGCCCCGAAGCGAATGTGACGAAGTTTTTGGATGGAAAGCTGTATGTGAGAAAGGAGGAATGGCTGTTACCGGTGACGAGGGTGCAGGTTGGTACACCGCTCTAAGCGAGCGCTCCCAGAGCTTCCGTCGGCAAACATTATGGGTTTCCTTGCTGGCAAAGAATAGACTGGGTAATCAGAATCGACATCCTTGAAATTCAAATATGGTATATTATTCCCTACATGCCCACTCGATTTACAACTTCGCGCTGGTCTGGGCCTTCTTCAAAATCGGCTCCATCTTGGTCGCCTTCATGACGTCGCCTTTGACCTTCAGCTTCCCGCTCATGAACAGCTTCTGTGCGTTTGCCTTTCCTGTGACGAGCTTGCCGAAGTTCTCGTCGCTCAACGACAACGTAACGGAGGCCTTTTTGGGTGGTGTGCCCTTGCCGACCTCGCCGGTTTCCTTCAAGTCGATGTACCACGACTCGGTCGCGCCCGATGCGTCCTTGAGATCGAAGGCGAATATGGCATTTCCCTTCTTGATGGCGTCTTTCCGGCCGGCTTCGTCGTTCTTGAGTGATGAGGCGATGGCATCGAATGCGACGGAGGAGGGGAAGGCATCTGAGGCGTGGTGTCAGCATCCAGCTAAGGTTGAGCACAGCAAGTCCGCGCGTAGGTCGGAAAATACATGAAAGGCATCGATGGTCGAGGAGATTCGCCGATGCATTTCCGCCGATTCTACATGTTCGTTGCGAGTCTACAACATACCTGACTTGAGAGACATGGTCGTCTAGGTGGCTGTTCTTTTGTAGCTGCGTGGGCTTCACTTGCGATGTTGCGTGCGCGGTGGTGGTCGTAGTGCTACAATGGAGGGGGTGTTTGTATCACAGGTGTCAGTAAGTCCCTGGGAATAATGGCTATTTGAGAGGCCGAGCAGGCTTGTGACAGAGGCTAGGTCATCATGTCGGCGCGTGTAGAATCCGGGGTAGCATGTGAATCCCATGCGTTTTGCCAAGTACGCTAAAACAGATGCCGAGGCTCTGACGCTGTGCACGTGGCCACGAGCAAACCTCTCCATCTGGAAGGTCTGGGAGCCGTCGATGGCAGGTGCCAATTGCCGTGACTATCACACTGATACCTGTCAGCACATTGTCACGTGCTCGCCATATTTTGTGTATTGATGGTTCAGCGATGAATTCGATGGATTCGTGTGATACTGCACAAAGTTCGTCACAGCTCGATCTTCACACTATCACCGGGAATCACCTTCATGTGAGCCGAGCTCCGCCCTCTGCGTCGCCGAGTGGCCAGTAGAAGGCCGCGACCTCGTAATCTTCCTGTGGCACGGCTGCCGCAAAAGTAATACCCAACTTCCTGTAGTGATGACAAAGCTTTACAAAACCGGCCCGGCAATCCAGAAAGACATTACTTTTTAGAGAGAAAGACACATTTTTGCTTTGGTAGTAGATCTAGATACCCCTTGACTATATTGTTTGATGCACCAGGTCGTTTCAAGCAAGCCAGTGAAAGCTCAGTTAAGAGTACAGTGGGAAAGTTTATTGAAGGATCGTGAGGTATGCTACTCGTAAACATTGTATATACATGATTTTGTAAGTTATGATAGTCATAAAGGCCGTGAAGCATGATCGGCAACATTAAGAAAAGAATGAGCGTCGTGAAAATGTGAAACAGGAAAACAAAAGAGAAGAAGGAAACAGTACCAGGCTCCTCCCCAGAGGAAGCCACTGTTTGTGTGCGCCGTCCCATTACCGTGAATTGACCGTCCTCGACCCACCCAAGCCGGACGAAGGGGGTATATGACGAGGCATCGTCCGGCTCCAGACCCAACCAACCAAACGAACTCCAAGCAACATGCAAAGACCGAGCTTTTCCTTACCGTTTCCACCCGTGATACAGTTGACAAGACACAGTACAGTACTCCGACAAACACCGCCCTTCCCAGCTCTATGCAGCCACAGCAATGGAGCGGTGGAACATGGTCCCCCTGAACAGCCTCTTGACGTGGTCGCCCCCGAAGAAGCTCTCCTTGACATGGCCGTTCGTCTTTCGTATCGAAGTCTTCGGCTTGCCCAACCACCGGCTCAAGCTATGCTGTCCTCTCTCCTTACTACTCTCCTCGATGGCAAAATCCACCTCCTCCAGCAGCGGCCCCATGATTCTCGGCTCCATGTTGATAGGGGATAGCACGATGGGCACATCCATAACCTCCTCGGCATTCCTCTTCCATCGTTCACTGCCGCTGATCAGCGTCAGGGGCTTTAGCGCATCGTCCCAGTTCCCCTGGCGAAGCTTGACGTCCTCGAAGTTGAACTCGACCAGCGTGCGGCGGTGTTTGTGGATGAAGTCGGATATCTGGGAGGAGTCCATGATGGCATTTTCGAGCTCCATGTGGCGTAGACGAGAGAAGCGGACGGGACGAGGCCCGCGCACTTCGCCGCGCTGCGAGGGGTGCATGCAGTCTGTGTCGATAGGCAACATGCAGGGTTCTTTGTCCAAGCTCAGCGGTGAGGGACCGCGCGCGCCTTTCCAGCGGAAGAAGATGCGGGTTAGGTTTCGGGATAGCGTGCGCAGGTAGGCGTGCAGGATACGGAGGTGCTCGACGGATTGCGTCTTGTGTTTGGGCGACGGGGAGGTGGAAAAAGAGTCCATGCATATGGAGAGGCTGCGGATTTGGGTCCAGCGTTTTGCAGATGAGGGGGTGCTGCCAAAGCCGTGCATGGGGTGGAGGTAGAGGAGGCCACCTGGGTGGATCGGATGTAGTGACAAGGAAGTGAGGCTGTACATTGGGGCGCGTTCCACGGCGATACGTAGGGAGATGAGGGCATAGTCTACAACGTTGCGACGGTGACTCGGGGCGTTGTCGTAGCCAGGACATGATACCTTGAGGTGGGTGAGATTGAGTAGTTCAGATAAGGCAGTGACAAAGGCAGGGATGTTGGTTGCGGCGTGGAAGAGCGGCGGGTATTGCTGAATGAGTAGGTTGGTCATCTCTAATGACCCGTACTTGGGTGTCTTTTCGCGGCCAAGTTGGTTCTGTGGTGTGTGCAGTTGCGGCTCGTAGATGAACTGCTTCTCCTCGCCAGTCTCCGGGTCAATGATAGGCGGCAGCAAGGTCTCTGGGCCGTGAGGCATGTGGAAGGTGAAGGTCTTGACATGGCGGCCTATCCTTGATAGAGCCTCGATGCGCGCCGGCTTGGAGAAGGTAGAAGGCTTGAAGGTGGTGGTGAGGGACGCAAATTGGACAGGGGCGGCCCGCGTCGCAAAGTCATGGCACACGAGGCGAAAGTTGGGAAGGTCTTCTTCGTCCAGATGGGCAAAGAGGTTGTCGCGGCAAGTATCGTTCAACCAGAAACGCAAAAAGGACGAGCTCGTCGATAGCACCAGGTTGCATATGGGGCCAAGAGAACTGTTGGACCGAGTTGCTAGCAAAGTCAACACTGGGAGTTCGTCGGCACAGGCACGCAGGGGATCGGGATCTCACATCGACCGTCGACAGTAGTCGCGGGTGTCAGAGGGATTTCGCCAAACAGCAGCCTCGAGCTTGATCGCGACGCCGACGTCGACACACTTCCATAGCTAGTGTTGCTGTCGCCCGACACGGTGCGCTTGAGCACCGGGGGTGTTCGTGGTGGTGAATACATGTGCAGATGTCATCAAAACGTGAATGGTGGTGATGGTCCAAAATGTCGGTTCTGGTTCAATATAGCAATGGATGGCAAAGGTGCAGAGGTTCGGAAACAAAATCAGGAAACAAGCAAAGCCTGAGGACGGCATTTTACCGTCGCGGCATCCTCTCTGGGCTTCCCCACTCTTCCATGCGAGACGCAGGTGTGAGTCAAGGCGACCGACATTTCGGGCAGCACGAGTTTGCCGGCTGCTGGATTCGGGCTGTATATTGCAGTGCGAAAACACGACCATCTCGCGGTGCAAGAGCGTGTTCTTATGTGTCTTTGACGTGTTCGACGCGACGATTCGACCTTTGCTGCTGCCCCGCCTGAAGCCTGGAGCCGGGCCTGAAACGTTTCGAGGGCTGGACCAATCGAATGCAACGAGGCAGGGTGAGCAAGCGCCGTCCCGTGCAGTAGCTCGCAGTCGCCCGCAGTAGCCCGCGCTGGCTCTGCACGCCGCCTTGGAGAGCAGTGGCTGGGCGCGGAAAGACGCCCGGCGGTCGCGTGTGCGCTGTGTTGACGCGCTGCCCATGCTTTGGCCGCCCGCGGGTCGACAACAAATAACAAAACAGGGTGGTTCTGCGCGGGTGTCGCCGGGGATGTGAGCCGTGCATCTGGAGTTGGCGAGGTGGCGACGGGGATACGCGTAGGAGAGTGTTGCGGGGCCGTTTGGGCGTGGTCATGGCAACAAGCAGATGTACGTCGCGTTGGCTGATGGCCGTGTCCGGGTAATGCCGCAGGGCACGATGCGCGTACAGAACAACGATGCGATTATTGACGAGTGAAGTAGGGATTTCGTCGAGCCGTGGCTGGTGTGCCTCTTCAGCGTGTGTAAAAGGCAGCCCACGATGCTGTAATGGTGTTGTGTGGGGCCAGCCACACGGCCACGGTATCGATAGAGCCGACACTTATCACATGATCATCATGGTATCGATAGAGCCGACACTTGTCTTATCGTCGGCACATGATCATCATGGCCACGTTTCGAAACGGGACACAACCCTGTCGCCATCCGCGCGAAAATGCCTCACTTGCAGCCTGCAGCACCGTGTCCCCCGTCTCCGGAGGAATGCTCAACCATGCCTAACGTGCCAAGGGGAACACCAATACACACATCTCCATCAACACATTACATATCGTGATTGGTTATCGACTACCAGAGTATGCGAAACGAATCCCCCAGCTTTGCCTTCGCTTCGTCCATCCTACCCGCCTCCCGTCCTCACAAGGCTGCACAAACATCCAAATGATTCGACTACAGACACCCAGACCTGAGTCGTCTGCCGCATCCATCCGCGCTCGCCTGCAAAGGGTGCGACATATGCACGTTGCCCTGTTCGCATAACGTCTGCCTGCCCCTCATCTGCGTTTCTCATCCGAGAATCTCGGCGCACCCTCGGGAACAGGCGGAGGGTTGTACGAACCTCTGTAACCGTTGATCGGAGGTAGGTCCTGCCCAATGGCCTCCTCGTAGCTGGGCGGCGCATCGTCATACGCAGGCCCTCCTTGTTGCGTCGAGCCCTGCCCAGGCGGGAGAGCGTTGGGGAAACCGCTCTGGTGCGTCGGCGTCGTGGGCATCTGCGGCTCGTTGAGACTTTGTCCTGTCGCGCCCTTCAGCTTGGTGTCTCCTACGAGCGTAGCGTCCAGCAGAGCCTTGGGTGGGGCAATGCCCGAGTAGACCTTCACAGGCAGGCGAAGCGGGAGGACAACGAGCTGGTCCTCGCCATGGTTGTAGGAGCCGTAGCCTAGACCCACGCGCACTTCCAGTTCATAGAAACGGCTCAGATTGCACGTTGTGAAAGTCGGCGCTACAGAGTTGGGTATGGCTTTGCCAGACCAGTACTCTGGGTTGATGGGAATCTCCGTACCCACTGGGTCGGAGATGGAGCCGACGGGGATGGCCATGTTGCTCATACTTGCGAGAATCCAGCTGTTTGACTCAGTCCGAGTTACTTCGTGCGCGCGCACTTTTGTGTAGCCTATTAGCTCAATTTGAAGCATTTGCAGATACACGTTCTTTGTGCGCTCGCTCATGTTCTTCACGAGAAGTCTCAAAGGTAAATCCTGGTTCGCCGTAAGGATAGCGGGGTTTGGAAGGCGTGCATCGACGCTCACACGTGGTGTCGTGGTGGCAGTTGGTGACGTAGGGACTGAGGATTTTCTGTCGAGGAAGCCCTTCTTTTTGCCAGCGGATGGACTCTGAAAATTCTCTAAGAACTGATGCTGCCTCCGTGCGTATGCCTCGCCGTCTGTAGCTGCCGGACGAGGTGGCTCAATGGGTAGCAGAGTGAAATTGGCTGTAGCACGCGGGTTCTCCTTGAAGAACGACGGCAAGTTTACCGTTACCTTCACATAGTATCGTATCTCCGCTTCGCCGGGGAAGCCGCTCAAGGACGGCGGAAGCGTTCCCTTGATGTGTTGCGTAGGTGTTTTGGCTACCTCGGGCACCATATTCGCGAAGGAAACGTTCGTAGTCAGGCTATTCTGCTGCTGACACTGGGTATTAAGCGGAATCTAGTGGGGCAGCTTAGTAGATGACCATATTCAAGAAACCGTACTGACCTTGAACTGGAAAGGGTATTCGTAATTTCCTGAATTGATCGTGAAGCTTGCTTTGGGATTGACATCCTCGGGACGCGTATTTGCTGGCCATACTACCTGCGTCTTGTACAGGAACTTGTGCACTTCCAACACAGGCCTTTGTTTGTCCGGCCGATCCGGTCTCACGGGTGCTAACAATCGAGTGCGTGACTCTCCTTCGAGCTTGACGACGATGCTGGTGATGCTGCCCGGATTTGGAACCCGCAGATGGACCTTGCCGCTGAGAACATCAAGGTTCGTATAGTGTTGTGGACCGTTATGCGGTTGGTCGAGGTGGAGCTGGACGATCATATTGTGCTTCCGCTCATGCGATACTATTTCTCGGAGGCTGATCTGTTTACTACGTGAGGTATTGTCGCAAGCGCGTGATCAGGGTGGGCGACACATGTCAAACGTTTTATCCTTGGGCGGCAGTCGCAAACGGTCCACTCAGTGTATGTACTGGAGAGATTGTTGTCAGAGCTTTAGACACAGCCGAAGGACGCGTAGTCAGTGTGTAGCTGTGAGTCTGGCTGAACAGGCACGGATTGCTCGGAGGAGCAGTTTTCGCGCCCAGCTCGCTCCCCGCACACGTCATTGCTTGGGCCTGCGCGCGCTGGGGAAAGGTCCGAGGAAGTGCCATTGTCAACCCACGAGTATTTTCTACAGTCTATTGCTTCTTGCATGATTAAGAACATTAAGGGGGCATCTTCGCGCATCAGGTGTTCGAGTTCCAGGGGCGTGCACAGCATGCAGCTCCAGCGTGCTATTCAGCTGTTCGCGAACCCCAGCCGCCTTTCCCGTCTCCTCCCCCAAGCACAGCCACGACCGCAGTTCGCTCAAGCCCCTACATTCGCGAACCCCCAGCAATGCGGCAGCATGCGGTAGCACATGTGCTCTCCTTGGGTAAGGCTAACTCCTGAGCTTACGCGGAATGCATCGGGGGCCAACTCAGATGGTTGTCCTTTCGAGCCAGATCGCAGAGACGGCGAGATTGCTCAGAGGCCTTCTTTCGCCAACATGTCTAGATCTAGAGTCAGTCGACGAGTGAAGAGACGGGTGGCGTTTCATGCGATGATATGAGATTTTAGAAGGCGCGTTGTGTCGTGACGCAGTGTCTGTCTGACGTACCTGCTATGTCGAGATAGAATGCAACAGCGTTGAAGCTATTCACATCAGCACTTTTAGACTCACACGGCGACACCGAGCGAAAGAAACCCACTTTCGTTTGCTTCCAGTAAGCTCCCAGAGGAACCACTTCAGGCGGTTGGTCCAATTGATCAGATCCAAGTGGCTAACCCCGACCAATGTGCCTTTGTAATCTCCCCATTGGCTCGATGCCACACTACGCATGTTAACTCAGCACCCAGCATAGTTAAATGGAGTTCGTACCTGACAAGTCCATCGTTGATCCCGCCTTCCCTCTGTTTGATGACTGAGTGCGACAGGGCAAATACGGACCAGGACGACGGCTCCAAGCTTGCGCCGTAGGAGTAGTACCTGATATTCGATCAATCGGGAGATCATCGAGAAGAAGCACGGGCGCTCACTTGATCCCCTCCACATCTGGTGTCTTGGGATTGAACTCCTCTTTCATATACTTACGCGTCAGTTGGGAGAAAGCACCTGTTTCCAGTCCAAAATACTCCATGATTCGGTACAGTCTACGTATTTGGCGGGCTTCTTGGAGTCAGATGGGAGCTCTTAGACGAATAAGCTCACTCACGGCCTATGGTATCGAACATGTAGTCCGCGAAAGCACTGCCGCGATGAGGTGTCGCAATAGTCGTCAGCGACAGAATCTTGATATTTCCAGGCTTCAGGCGACTAATCATGTATCGTGAGTCGAGCCCACTGTAGACAATCAGCTGAGTCCCATCGTCAAGGACGACACCTTTACCCCTGTCAAAGAATCAGCCAAGCTACGGTTATGTTCCGTTCTCAATAACGCACCATACTATGCCTACCCCAGGTTAGCATTCCATTCTATACGGTGTTGAAGGGTCCTGTTCTTACGCAATGATGTTCACGGCCTTTCCTTGCGCTTTCTGTGCTATGTCATCTGCCAACCGCGCAGCTCTAGCCTCGATGCTTCCAGAGGGTGGAACAGCCGCCACGATGACCTCAATGCCTTTCTCAGCCAAAGCGTCTTTTATGCCTCTCCAATATTGTATTCCCGGGAGGAATTGGCCTGCGAGACGGAGTTCATCGAAGCCTAGGAGGCCATGGGCGAGGACAACGGTGTGTTTCTACGTGATCCTTAGGAATCGAGGGACATTTGGAGGCGAATGCGCAACATACGGGGGTATCTGACTGTGTCAGCGATTTTCGTTGAGGAAGATGCAAGTTACATACCATATTTTTCCCTCACTACCGCGTATTCGTCCTGGAGGCTACGTCCGATGTCCTGCAGCCGCGGGTCTTCCTTCCGTGTTTGCGCATTACTGAACGCGCGTCGCACATAGGGTATGAATATGGCGCGATGTGATGTTCGCAGCGAGCAAAGTCTCGCATGGACAATTGGTCGTATCATTGGTTGCCGCGCATCGTTTGATGGTATGGGTAATGTGCGCGTTGACCAGGAGCTCCGTGTTGGAGAGTTTCTCGATGACGTAGCGGTACGCGCGACATTACACGACCGGGGTCTACCATCCTCGGGTAGCCGCACTGCAACTTCATGGATGCTTCATTTACGCATCACAGGGGCCAAAAGGTAAACTCGAACTCTTGGCAGGTATCGCAGCAATGTTAGGAAAAGAAATATTAATAAAGACGGTTTATAACAACTTATCATCATATATTCTAGCAAACCCTCTCACTTTGTTACGTAGTTGAACTTACATTATCGTAACATATGGTGGCTAGATGAAAGATAGGCAGTCTTTGAACTGTCCGAGTTCTCCTGTCGGCCCCTGCGCATGCTTGTGTTCTAGTAGTCAAGATGATCATGAGCTCGTGGATATTAACCCTTCTATCGTCGACTTAGCCCAAAAACACAACTGGAATTGTCACAAAGTCACTCTCTTGTCCCAGTGGGATATGTACTAAGACTCAAGAATCCCAGTCTACACGTCCAGATTGTTTGACTGTGTATTCATATAAGGGTGTACGTGATGTGGTGACATGAGGAGTATGTTGCTCAGAATCATGATATTCGTACTCCATCTACAAAGCTCCTCAGGTTCGCTTTACATGTTGCAAGCATGATGTAAACCCGCACGACCTCTTCTAACCGCTGTGCAGATCGACACGAAGTATGTGTTCTCGATAGAATACGTGTGGGCAGCCTGCTTCGCTTTGTCGGAGAAGCACTCAGTCGCGACCTCGCGGCGGCTCTGGCTTCGCATTCGAGGCAACCTCGATGAGCTGCTCTACGACCTTGGATCCTGACTTCTTGCCGATGCCGTCAATCTCCTTGACTTTGCCGTCGGTGTCCTTCTTCGCATCGTCCTCAGCCTTTTGGTTGCCAGAGCTATGCTATAACGCCGTTAACGCACATCTCCTGTACCCGGGTATTTAGTTACGGACCTCTTTCTCGAACTTCTGAAATTCGTCCTCCTTCTCCTTTCGGTACTCCTCGATCTCCTTCTGCGCTTCGCTTCGGGCGTCTTTCACTCGCTTCGTACGGTCTAGTGGGGTCAGCGCAACGACCCAGATGTCTGCAGCGACTGCATACATTCTCTTGCTGCGAATCGTCAGTTACAGGGCAATGCAGTTTGCAGATCACGACGTACCTTGCTGCACGATCTTCTGTGCCTCCCGCTCGGCCTGTATCGTGTGTGAGCTGGGTGCATGTGGGAGCGGGCTAGGCGCCTTACGTCAAGCAGCGTCTGAATTCCTGCGGAATTTTGGGCAGACTATAAGTTGTTAGATCGAGCCTGAGGACACTCGAATCAGCGGACTCACCATGATGGGTGTGTGGAATCGTGGGTGGTGTTCACTAGCTAGCAGAGCACATCGGAGGTGCATGACAGCTTGCCAAGGTGCAGCAGCGCGGCGGCCCAAGCTCCCAAAGTCTCTCCACCGAAGAATCCCGCCTTCCATTTCACTCGTCCATCTTTCGTTGATACCGCAATCATGTCGCGCGCATCAAAACTGACACTGGCTACTACTTCGCTCGGTGCAATTGGCATCGTGGTCTTTGTCCATTACTCTCAGCGCGCAGAGAAGGCTGTACGGGCCAAACTGCATCTTCTTTTCTTCTTCACTCCCGACTGACAATATACACAGGCTATGCATGCAGGTGTCATCCGTGACTATGAGCAGCAGCGACTGAAACGCGAACGACAAGCTGACTTCGAAATGCAACGGGCTCTCGAAGAGGAATACAGGAAGGTCCAAACTGTTTCGGACGGTGGAGGCCCAGCACAGCAAGGCGGTGGCACAGCATCTTAGCAGCAGCCGCGTTCTGCTTATGCAAATCACGGGTCTGGGGAGAGGGGCTCTCACCGGAGAACTATAAAGCATCGAGGCCTTCATTCACTGAAGCCATGGAGCCCCGCCCGCCCTGCTCCGCCCCGCTCCACCCCACGGCGCCTAATGACGTTGAGATAGCCTTCATGGCTTTATCGTTCTCCGATCAGCAGCCAGAGACATGGCCTGAGACAGCCAAAATGCAGCCTAAGGAAGCCGGCGGTGGCGGTGGATTGCGGGTGGGCAACACTTCGCGAACCATTGTGCAAGTAGACGCGACCTGGGCCTGCGCGAGCTCTTTAAAGACCACCGGATTGCAAGGAACGTAGGCCATCATAAGGCACTGATGGGTCTAGGGACGTCGACGTGTGCGCAGTAGCGGCTGCAGCAGCCTCGCGATTGTATGAATAGAGTCCCCATGCCGGGTCCAATTTCAGCTACTATCAATATTGACCTCCAACGATACTTGAACGCTTCGAGATGTGTTTGGCTTGCTCCGGTAGTTTGCCACAAATCATGTTCTCTACATGTACTCTCCAGGGTCTCCAGCTTGTAGCTTTATGAAAGTTGGAATGCTAATCAAGAAAACAAGCTCCAACTGTTGGCTTGGCTCGCGGATTCTTGCATCGATGAATTTGCCATGCGCACCGCAATCGCAAAACAGCATACTAGTTTCCCATTTGCGTTGCTACCAAGGAAGGAATCGTCATAGAAGGCAGGCTGATGATGCTTCTTTTGCGCCGATCTGTGCTGAAAGCTTCTATATCCGCGGGGATATCCACATTGCACTCATGAAGTCATGGCTTGGCACCGGGAACAAGATCCCCGAATGTGCTCTTGCCCTTTCACAATATCTCTGCGCAGGATACAATGGTTGAATGCACCAGTCCCCACTACCATCAAACCCGGCGGGTCATCTGATTGATACGAACTTCAATCCGCCACTCCAGACCAGAGTATAGCGGCGCAGCACTTTTGCAGTGGTTAGGATTCGCCGAGGCAATTTCCTCCAACTTCTCCGCTTGTGGCCTTAGCTGCTTGGCAGGCAAATCCGCTTGTCAATGGTTTCCGCTGCAGGGCGGTGCACCATGACATGGTGTTTGCCTTCGCCTCTCCTACTACTTCTTCTTATAGATATAACAGGTCCTGAACTCGGTCTGTCCTCCCTTAGTTTTCAGTAAAACAAAGCCTTGCACGATAAGAGCACCCGTCGACTGCTTAATATCACCAACACCTCCATTGGATTGGCATCTTTCCCGAAATTCACGCGCGACACCCACATCACGGGTAACCGTCACACCACAACGTCAGCATGAGACTATTGCATATTGCACCCTATCTCGCCCTTGTGGCCTTTACAGCCCACGCGGTGTCTGTACCAAACGCCGACGTGAATGTTCGCGATGATCAGGCCGTCAGTATCAGGAGCTCGGGTATTCTAGCTCCCGACAACGCCTTGGAGAAGCGCAAAGGCGGTGGTGGCAAAGGTGGAGGCGGCAGCAGCAGTAAGTGACTCACGTCGACAACATACGCGCTGGATGTTTACTAATCTGGTCTTTCAGGTGGAAGCAAATCGGGCGGCAGCAGCTCAGGCGGCTCCTCGTCGTCAGGTCGCTCATCTTCCAGCTCCAACGCTGGTGGCGCCACGGTCGCAGGCTCCGGACCCGCGCGCTCATTCGGCGGTGGTGGCTTTTACGGAGGAGGAGCATCAACACCCTACAAGTCTGGCAGCAAAACACCGAAGGGCCTGGTTGCAGGTGCCGTCCTCGCGCCCGTACTACTCATTGGTCTTCTCCCAGGGCTCTGGCTTTACAGTGTCTATCCGTACTACTTCCACAACCCGTACCGCTTCGTCAACGAATCTGCCCACAATGCGACGAATCCGAATGGCACCAACAGCTCATTGCCTGTTACGTGTCTTTGCGAAGAGTTCAGCGCGTGTGGCTGTGACGAGAATGACAATGACTTGTACTTGAAGGATCTCGTCGGAAACGGCAGTTATGACGCTCTCAACAAGTCCCTTATCAACGTCGCGGATGTCAACGGTACCACGAACTTGATCTTGAACGGGACGCTGCCCAACGGAACGACTTCTCCTGGCGGCACCGATGATGCCGGCATCGCAATTGGTGTTGGTAATTATGCAGGATGGTACGCGATGGGTTTGACTGTCATCTACTTCTGCGTGTACGCATAAGGGGGATATTGATGCGGATGAGATGCATATTTATTTTTGTTGGGTTTTTCTACGATTGGAACGAATCCGAAAAACTCAAGGCTGCTCGGCGTTTCGGATTGATTGTCAGGAGGGTATTTTTGTTTTTGGATATACCCATTGGTTTGAGAGGAATGACGGCATCGCCGCGAGACGTGTAATGGCTTATTTGCAGCAATTCTTATTATGAACTACGGTTTGTTCATTACAATTGTTCCTGGACGTGATTGTATTCGTGAAGTATTGCTGGAACCAGGCTGTGTCTATCGTACATACTACAGTGTCACAGCCGTGTTCACTCCACAGAGTGAGGTTTTTACGCTCTCAACAGCGTCATGCTAACAGGAAATACCACAACGCACCGTGCATCTCAGCAAACGTCCGCGTGAGCCGTACGAGGTTGTCTTTCGCACCACCTTCAAGTACATTCGCATTTGGTTTAGGAAAATCAGCTGCTACCCAAGCAGCTCTCGCAACATCTTACACGATTCCTGCGCTACAAGTGGTCCCCTCAAATCGTTGTCTAGGAAACAAACCCCAGAAAGAGAATTATTTCAAATTAAATTACACTTGGAGGTTCAGATCGGCTACTTAGTCTTACATGAAGGGGTCATTAATTACAAGATATGTAGATAGCCGTACAATACGTCAAAGTGGCAGTCATCGGTCCTTCACAAAGTGGCGTCCCACAACAGAGAGTCTTGCCACGACCAACTTGAGTGACGTGGTGGCACAGATCGAGTCAATCCATGGATAGACTGTCAAAAAAAGGGACAGCATCCCGCATTCCATCTTCGATTATTGAGTAGCATCTCTATGGAATTTAAAGGCGAACAGGCTTTAACCGGGGCACGAAACAGTCTACACATGGTTCACTACCTATGGTACGTCGTGCAATGCCTTTTGCAACCGGACGTTCACAAGGAACCTTACAAACACATCCAGATGATAGATGCTGGATCGGCTTGAAGAGGACAGCAGAGTCTGCCGCAAAGGATAGAGCGATAAGTAAAAACATCTGCAGCGTCAAATTAAGAGCTTGGGTACAATCGGTTTATCCTTTGCTGACCCTGAGGCAACACACCAGAGTTAGGCTTTCGACACAGTGCTGTTGGTGCGTACAGTAGAAGATGTAACAAAGTTTGATTGGCCTACAGAAAGTCCTGCGATAGGTATGGTGCCAGCACAGTATCGATTTAGGTGGTAGTCATGTTCTCTGTGAATTACCAACTGATATATCCGAGCAGTGAGATCACTACGAAAAGGTTTGATATTTTTGGTTCGAGACGGCCGAGACTCGACGTTACTGTACAGTTCAATGGACTTGACCGCAAGCCCGTGGCCAGTGATATCTTGAACCTGCTGGTGGGGACAGAGTCGGACACGTTGATATCCGTGAAATATTTGCAATACGTCTCCGGATCCGCTTCCCAGTTTCCAGAAAGAAAGGACGTTTGCGTAGCCCAGACTGCGTGAATCTAAGGGGCCGAGTTGTGTAACCAACATCAGGCCGTCGAACGAAGTGCCCAATGTTTAGGTTGAAATTACAGATGTTGGCGTCACAATCTTTGAAGTCACCGCCTTGTAAGACGAACCCCCTCCAGCTATTTTCGGTGGACAGAAAATGGCAGAAGGCACGGAAATCTGTCTCGAGACGCAGTGTTCGAGGCAACTCGAGCTGATGAAAGCATTCTCGGCGGCCTTACTGCGCCCCAGCTCGCCCGAGGTCCACACCGAAAGGAAAATGCGGCTGGAATGATGGGCCTTAGTCTAGAATTTGCAATCGAACGGATGTCAGACCAACGTCGCAACGTCACATACAGTGAAGGCAACCATCGGACTTGCGTAGAGTGCGAGTAATCTGGGTGACTGGGTCGCAGATGCAGGCGATACCGATTCGCTTTGCTTTACCATTCGCTTCGTGCGGGGATCGACAATGTGAAGGGCTACAGGCGAACGAAGTGATCGGTGTAGTTCAGGACGGTGAATCAGATGATAAGATATAGAGACGTTTTCTCGAAAATAAGGCGGACTCCGGCAACTTTCTTGATTCAGACGAAATGAACATGGTCGCAGAAACGGTTCTCATGGCATTCTCGAGAACTGATCGTGTGATGCTCGGTATTGTTGGATCATTCGTTCGGCTCCTTGCCCAATTGCAGCAATCGTGAAAATGCCTTGCTTATTTCGACCCGGCTTTTATTTTGGTATCAGAGTGCCCGTCAGAGGCCTATTATGATCCATAGAGACAGGCATATCCAAGCCGCAGGCCGAACTGGAGATTCGGCCTCACGAGAGTCTGCCTTACCCCATCTCCTGATATTGGTGGGGTCCGAAACCCTGTCGTGTTCGCAGAGCCGACGAAAGACGGTCCCAAGAGCTGCAGAACGAGTCATAACACGTCCTGCGATCAATCATGTCGAAGAAGCCTGATAACAGGAAACGCCGACAAGACGATGCTGACATCAATTCTGCGATTGTTAAGCAGTGATGTTGATGAGTGACACATGTGAGCTGCAGCCACGTGGACAGAAACGGATTCTTGCATAGGGCTGCAGAAGGTACACAGGTAAGCTTACAGAAGACGCACGGAATGTCAAACAACGACAGGGTAAGCTGTGCAACCTCCAGTGGTCCCGAGCGTTATGACTCCCGAAGCATGGCTTTGTCTGTGCGGACTACTCGATGGAAGCAATCGCAACGTGTGTTGAGATTCGAGAGTGCTGCTGATGCTGCTTGCCTTCATTGTGCAGTTGAGGCGAAACCTCAACGATTCGAGGCACGAAGCTGATAGGGCTGGAATTATACAGGACCATGATGATGATGATGATGATGATGATGAGGGATGACCGAATTTGACAACGAGGGCCCTGGATCATGGCAGCCCTTGCCCACTTGCCCACTTGCATTGTATACTCGGAACGAGAAGGATGTTGCCGAGCCGCGTTGACGTTCAGCTGGTCAGCCTGTAGGCGCTTGCCGATCACCTATCGGCAACTGCTAGTTGCTGATGGCGATGTGATGATGGAGTCCACTTCTGCGCGATCTTGATGTGGACTAAACAGAGCCATCGCCCAGCGCGGCTGTGGTGTCATTGCCCACTTCTGTCGCCGCGCAACCTTTGAATGATGATGAAGGTATCGCGCTGGAGCGATTTGCAACAGGTGGGTCATTGGTCGGCTAAGCGGTCACGTTACCTTCACGGCACCCTGGAACCAGCGGACTGGCCTGCGTGAAATTCACGGGGCGCAGTGGATCTGTGTACAACCCCCACCCGTGGAGTCCAGAAGCGCACGCCATCTGTCTCGGATCTCGTCGTGGCGTTAAGGCTGCCCTCCCGCCTGCCTGGCCGTGCATGGTGTCTGCCGACACCGTACGCAGGCGCAGGGAAAAGCCCCCCGGAAAGAAAAGACGGGCTTGTCTAGCCCACGTCAGCCTCCCACTCACGCACCCCTACATGCTCGATATGCGCCTCCATCCCAGGGAGATGGCCGACCCCGAATCTCGGGCTCCCGCTTTTGGCGAGAGACACGCCAAGTACCGTCTGGTGCACGAGCTGGCTATTGCGTAGGGACAGTCGCACTGTATCAGGCACATTGCGCATGCTCACCAGCCCTGGCAGCGTTTGCAGAACAGGACCCACGACCATACCTCAACTTGGCAGGACCAGCAGTGTGCGCCCGTGGGCGGCGCTGTCTGAGACTTTAACTTCACTTCGGATGAAGGAGTGGTGCATGTCGTCGCACTGTCCAATAGGAGGGCCGATGGACTGATCGGCCCCAGCTGAGAACGTGTCCAGCGAGCGAACCATCTTCGCTAACTATGCCGCAGCCGATTCCGAACTACGCCTACCGTCTATCCGTTTTCCCATACCTGACTAGCGGCCGTTATGGCTGTGCTCGTTCTTTCCACTGCCCCATCCATCCCAGTACCATCTTAGCACCATCTGGCACACAGTCAGCGTATGTACCTACATATGGATTCCGTTGCCTAGCAGTCCCGCAGCATGCGTCACGGCAGGCCTCTCTCTGGGCTACGATTACCCGCAGCTGTCTCTCGTCAGTTGCTTCTACACCTTTCCTCCTGCTATATATTCCAGCTTTCTTGCTACAACGACCTTGACATTCCTTCATCAAGCCTCAGTCTTGCTCACTGTTCTACTGCTCTCGCACTGTTAGTGATCCTACACTGCCTCAATCGTCTTGTCGTTTCGAACTCCTACAACGTCTCCCATCCACATATCGACGTTATCGGCGCCTTTCAACATGTGCTATCAAGTCGTCGAACGGTACTCTGTCTGCCGGTGCCTCTACTACAGACACTCGATCGATCCGTGTGCCGCTCATGGACAGCGTGGCCACACGATTCAGGAGAAAACGGTCCTCGTGGGTTATGCCTGCAGCAGCCATGGCAGCCACCGACCAGAGGCTGCCTACGGCACTGGAGTTCTCCCGGATTCAGGCTACGGAAGTGGTGCCTACTCAACACATCGATAAACCACGCCACAAACCAACATACAGTACTAGGACAAAAGTCGGAGTGCTATTGGTCTCCTTATTGCCCACCCTGGGGTAATACGCTGTACCCAGTCTTTTGTCCTGATGCTGTGTTACCTGCATGCTGTTTTTAAGAGCTGTCTTGTCGACTCTGGGGGCACATACACGGCGCAAGCATTCACTTCTTCGAGCGGGACTCGGCGCAGCTCAGCGCTTTTTCGATGTTTTCTCATGTCTGATTTTTCATTGGTTGTTTTGCGCAAGGCATTCACACGGAGTTAGGTCAGGAATATCATACGGAATGACTGGGATGACTAGGACGGCAGGCATACTGGGCGTCGGATTGAGGCTTGTACGATTACGTCTGGGGTGATTGCATGCATGGGGCACTGGTCACGGGTGACAGGTTGCATGGCATTGGAGCATTTGCATTCTACTACTCCTTCTTATTGGCTTCTTGTTTGTCGGTCATCTTCTCCGTGCGGCGTCTCCGGGTGTCTTGCCATCTGATGCGTTTTTTAAAAAAAAAAAAAAAAGTCTAGGTATGCAGCATGTTTGGACTCGTAGCCGCGAGAGCCGATAGGATAGAATGAGGTTCGACCACCTCTACTACATTTCATTCGTACACTCTTACCGCAAGGTGCCGATTTCGAGTTGTTGCAACAAGCAGTTGCGATGCGTAGCGCGGGATGACTTGCGGTTCGGTAGGCTAAAACTGGCCTAGGGCGAAGCGGATCCATGCTTGTCACCGCTTCTTCCGCAGTAATCTTGGTGCTGGGTTCGCGAGGAACACTGCAAAGGAGCGGTGACATCTACATCACTCTTTCACGATTTTCTCATGATACGGTGTAAGACCTGTCATGCTCTATGGAGCTCACCGGCGAACCCACAGGCTACAGACATCCGCAGGCGCGGACGGCCGCCGCGAGCGCTGTGCTGTGCTCATCTCGGTGGCCAATTTCCCCAGATCTTGACCACTGCTGATCCTGCCTATCGTACAGCCCTGCGGTGGCGAAGACGACATGTACACAGTATCTCCGATGCCACGCTGTTGCCCATGTCCAAATGCCTCCGGTATTCCCGCCTCGGCATCGACACTGATGATGTTGGCTCTGTACCGCTCCGCTAGGCACGGCACGCACGCTTCTAGGCGACTTAGTCGACGAGCGGGCCGGTTGGAAATGCTCTTCACGCCTATTTTTGGCGCGAGCGCTACGTTGTTTGGCGGATTCGCAGAAGCGCAATGGCCCGGTGGTGTCCGCCTGCGGACTGAGGTCCGCTATCTAATTCTGTAGATCCTCATGAACAGAAATCCGCATCCTCACAAACGAGCCTTGCATGTTTTCTTCTCGATTCAAGTGCTTCCTACTTGGCTATCTCTTCTCCAAGGATGAATACGGCTTGGCGCAACATTGCCAGCTGGATTTTCGAGGATGAAGATGCTTCTGGCCTCGGTTCTCCAACGAACAAACACTGCAGGACACGGAATAACAAGCGTGGTAAATATTGCTTTTACGACTGTCCGCTGCGAAGCCCCTTGGCTATTTGACTTCGATCATGGTCTGCTATCATCTATCCCACACAAAACAAACACCGAGTCTTGATTAGTGGAAGAATCACAGTGCAGTAATGGAAATAAACACTCTCTGACTTTGCTGGACCAAAGGCTCCCTTTCTTAGCGCCGAATCCCACATCTTTGGACGAATTTAGTATCGCCCAGTGGCTGTGTACCACGCTAACTCTTTTTGGGGAAAGAGAAGACATCTTGCGAACTAAGACCCAGAAGTCGACGGTGAACGCTGCTTCACCGAGAGTCATCCAGATGCATCGGTAATCCAACAGATACACCCTTGGAAAAGCTTCTTCGGAAGGAGCACCATTTTGCGTTCGACAGGCTCGGCGGAAGGAGCCAAGGGCACTGAATGCCTTGCGTTTTCTAACTTGGTACTTTTGCTAAACTGAGTCAGGCGTACTCGACTCAGCCGATACTTCGGACCATGGATCTCTCTAGTATTTGTCCCGACCAATTCCACAGAGAACGCCCCGTTTCCGCGGGTGGGTCTTCGGTGGTCGCTTGCACCGTCCCTTGCCAGCTGCTAACTGCACGCTGGTGTAAGCCAGACTCCATAAACCTGCAGTTGATCCTGAAACAGCACACTGTTGCCTCGACCGAGTAGCGCGCGAACAGTTGCCACTGGAGCGCGGGATCCTTCTTCGACTTTGGCACGCTGTCTACGAGCAATGGAACTTTCCGGTGTTTCTGTCAGGCAATATTGCTCGGCGATTGAGTCCTTCGTATGGCCCATATTGATGCAAAAGACATTTCGTGATGCATTTCACATGCGAGCTAAATTTGGACCCCACGCTTCTGGGACGCTTCCGTGCCTGTTTTGGGGCCGTGTACGCCGTTCGACTGCGTACATGCGGGTGCTCCAGTGTTTTGCGGAACTACACCCGCATTGGGGCTAATGGCACCCGTGCCCGAATGTTATTTCTTCGATACCCCACAACACCCAGCGCTCAGATACGGTATCATTTTGACGGAGGAACATTAGTCTGGCGTAAGGGTCCTGCGCTACCTGTGCTTCTTCAGATCAAATTTGCATTCGCATCCGTATCCGTTGAACCGGAGATTTGGATGCAATGACGATTTAGGGCAAAGTGTACGGTGTCAACGGCTTATCGCGCGAGAGCTGTGGGTAGTGTTCGAGGTGACTAGGGGCCAGATGGTTCCAACCTCGTATACAACTCATTCCCAGACATAGTAGGCTGTAAGCCGATGGCCATCACGGCCCCAAAGAATGGGGTCGTGTGCCTCTTGCAGGGGATAACGGCTGGTTCCGAGAGACACATCACTGAACGCCGCCACGGCCAGGGTTCCAGGTACACCGTCCGGCCGATTCTTCCTGTCATGTCGCTTCCCAGGGCATATACCAGGCCTGTCCTTGGTTCTTTCAGGTTACGCGCATCGCAGTATCCTTCCACCCATGGCGTACCTGAACGCATCTTGAAGTCCCCTACCCACTCCCGGGATATTCCTCTGTGGTCCTGGTGCCGGACATGGGGACTAGCTCCCATGTACAACCTCGCCGGACATAACTATGATCGGTATCAGAAAGATTGTGACCACACCCTCTCTTTCTCCCCCCCTTGACAGGTATAGGCAGCCTCCAGGTGACCATCTTTTGCCATTCAACGGCCCCCATGGGAGGTTGGGCACATGATGTGGAGCAGTGAACTTGTCCGGGACTGGGAACCTACCGATTGAGCACTATCTTTGACCTCATGATGCACCGCCTGCGTACGCAGCGGCGTAATCTTATCAACGGACCGTGTGCGAGTGGGGGCTCCAATTCTTTTGTGTATGCCTCATACTGCGGATTGCCAAGGTTGTCGAGTCGTGCGGTCTTCACCTAGAGTTCGGTTGCCTGCGATACTGGAAGAGAGGACGCGGTTGACTTTAGCTACGCTGGCCTCCTCCATTCCAATAATGGAAACCTTCCCTCTACCTTCATCACCGGTCTTTTATTACTGTATGCTATCTCTTTCCCGCGACATCAGAGTCATTATGTTTTGTCTTTTTCTCTGAACTCAGAGCCACAATCTGCAGAAGGCACATAATTCCACCTTTCTTTGATATGGCGATGATAATTACGGCCCGCAACCTTCAAGCACAGACCGCCGCCCATGATTCATCTCAATGCCTCTCAACTCGTTTGCTGCTTGTCTCTGCCGTCTTTTTATATATATTTATCCTAAACATCTTTATAGAGCGTAGTAGCTGCACGTCGACTTGATGGCGAAAGCACACATGCATTTGTGCTTCATCTGATCGATGGTGTACTGCGACCCTCCATTGAAATTTGTTCGCACTGAACGTAGAGTTGTTTAGCATCAATCAGACCTCCTATCTTGAAACCGATATGGACAAGCCTCACCACTTGAACGGCACTTTTCCACATGTGGAAACAGTGCTGACCCTGACGGACCGAAACGGCAAGAGGCTGAAGAAGCGCAAGCGACGAAGTCTTCCTTGCATAACTATCGAAGAACTTTGCGCATAGAGGTATGCTCTTCGAAGTCGTTTGTGGCAGCACAGTACTCGGCATTTGTGAAATGTGGAGCATGTGGGAGTAAGTAACCGATTTACGCCGATCGTACGTTTAGGGCATTGATCGATCGCGCGTTGGACCGCAGAAAATGACTAGATAGACGAAAGACGTTGAACATCACGACAAGGATGAGACGTACCTTCCATACCTCTTTATATCTATCTTTGCTGACAGCAAGCCCCGACCGCGGCAGCGCTTAAAACGGCTCTTCAGCGATCAGGCTTCCGAAACGTTGGTCAGCGGGGGATCCACTACATCAGATGTGCCGCGTGCAGGATCCGTAAGACTGTATGTTCCAGTGATCTGGTCGTTTTATTGTCCCGGGTGTTCGTCCGATCTAGCGGTTCCACTTGATCGGCGAGCTTACATGTGGTGGCTTGTAGGTTGGGCATCAGCGCGACCAGTATACCGTGCGCAAGGAATGAGCCGAGCGAGCGGCGCGTTTAAGCTTTGTCAACATTACACGTAAAGTGAAAAGTATCTTATACCTTCAACGAGCGTGGTAGCGTTTGGATCCAGACGGAGAACGAACCTAGCACAGGTAAGCAAGGCTGATCGAGGAGCTAACTGGGACGATTATCGGTTGCAGTGCCTGAGGTTGAAGTTGGTGCCGTTCGCTGACTGCACTGAAGCCGGGCTGTTTGCTCAAATATTGAGATTCATATGGGGCGTGCCTCGGTTTTGTTTCTCGGGCTGTCTGCTACTGTGCAGATAAACCCGATAGCCTCTCCATGGGCGATGCCTTACCTCGCAATTTCTTTGATAGAAGGTACGTAACGTGAATTTAGCGTCAGCCTAGGCTGTTTGCCTATAGTGGCTTCTGTATTTACGTGTCAACATGACGAGTGGCTATAGGCCCAGGCCTTCGCCGCTTAAATTTAAGACGGATGACCCTAGGGTGACTCGGGCTATCCTGCGTGTCTATAGTACCGTCAATACTCACATTGCCGCGAGGCATCGTGATCCTTGTATTTCTGCTAACGTCATAGTCGCCGCGAAATGGCAATGCAATAAATCTCTACGCCTCGATTCCATTAACCACTGGAGTGACTAGGCTTGGGCAGGCTTGTGCACACATCATTTCTCCGAGTTTCGTTACCTTGATCAGCCTGTGTCGGTTATCCCAGTACCAATCGTGGTGATACAACGCGTGACTTTCGGAGCTGGAGGCCTAACGTCGGAGAGTTGCAGGACTGCAAACTTTCGACCTTTAGCAGATGTCGACTTCCATCAAATAAGAGGTTACGTACTATACGATTCACTTGAGCCAGTTATTGTATTGAATACCCACGATCAGCGCTGGCGTACGTATGCAAGGTAAGGCGGCATTGTCGAAATTGATCAGTCTCACCATACGCCGAAGCCGCTAACCGCGTCCGTTGTCTCTTGGTGCTCAGCGCCCCGTGCCGTTACCGAGCTTAGCATAACTCTAACATTCTCGATTCGAGTCTGCTAACAGATGCCTACTTTGTCCTACTTCCACACCACAAAGCACAGTGTTTCGTTGAAAGTTTGGGTACCATAGGTACACTGTTACCTTAGGGCGAATACAGTAGTATCTATATCTTTAACGCAACGGGGCCTCTGAGGATACTTGATACTGTGGTTTTAACGGCGCAAGATTATCTCCTTGTACTGACCAACCAAGGTTTTAGCACGGGCACACCCGGAAATCCACGAAATTACAAGATCGTTGAATGTACTCTCTCACACATGCATTGACGAACAGACCTGGGCCACCGATTTCGATCGTTACTGCTTCTCCCAACCACCTCAACAATCTCCACCTCGGAAAATTCGATGTAGCCTCATCAAACGACGCACCGCAATGCCGCCCTACTTCGCCACGAGCATGCACGGCAACATGAACACACCAGGACCGACGGAATGAGTTGATATACTCTGGGGTCATCAATTCATTTTTGAAGATACTCGACATACCAATCATCATTCATAACCATCCAAGACGCCAATACGATGCCCTTCCAACCCATCCCCAGACGTTCGGTTACGAAATAGATTTTCCCACACCATCGCAGAGTGGTATCTGCCTATCAGAGGCGCCACACGACCAACGCCACGCTTTTCATGAATGCAAAATGTATGATCCGCCCAGATAATGAAAACGCCGGATGAATGCACCTCCTTCTCCTCCACACCCGGAGGAGCGCCTAGTTTACGTCCATACCGTCGTCTTCCACCTCGTCGTCTCCTTCTTCCTCGCCAGCCGTAAGAACACCTGCGCTACCAAGGCTACGTTTGCGGTTGGTGGCGAACGGGCGATTGAGCTGGCCCAACAATTCGAGCTCCTCGCCGCCCACAACGCGAGAGTCGACATCTGCCTCTGCACAAAGATCCATGACGGCCAAGGGCCCAAGAGCTCGGAAGCCGGCTGTGCGGACAACCTTGCCCCAGTTGCTCAAGCAGAAGGCTGCTGCCCTACGCTTTAGCCACTCTTCATTCGCGGTTCCGGCGCGTTCCCATATGATGGCTGCGTGTTCAATGTCAAGCTCGCGGCTCAGTCGGTTAACGCAGAGTAGACGCAAGCGCGGCATATCGTAGATATTGGACATGACAAGCATGCCAGCAACATCGTTCAGTGTAGGTCCGTTCGTTGGGTGCGGTGCAATGCTGTCCGTATAAAGGTAGAAAAGAAAGGCCCGGACTGCTGAATACGGTTCGGGAATGTGCATCTTTTTCGAATGAAACTCGACCATCTGGGCACTCCAGAGTCGAGCGAAGTGTGGCCAACGAGCATGTAGAATGAATCTATGAACGTGGATGGGTTGCGAAGCAGGTGCGATTGCCGCCGAGTCATCTGTCGACGAGGTGACATCTTCAAGATCGTCCGGATCTGCTGTAACAATGAAGTCGGCTCCGCTACCCGACTCGGGGGGTTTGTCAAAGGTCAAAGATAGATCAGCGCCGATGCCCGTCAAATGAGACGTGACATTCGCATCAGAAGATGGCAACTTGGATCGAGGATCGGTTGCCAGTTCGTTGCCAAGAATGCCGTACTTGCGCAAATCGATGGCCAATACATCACTGAGATATTCTCCGGGGCTCACACCGTTGCCGTCCGCAGCTGGTTCAGCAGGACTACCGAGGAGCCAAGCGTGAGTGCCTTCTGGGTTGGTGGTACAGTAGTGCCAGCGGTAGTTCGGGTTGTACATGTCCTTACCGTCTGCAAGCTTCTGCCATCGAAGGACATCGAGCTCCAAACTGGAGAGGCTCGTCTCGCAACTCAGTTCTGCGGGGGTGACGAAGTCCAGCATGCAACCCGAGGAAAAAACGTGGAAATGCATACCTGCAGCCTGTGAAGGGAGATTCGGGCTCGAGTGGAATTTTAGAGAGGATATGGATCCAGGAGCTGTGCCATACAGCGATCGAGAAGGACCTAGAGAGCTAGATTGGACGCTAGAGTTTGCGGTGTAACCAGTACTACCGGTAGCAAGCGAGCTTGATCCCGAAGTTGGAAAGCGGTGACGTGAAGAAAGCAGAGTCCGATCCACGGTGCCATAGTTCATAGCTGTCTCGAAGCCCGGGCTACCGCGAAGGTCCAACCACCAAATTTCGTTGTTCTTCTCCATCTCGTCGTTGATGCCACCAAATATCCAGATACGTCCATTCCAGATCCAGCTTGCGTGATCATAACGAGGTACGAACCTCCAAGTCCGCGACCAAGTCCATGTCTTCAAGTCCAAGAAACAGATATCGTCCAGCACGCTGTCATGTCCCGTTTGTCCTCCGCTGATGTACAATTTCTCGTCGTATATTACTGCGGAGTGGCGAGCCCGGCCGCGAGGAGTGGGGCCATGTAATTCGGGCTGGGTCCAGTGGGCCGTCTTCAGATCGAACACGATTACGTCGGCGAGATGCTGTCGATGCTCGTTCTCACCGCCAAAAACCAGCAGCTTATCGCCCTGCCAGAGGCACGCAGTGTGTCCCATCCGAACGCCGGGAATGTCGCCATAGTTGTCAACAAGATTCCATTGACGAGTAACGAGGTTCAAGCGGAGTACGTGGTTATAGACTGCCAGTCGCCGTTAGCCACTTGAGTTTGGCCAATGGACATAACAACAAGTACTCACCTTCGTCGGTGAATTGGTCGAAGCCTCCGAAAGCGTAGATCTCGTCTTTGCCCACATACGTTACCGAAGCATTGACGAGGCACGCGGGCTTCGCGCCAACGGTGGTTATGAGCTTGGGCTTGTAACCCTCCGTCGTGGATCTCCGATTCCGCGTAGGGCTCGCAGACATGACAAAGGTGTTGTTGGCGGTGTTGCCGGTTGTCGGCGTGGTGGAGGTGAGGGCGACCTGGGGCGTGTTTGGCACAGCCAGGTTGCCAGCGAACAGAGAGACAGGCAGTTGAGGTTGCGCCATTGGTATTGTTAAGCACGGACGCTCGGGAGTGGGGACAAATGATTCATGTGGGTTCGTGGCAGGCGGCTCGTTCCTGTGGAATGCGCTGTGCACCCTGTCGGCCCTCACAAGGCACTTCGAAGACAGCCAGGGAACGAGGAGCGGTATTTGGGTACAGCGCCCTGGGGGAGCGAAGGTAGCGTTCGAGTGGAGCGAGTGTAGAACGTGGGTCTTGGATCCTGGCTCCCAAGTTCATGGAGTAGTGAGTTGGCGGAGATCAGAGGCGGCTGAATGTCGGAAGGAGGAACAATGTCCCGAGACAGGCGCCTTGGCACACATCACGTCGTCGGTGCTCGGCTGCGCGCCGTCAGGCCGTTGCTCGGCAACGCAGGAATAAACAAACAGTATTTAATACCTGCATCGAGCCTTCCGTCCAGCTCTCACACTACCTACATCATCTACGCTCTCCTCGCTCCAAAGGGTCTCCCAGACCGCTCTACATACCTTCGAATCAATACTTCCAAGCATCGATTACAACCATTGTCTACTGATACTCATATTTGTTCATCAACAGCAAGAATTACAGAAACCCCCCAGGTACGACCACTCATGTGCCCTACTACATACATCCGATCATGCACTGACGCTTGACACATAGTATAGTACGAGAGCTTGCAGTCATGGCCAGCCCAGCCGTCTTGACCCCGGTCAAGAGCCGCTCCTCAGTCTTCTCCACCCGCGCCGCCGGCGGCCGGATGCCATTGACGCCCTCTCCACGCACATCCCGCAACCAGACTCCCGATGCGCTGGCGCACGAGTCTATCCATGGCGGTAGCTTCATGGCCCGCATCCAGCGCTCTGTCTCCAAGACCACCCGCGACTCACCCAAATCAAACATCGCCCGCAACTCGCCACGGCGGTTAGAGCTTGGTGTGTCAGAGTGGGCGCTGACGGGTACGGGCACTACCACCACCACAACTTCAACCAAGACACCCAAGGCAAAAAAGGATGTCACCCTCCGATCGCGACCCACAAAGACCAAGATAGCATACAACTCGGCTGACCGTTTCATCCCCAACCGGACAGCAAGCGAGGCCACCTGCAACGTCGGCACAGGCAAGATTGACCTCGAGCAGCGACCCAAGTCCAGCTCAACCGGCGAGGGTTCGTTCGTATTGGCCAATGCCGCAAGCACATTCGACCTGAACGGACGCACATCGGATGAGGAGCCTTCTCTTTCTTTGGAGGGTCTCAGTCTGGAGGATGACGATGAGGAACGCTTGCAGTCCAAGAAGCCTGCTCCAGATGCGGCTGCATACCAATCCTCACTTGCCTCAGCATGTGGTGTCGACCTCAACACTCGCATCCTCGCCTTCAAGCCTGCGCCCCCAGAGTCATCGAAGCCTATCGATCTCCGCTCGCAATACAACCGCCCTTTGAAGCCCACCAGTAGCGTCAACGCCCAGAGTCGCCGCCGCATTCCCTCGGCACCCGAGCGCGTCCTTGACGCCCCTGGCCTCGTTGATGACTATTACCTCAACTTGCTCGATTGGTCTTCTGGCAACCAGGTTGCCATCGGCCTCGAGCGTTCCGTCTACATCTGGTCCGCCGAGTCTGGCTCCGTCGCTTCCCTTTTGGAGTGCCCGACCGACACTTATATTTCGTCTGTGAAGTGGTCAGGTGATGGCGCATACGTTGGTGTTGGTCTCGGCTCTGGCGAAGTCCAAATTTGGGACGTTGAAGAGGGCACCAAGCTCCGAAGCATGTTCGGCCACGAGACCCGTGTTGGTGTGATGGGATGGAACAAGCACATCCTGTCCACCGGTGCCCGCTCCGGTCTCGTCTACAACCACGACGTTCGCGTCGCACAACACAAGGTCGCCGAGCTTGTGTCCCACACTGGCGAGGTTTGCGGTCTTGAATGGCGCGCCGATGGAGCTCAGCTTGCCACTGGTGCCAATGACAACCTGGTCTCGATCTGGGACGCCCGCTCTCTTGCTGCCCCCAAGTTCACCAAGACCAATCACCGTGCTGCTGTCAAGGCCATCTCATGGTGCCCCTGGCAATCAAACCTCCTCGCAACTGGCGGTGGATCTAACGATCGTCAAATCAATTTCTGGAACACAACCACCGGAGCCCGCATCAACAACATCTCCACTGACTCTCAGGTCACTAGCCTGCGATGGAGCACTCACTATAAGGAGATCGTCAGCACTGGCGGTTTCCCTGACAACTCTCTCAGCATCTGGAGCTACCCATCTGGCGTGAAGAACATGGAGGTCCCAGCCCACGAGTCGCGCGTTCTGCACAGCTGCCTCAGCCCCGATGGCCAGATGCTTGCTACCGCCGCCGCCGACGAATCTCTCAAGTTCTGGAAGATCTTCGAAAAGAAGCCCGGTCAGCCTTCTATCGCCGCCGCCGGTGCTGCATCCATGAAAACCGCTAGCACTGTCAAGTCGGCGACGATTCGCTAAGTTGGTGCCGAGACATTGTATGGAAGAAGAAGAGAAGAGCAGGAGGCTCATGACAATCGTGTGCAGAACAGTCACTTGACATTGTTGAACACCTGACCAACGGCTTGCGCAACGGAGCCTACCCTCTCCGACTCTACGCGCAACGGTAAGTTGGTAAGTATCACATCTCGTTTGGGTATGTGACGCGGATCCTATCCATAGGACCTTCCACATCTACCCTCGGAAACGGGTGCTCGGCTGGGATATCTATCGACTTTAAGCGGCGGCGTCTCGGAAGCACATTTTATATTAAAGGTGTTAGTGAAGGCCTTTCGAGCGCCGCTTCAGCGGATACGGTTTCATGACGATACGATCTCAGGCTGCAGTCGAGGGAGGCTATTGGAAAGAATTCTTTTTCGAGGGCTCTGTATTTGGCGGGAAAGACTGGATACGACGGTGTTGCGAGCATAAAAAACATGTTCAAACGTTTAATCGTCGTTCCTATTCGTGCAATTGTGACAATGATGGGTCCACTGATGAGTGAGTGAT
Organism: Karstenula rhodostoma CBS 690.94; assembly: GCA_010093485.1. Taxonomy (NCBI): domain Eukaryota; kingdom Fungi; phylum Ascomycota; class Dothideomycetes; order Pleosporales; family Didymosphaeriaceae; genus Karstenula; species Karstenula rhodostoma. The sequence continues at coordinate 1,588,177 of MU001493.1, forward strand.
ATGACCAAGTCATCCGACCAGAGAGGCAGCCAGCATAACCAACCCACCAAATGAATCCATCCCGGAACACCACTCTTCCCAATTTTGATCTGAGGTTCTGTGGTCTTCTTTTGCATCGATTTTTCCATAGCCACCGTACAAGTCCATCTCGTCAATCCTCACCAGCTCACCGTTCGTAGCCAATCCAAATGCAGTGCGCGGCACGGATTGCTTGTCCCGCTCGGCTTTCCTAATCAAGGAGAATCAGTAACCAGAACATAGCAATGCTGAATAGACTCCTGATAAGTAAGATGATATGAGGAGAGGATATACCATGCAAACTCATCTAGTGAATCCCATAGAGCTTTCTTTGCTGGAAGCGGGGCGAGAACGAGATTGGATTGCAGTGAGCACATTGCGCCGGGGTCAAAGTATACTATTAGGTTGATTACGCGATATACGATCCCAAGACGGCGTCGGGACTCCATGTACAGCCATTCTAGCCAGCAAGCATGGGTGTCGCAGGAGTGGGCTTGAGGCGTGTAATTCGCGTCGCTGCGCGCGAGGTGTGCGGCTGTTACCTACGAGAGTAAAGTTAATATTCGACACCAGAAGAGTAATTCTTCCTTGTCGGTAGGGTGAGTCCTTACAACCATTGTGGTGAGAAGCAGGCGATCAAAATCATTACAGTCTGTCTCGCCTTCGCTCATACGTATAAGGATGTATATACTAAGAGCGTGCATCGCTGCGAGAAGCTCCCAATTGTTGAATCTAGCTGGCTGTCTTCTATTAGCTACACTGCCGTGTTTTCTAAGGAGGATGTACCTCAGTGCTTATCCGCTCGCACTCCAGCCGCACGTTCTTCCAGAACAGCTTGCGACTCCCTCGCACTTTGTCACTTATCATATAGACTAAGCTAATACAATTGCTCAGCGACTCCATATCGGTGCTATTGAAACCAGGTGACACTAGATGTGGGTGAATATACGGTGGTAAAGTACCATCTCGGAGCATCATCTGTGGGTAAGATTTCAGGGTGTGCAGGATCAAGGTGGCTACTCTGTGAGATCCTGGTTTTGCCTTTGATCTTAGCACGAGTGATCGAGTGGTCTCTCTTGGTACAGGGGGTATCGAGAGATTGAGCGCAGCGGAGATCGCGATTTCTGGTAAATGAATTGTCGTGATTGTTGACGGGGTCAAGTGCCGTACTAGGCAACCGTCTTGGGCTGCCAGATTGTCGCTCATGTCCGCATCAAGGACCGGTGAATTCAAAAATTCCGAGAAATTGATCTCCGGGTCTTCCCAGCTGAAGTTCTCGACGTCTATGTCTGAAATGGCAGTGGAGGAGGCTTTGGAAGAGATGGTTTCTTCACTGTAGGCTTCCGGAGACGTATGAACACTATTAACATCTCCTAAAACTGTCGGAGAAGACGATTTAGTGCCCGTCCCTTTTCGTGGACTTGCCGGGTAATGACATTCAATCGACTTGGCGACGCATCGCGAGCATTCGGGGCGTCTATTGTCGCACCGTGCTTTCCCTTTCGCACAGGCGATACAAGAGCGCGGACGGGTGATTATCCCGACTCTTCTAGACCTACAATAGTACCCATGTCTCTTCAAGGTGGAGGCTAGACGTACATCAGCTTCTGCATGGAATATACCATCAATGATGCCCAAGATCCATTACTTACGCTTGTCAAAGGGCTTATTGCACAGCTCGCACCGTAGTACTGATGCGGAAGCTACTTCGTACATTTTTGACAATCTCGGATGTAAACTAGTAGGACTTTACATTGTTGGAGTTGAACTTTGCAATAAGCCCGCAAGACGTCATGGCGGTTTGTCAGCTCGCGCCTTTCCTAATCCGGCCTAGGCGCGGACTCTACAATCTGTAGCAGGCCGGGACGTTTTGCACCCTCCATATTGTCACCATCGTATACGATTTTGCAGTGAGCAGCACGTGTGTTGAGCGCTACTGGTAGCGTAATCAAAGCTTCTAGAGATCGAGATGACGGTGCTGCACTAATTCAGCCTAATTAGACAATGTCGGAGATGGATCACTTACTTGCAGACACGGAGACAACGAAACTTGCTGTCGAAACCGAGTCTAGCTACACAATGTACACCCCGACTGTTGTGCATCGCACAAACATTGGACGAAACTCGCACGAATGCTTGGAAATCCTGACCTTAGCGTAATACGTCGTCGCGGTATATAAACATGCTCTCCGTCATCTCAATCATTCATTGCATCGCACATTCAACCTTCAGTCAAACAACGTACTCATCTCGCTAAAATTCGTCTCTATATTTGAGAAGCTATTGACTTCCATCACCATGGCCCCCTTCCCATCTCCTACGAAGACCTGGCACTCCACAGCGTACCCATCTATCTCCCCTACTCGGCCTGATCTCAGCCAGAAAGGCAAGACCGTCCTTATCACTGGGGGTGGTACTGGCATTGGTGCTGGAACAGCACATGCCTTCGCAGAAGCGGGTGTTGCTCGCATCGCCCTTCTTGGCCGCCGCGAACAGCCCCTCCTGGATACCAAAGCCTCTATCCAGAAGCAATACCCCAGCATCGAGGTATTCACGGCCTCCGTTGACGTCACCAAAACGAACGAGGTCAACGCCGCCTTCGAAGCTTTCGTGCCTTTGGATTCGGGAAAGAAGATAAATGTTGTCGTCAGTAGTGCAGGAGCTATAGGACCGCTAGGCGGCTTTCTCGAAGTGAGCGACGAAGATTATCTCGACGGTATTACGTCGAATGTGACCATGGCTTGGAACATCGCGAGGGCTTTCGTTCCACGAGCTGCACCCGATGCAACGGCCATCGATGTGAACTCAAACGCGGCTCACGTCAACTACGGCGATGCTTTCGCATCTTACGGCGTGGCGAAGTGGGCCAATATCCGACTTTGGCAGGTGGTCCAGTTCAACAATCCAGGGTTTAGTGTTTATTCAATCCAACCAGGTGTCGTCGATACAGACATGAACAAAGTTGCTGGAGGCATCAAGGCTCTGAATTATGAGGATCATGGTGAGCATCTAATCACGGTCATGAGAATTTGTTCGGGCTGATTTATGCTAGTCTCCCTTCCTGCAAACTTCAACGTTTGGCTCGCGAGCCCGGAAGCTGATTTCCTGAAGGGAAAATTCTTGTGGACGAACTGGGACGTGGATGAGCTCAAATCGCAGGCCGAGGAGATCGAGAAGACGCACAAGTACAGTGTGGAGATGGTGGGCTATCCGTTTGGGGGCGAAATCGTCCCTGCGTCTGGTTGGACTGAATAGTCTCTGAACCTGGAAGATCAACGTCTTATCCGAAAGACTTTTACCTTAGATACTGGCATACCACAACTCTGAATGAGGGCCAGTTGTAATGTAGCTCGCGAAAATGCATATATAAGGCGCGATTATGTCAGACACAGAATGTTGCCTTCTAACAGATGGCATCGAATTCTTCAACGTCTTTCTGGCTCAGCTAATACATCCATGATAAGAACCTGCATATGCACGGGACAAACATGGCACTGTATTGCAGACATACTTATACTATAAGTACTTCATTGATCCTTATGTATTTTCAAGACCCTGATCTTGTCAATTTGGTCTCAACCGATAAGACTTCATGCTTCTCATCTCCACTATGGCAGACCGACCCCCCAAATTCGACAGCATCATTGTCGGTGGAGGCACGGCCGGGGTTCCCATCGCTTCCCGCCTCTCCATCTACCTTCCGTCCTCCCGTATCCTTCTCTGAGAGGCTGGCCCCGATGTCATCGCACACCCAAAAGTCACTGACCCGTCCAAAATCTTTGACCACATTTGAGAAGGCCTGCTCGTCGAATACTCTACGAATCCACAAAAACACTGCAATGACCGGCAGATCGTCAATCTAGCGGGGCATATGGATGCGTTCAAGCTCAACGTATTGTGATGTGATTGCTGAACGCGCAGAGCATGAGCTGTTTTCGTTCAAGGGGATGGTGAAATATTTCGAAAGGGCGGAGAGGTGGCAGGATGCTGATGCTGACAACGAGTTTGATAGATTTGATGGGCCGCTGTAGACGGGTACACGTACAATCCGGATGCTACGAAAGGGGATGGTTTAGTGTTTCCGGGCGACCTCCGATTCAAGCTCAGAGAGGCAGCATAGCACACGGATGTATGATCTTTCGAAGGTGGATGTGCGGTGCGAGTCTCTTGTTGCAAAGATTCTGCTTGATGAGGAGAAGCCGTGCGACAGGTATGGAGCTGGTGTCTAGAAAGTGACTGTTCGTTCGTAAGGAGATCATTGTGTCGTGCGGTGCTCAGAGAACGCTGCAGCCCCTGATGCTTTCTGGAATCGGGCCACGCAACGAGCCACAAAGCCTAAGTGTCAAGTCCAGATCGACACTCCTACTGTGGAAAAAAGAAAAAGAAATGTCTTCGACCACGCATGCATAACACCATACTACAAGCTGAAAGACCCATCGAAAGGCTTCGCGCTTCCTTTCGGAGGCACCCTGCGTCCTGCGTACGGCCAAGGCTTTCCCTAGGAGTTCAATCCCTTCCCACACATCTCTCCTTCCGCACTAGCGCTGTTTCTCGTTGCAGACAAGGAAAGGGCCATATTTGGGACGGACGGAGAGCATCATCCACACCTGAGAGACAAAAGGTGCCACTCCATGCACCTCCGGTTGTACTTCCTATTCTGGCAAACATAGATCAGTAGAATACAGACGTCGTGATCGGAGACGGGAAATATATCGCCATCACGGCACTCTATATTCTCCTACTCTCCCGAGGCGCCGACACGCTTCTTTCATCGAATTCCTATGACACGCCTGTTTGTGAACCCGAATTCATGTCGACGGAATCGTATCGCTTCATACTGCGCATAGCGATCCGAAAAACACTTACGCTCGTACCTACGTCCCCTTTCGTCGATGTGTTGGCTGGGGAGACGCCTCCTGCGAACTCAAAGTTTCTAGCGTTGACGAAAGAGAGTTCGAATCAGGACATTGACGAAAGAGTCGAAGAGCACATGCATACGATTGCTCATCCTATGGAGACGTGCGCTTTGGGCGATGTGTTGGACAGCGAGCTTTGGGTACGAGGAGTGAAAGGCGGAAACCTGAGAGTGTGCCCATGCAAGTGTATTACCAGAGCCGCTGGGTGGAATGCCCTCATGTACTATCTATACGCTAGCGGAACTTTGTGCTGATTTGATGTCTGGAAGAGCATGAGGATCCATCTTAGTTTCAATCATTTTGGAAGAATGTTCAAGCCATGGTATGTCTGTATGTATGTGTGATGGAGGTTAGAAGCGTGTGCAATCGAGTTTGAGGCTGCCTGGATGGACTGGAGAGGTGATGTCGCGGATAAGACGGTTGACCGCGGATATGCTGATGGACTGACTCATCATACGATGTTAAAAAGGAACCCCCGGGTATCGCGTTATTCTGTCCGAGGCATATGCTTCATCCCTACATGACATGAATTCGTCTTGTCCTCCTCGACCCCAGCATAGAGCTCATTAGGTATCATCTGTTGCACCTCACCCGCACTTAATCCAGCGTGTCTGTATTGCTTGCCCATCCCTAGATCTCCCCATTTCACGCCTGTGATAGGGAAATCATCCAACTGGGATGTGCTTGCACAAAGTACTCTGATGCTTCCTAACATCTGCGGAATGACACCCTCCCTTCTATACCCAAAAACCCACCAGCATGCCCCCGTCATTGTCAAAACGAGGAAAGCAGCGATCCAGAGCGGGTACGCAGCGTACGTAATCGTGTACATAGAGTGTTCGACATGACGTGCGGTTCCCCTGTTGATCTCTTGCCATATTGTTTCCTGTGTTTGGAGAGCCTCGCCAAGCATCCAGTGCGTGAGTATGGAGTATGTCATGATAGGGAAGAGGATCTTCTTGGGAAGCTGAAGGAGGTAGTCTTGGTCGAAGGGTTCTCCTGTTACTATCGTGCAGCGAAGACGGGAGCGCTCATGTTCGAGCTTTCCCCAGTCGTACTCTTGACTGACGAGGGTGATGTTATAGATGAGCAGGAGGTAAAGAAGCGAGTAGATGAACTGCGCGCCGTTCGATATCAGAAAAGAGAGGACCTCGTTCCCTTGGTCATCGGGTGGTAAGGCGGCGATGGCTAGGGACCGGTTGAAACCTCCCCAACCACCCGACACATAGGCAAAGCGCTCACCCTGGCTCATCTGGCAAAATGGATCATCGTGAATTGAATCCTGACACTGGTATTTCGCTGCAGAGTTGGCCAGGCCTACAGGTACGGCTACTGTGATTGAAGCGGCGACCATCGCTATACTGCAAAGCGTCATTATTGTCATCTGCGTGAGCGCTGTATTTCCCAGATTCGAGATGAGACTGCGTTTGATCTTTGTTGCGATGGTAGGTTGTATCTCGTTTGTGAACCGGTCCACAGAGTTCCACTTCTTGCATTTCTGGCAGTGACCGACTTCCTCGCCAGTTCGTGATTCCTTGGTGCTTTTGCAATGCCTGTGACAAGTGTGCATGTAATGCCTTCGGTAACTTTCCTTTGCGTTGACCATGCATTCGCCTTGCACGCGGAGCTCACTATGCGAAGCCGAAGCAACAATGACGTCTCCAAATGTCAGGAGTTGTCGCTTAACATGTCCTCTTGCTAAGAAGTTGACAACGACCATGTAGACTGCCTTGACGGAAAGGGCCGCAGCGAGAACGAAAGCAGCATTCATTCGCACGTTGAAGCGACACTGTGCAGGTTTCTTACTTCGCACTGTGCATACTACATTCTGGCCGTTAATGCAATCCCCTTCAACATACTGCCCAGAGTTGCCGGCGTCAAGTTTGTAGGTAGGCTCAAGGCCGTCAACCAGCGAGTCATCCCATGTGCCTGCGAGACCTGAACAGTTTTCTTTTGCGTATGTGACAGACATACTCGAGTAAACCAGTCCACCTTGGTTAGCGCTGTCGATATCTTTCTTCATGAGCATAGTAGAGCGGGGGAACGAAGCTTGACCTGTCCGAAAAGCACTCCAGCAGAGGAATGAGGATGAGCTAACGATAACAGACTCATCAATCGAGTTGTAAGTGCGGCCTGTTCGAATTACTTCTGAGTAAGTTGTCTCGTTGAAGGTGACTGTGGGCGGAGGCTCAACGACATAGGATGGCCCGACCAACGAGTTTGCCAAAAAATGAATTGGCAGCGATGTGCAGACAAGCAACAACCAAGCGGCCCATGATTTTGCTTTTCCTTTTTCTTTGCGGTTGATATTCCATGGTGAGTTGGTGCCCACTCTCGAGTCCTATGCCATAAGCCACAAGTCAGTGCGAATTCATACTGTCCGAGTACATTGTGTTACCCCAGGAGGAGCAATGGATTACTCAGACTTTTCGTCTCGTATTGTACATAGCGCCCTGAGGATGACCTACTCCGAACTTCTCAAGCATGTATCTCAGGTCGCTTGTCTGTAAAGAAGTGATGATTTGTTGGTAGGTATTACTCATGCCAAGTACCATAGTAGCAGCCACATTCACGACGAGAAGTACTGCGGTGTTCGTTCTAGTGGTGGCATGGCAATCTTGAGGGGCGCCTCCAACGGAGGAAGTGAACTTGTTCACGCGGTTGCCGAATGTTTGTGCGTGCGTCGCAATAACGACCAGCATCGCAATGGCGAAAGCGCTCATGAGAAGACTCATCATTCTCAATGAGCGATCGACAAGCAATTGGTCTTTCCAGACGCCTCTTGAAACCCTGGCGGGCTCGATCTCGGCGGCGGGGTGCTTGCGTAATGAATCTTGCATATAACGAGGGAGGGGTTTTCTCCGCACCCGGGCGACAATGTTCTTCTCCCACCCATCCTTGAATTTCTGGAGGCCACTGCTGCTTGACGATGATGAGTTTTCCGTGCGAAAGCTATTTGAGCTCAATCTATCTGCCGAGTCTCGGTGTTCAAGGGTCGTTTCGCTGCGCCGAGCCGCGCTGAGAAAGGAAGCGGACTCGAGCGCGTCACGATCAGGCGAATGGTCGCTCCACGCTGTATCGATGTATTCGGCGATGTCTTGAGATTTATGCGAGGCAGGGAGCTTGTCGTAATTGTACTTTGTCGCCATTCTCACCAAGATCACGGAACGGAAAGGCTTTCGCGTCTTATTAATAGAGCACGTCGGCACGACCGTCAACGATGGGATTGTGCCAGAACATGGATTTGCCTTGAAAAGTTCGATGGATGTACAACCTTAGAGGTTGCAACAAGGTGAAAATTGCTTGATCTCCAGGCTTGGACGCCTGAAGGATCATCGTGGGTCCGTGTACACAGTAGGTGTATTCTTAGCATAGTCAAGTCGTTGCCTGTGTCAATGCAGGAATCTGTGAACCATCCGCGGATGATCGGTCCAATGATTACTGTGTAGGAAACGAGGACGCGTGGCTTGATGGCTGTGTATATGCCTGTTTTGCCCAATGAAGATTCAGCGGACCTTGCCAGAACGTAAAATCATCAGGGGGCAGAGATCCTTTTGGGGGCCAAGTTGTGCGGCTGGACTCGATTTGCGTGCGCCCGACTGTGCGGTATGTCTTGCGTCATCAGAACTGCTGGAGGATATTGCAACGTAAATCTGTCGTTGGTTGCCGAGATGGTTCTGGACGGAATCTACCCCAGGATGGTCACATTCTGGAACGGCTTCCAGCGTTTGCAACAATATCTTCCCGTATCCGCTGCTCCATTCTCCATGTGGTGCTCGAGAGATTGATGTTTGTTGCGCATTGCAATGCAGTACCTCGGTAGGTGTTGCGCTGGGAATTGTCACGACGTGCTGGTGAGCCTGTGCGAAGACGTGGAGGTGACATGTGACACACTGTACACCTGCACGGTTCGGGGAAGGTACGGCTTCCATCGGCGGGTGCCCTTTCCCAGAGGTTTGTGCAACACCTCGGCCCAGTGAAAGCGGGTTAGCGGAATCGAGTCCGCCGAGGCCTTGACAACCATGCGACGCCCTTTGTGGCCTCCATTGCTGTCATACACACACCCCGAAACCATGGCTTCCCTCGTCCGGACCTTCAGGCCGCTTGCGCGCGCAGCAAGAAGCTCATCCCGCACTGTGCGGCCAGCATTCACGCGCACCTCCCCGCAGTAAGATTCCCGCTTCCCCATGGCGATGCAAGCAACTGACGCATTGTATGCAGAACACGATGCCTCTCGGCCACAATGCCCCGTCGCGAGCTCGACATTGCCGATATACCGCCCACGCCCATCTCCCACCTTTCCGAAACCGAGATGCTCATGGCCGATTCGGTCCAAAAGTTCGCCAATGATGCCATCCTGCCCAAGGTGCGGGATATGGACGAGGCCGAGATGATGGACCCGGCAGTGGTAGAACAGCTGTTCGAGCAAGGACTCATGGGCATCGAGATACCGGAGGAGTACGGCGGCTCGGGCATGAACTTCACATCGGCCATCATTGCCATTGAGGAGCTTGCGCGGATAGACCCCAGCGTCAGTGTCATGTGCGATGTACACAACACCTTGTGCAACACTGCCCTGCTCAAGTATGGCTCGGAGGACTTGAAGAAGAAGTGGCTCCCGAAGCTGGCCACGGACACAGTCGGTACGTCGAGCGCTCCAGGCCACACACCGATAACTCATGCTGACACTCTCAGCTTCCTTCTGCCTCTCAGAGCCTGTCTCCGGGTCGGACGCGTTCGCACTCGCAACCAAAGCCACACGAACGGAGAACGGCTACAAGATCAACGGTGGCAAGATGTGGATAACGAACAGCCACGAAGCCAACTTCTTCATCGTCTTTGCCAACCTTGACCCGAGCAAGAAGTACAAGGGCATCACGGCCTTCATTGTGGAGAAGGGGACGCCCGGCTTCGAGATCTCCAAGAAGGAGAAGAAGCTTGGCATCAAGGCCAGCAGCACGTGCGTCATCACGTTTGACGACGTAGAGATCCCCAAGGAGAACCTGCTCGGCAACGAGTTCGAGGGATACAAATATGCCATTGGACTTCTTAACGAAGGTCGCATTGGCATTGCCGCGCAGATGACTGGTCTGGCTCTTGGTGCTTGGGAAAACGCCGCCAGGTGTGTGGAACGCTCAGCGCAAAGCATGTAATGATGTTGACAGTGAACAGGTATGTGTGGAACGACCGCAAGCAATTCGGCCAGTACGTCGGCGAGTTCCAGGGCATGCAGCACCAGCTCGGCCAAGCCTGGACCGAGATCCAGGCTGCACGCGCCCTCGTCTTCAATGCAGCCCGCAAGAAGGAAGCTGGCGAGGACTTTGTAATGGATGCGGCAATGGCGAAGCTGTACTCTTCGCAGGTTGCTGGGAAGGTCTCCGGGCAGGCTGTGGAGTGGATGGGCGGCATGGGATTCGTAAGAGAAGGCTTGGCGGAGAAGTTCTTCCGCGACAGCAAGATTGGTGCCATCTACGAGGGCACAAGCAACATCCAGTTGACGACCATTGCGAAACAGTTGCAGAAGACGTACACGCGGTAACGGGCGGCCATCGGTTGATGGGACAAAGGTTGGCGGAAGGCGATATCTTGGTACATTGTTGCCAGGTGGAGCAATTATTTGACATGTACCGATCGAAAGGGACCGAAGCGGTCGCCCGTTGTTGCTATGTCGTGCGTGTAGAGTTGGCAGCCATACCGTCCCCGTCCACTCGTGTGCGGGACGTCCGCTGCAGATTTACGCGTGCATTACAGAGAGATCTCGGTGCAGGGACCTCGGATCTCAGATGGCGGCGTGGCTGGAGCTAGTAGCGAAGCGAGCAAATCTTCAGTCGGCCGTCCCCAGGTTGCGACACGGCGGCTGTTTGCAGAGCCGAGTTTGTCGCATAGGGACCATGTGTGCGTTGTGTTTTTGCGCACCGGTTGTACTATGTCGCAGCAGGCAACGCACTTTACTGCGTTGGCATTGAGAAGGCCCACCGGGAATCGCCTGCCTCCACGCCTGCACCTGCACCTGCACGGCCACGCTGTCTCCCCACCATATCGTGACTCGTTGTGCCGCCGCGCCGTCTCCCCCCAAGTCGCGCCATTTTTCGCCCACGCAGGCTGATGGCGTTCGTCCCGAGCGTCCCAAGTCTCTTGCTAAATTAGCTGCGCGGCTCTGACACCACCGCCTGCCCCATGACGGCACGCTTCGTTTGTTAGTCGACAACGACCCCAAACGCCTGTTCTCTCCTTTCCAGTCTCCTCTTTTGCCTCTCCTCTTCGCCCCTAGAGCCGTTTCATGCCTATTATTACCAACCTCTTTCTTATCCGTGGCCCTGCTGTTGATCTTCGGTTCCTTCGCGTGTCAATTCGCTCACCGCAGCACGGCACCATCCGCTCTCCAGCAAATCATCGGCCACGCATTGTCTGTCGCGTGGCACACCGCCAGCCACAGCATACTGTTGACCGCAGCCGAATATAAACACGTCCATGTCTGTAATTCTCGATGCAGCCCAGATTGGTACCGACATGGCGACCGAGCGTGCCTCGGATAGGCATCCCACTCGCGCTGCATCGCGATCCCGTTTGAGCCGAGAAAACACCATGCCTTCGGCCCTTCTGAGGAGAGACAGGTCTGCGTCGGCAACGCCCAAGGTTGAGCGCACCATGTCCATGACCGACAGCTTCATACTGGAACATCTCAGGCAGCCTGGCCCTCAATCTCCTCCGTCTGAGCTCGACGATGAGTCGCAACCTGCATCTCCCCGCAAAGACAAAGAGTCTTTCGCGCCGATATCCAACTGGGCGCACTTGTCATACCTTAAAAATCAGAGGAACCAGCTCCGAACACAACTCAAGCTTCACCAGGTTGCGGGTGCGGAAGCGAAACACTCCATATCCTCCCTCCGCCGTCTTGCGTTTCGCATGGCAGTCAACATCTCCGTAAAGGAGAAACAAATTGCCAACACAGCGCGCAACCTCGCTAGCAGCCGCAAGAAGAATTATCTATCCACCCGGGATACCGAGAAGAGGATCGCAGAGCTCACCAAGAGCTTGCAAGAGGAGGAGTTCCGGAACAAGGATATCCTCGAATGCCTGGAGAAGGCTTCAATGCTCACGCTGCAGTGTAAGTGTTCTACTCTCACTCCTCTGCGCTTATATTAATAGTACCACAGATTCCGACCCTGATCCCGAAGTATTGAATCGCATGCAGCCTGGCCTCGCGTCTCCACCGAACACACCGCCGACTCGCTTCGTGAACGGAACCCAGAACTCTGTTGGACCGCCCAGGACCCCCACACGGTCTCGCAGCTCACTATGGGGCAACCACGGGTGGGACTTGAATTCAGAGTCTAGCATTGCCGATGTACGCACGCAAGATGACCGTTGGATCCAAGCGAAGCGGGAGTCGAACCGCGCGCTTGCAGTGTGTCGAAACAGGATCGCAGAGTTGCAAGCAGAATGTACGAAGAGCAACGACGCGGCGGTTTCCTTCGGTGCAACGCAAATAGAGCTGGAAGCGGAGATTCAGAACCACCAGACGCGCATCGCAAGCCTGGAGCGATCTAGAGCTGCTGTTGAAGAGGCCCTGCGCGAAACGAAGCTGCAGCTCGAGGAATCGGCCAAGATTCAGGGAGAGCTACGTGCTAGTTTACAATACGAGAGCGAGGAAATTGAGAAGCTCGAGAGCATATCCAAGGATCGACAAGAATCCATCGGGAAATTGGAAGCAGAGAAAAAATCCCTGGAAGAGAAACTGCAAGATTGCAACGGCCGCTTGCAGAAGTTGGAGACGTATACGACCGGGCTGGAGGAAGAAGTTCACGTCCTGCATAGGAAGCTTCGTGAAGCAGAAAAACGCGAGATAGACCTTCGGGACCGCCTTGCCGAAAACGATATCGATCGAACCACAATGGCCGAGCAACTGAAGCATGGTCGTGAGAATATGGCTACTTTGGAGAAGTCAGTATCCTTCTTCCAGAGTCAGATCCTGGAAGAAACCAAGAAGAGCAAAGTTTCTGATGGAGCCATCTTTTCCTTGAGGAATGATTTGAAAGAATCAGAAGATCTCAAGAGCCATGCAGAAGCGGCTCTAGCGATAGCACGAGGATCCTTGACCGAACTTGAGTCTAGGTTTCACTCGGCGCAGGAGGCTAACCATGATTTGCGAGCGGAAATGGGGTCGACCATCTTAGCCCAACGCGAATTAACAGAGGAGCTCCATTCAATTAAAGGGCACCTTGCTGATGAGATTGGTCAGAAGGAGAAACTCCAGTCTGACGTAGACGCACTGCGACGATCTCGGGATGCTCTGGAACACGACTTGGAATCCGCCGTGGCTAGATTACAGCTGCTAAAAGAAGCGGATGCAGTTACGAAACAAGAGCTACAGTCTATAAGAGAATCAAAAGCTGCGGTTGAACACGATCTTGAAGTCGCTCGCGGACACTCTGGTGAACTACAACGAGAGCTGAACGAGAGCAATGGCAAGCTCGCTTCACTGCAAACGCACGCGACTGAATTGACTACTCAGTTGCAAGAAGCAGAACAGGCCAGGGCAACTCTCACAACACAGCTAAAGGACTCCGAGGATATGAGGAGTGTACTGGAGTCCCAACTGGAAGACTCTCATAAGGCAAGGTCTGAGACGGTAACACGTCTTAACACCGTACTCGGCTTGAAAGCGGACGTTGAGCGGGAGCGAGATGCCCACCAATCTCGACTAGCTCACATGGAATCGGAGGCGTCTAGCATGCAATCTCAATTGTCGCTGCTGAGTGACGAGCTTTACCAGAGCCAACAGTCGCAGGCTGAGTTTGAGGAACACCTTGGCAAGATACAGTCCGAGGCTCACATTCTCAGCGCTGAGAAATCAGCCCTGCAGGAGCAGTTGTCCGTGAATCTACAATCCCATGCTGAAGCGCAAGATCATTTGAATTCTCTTCAAGGCGAAGCAGCGACCTTGAACAGCCGTATTGCTGAATTACAGGCCAGAGCGGATGCGAGCGATGCCTCAAAAGCAGAGGTAGAGCGCAGTTTGCGTGAAGCGGTACAGAGCCTTCAGCACCTGAAAAGCGAGCTTACCAACACGCAAACTCGATTGTCAACCGCTGACGGAGAAGGTGAAACTCTCCGGTCGAAGCTTTCCAGTCTGGAAACGAACTGGGCTCTCATCCAGGCTTCCAAGAGGGAGGTTACTCTACAATTGAACGAGGCAACCGAGGTTAACAGTAAGCGGGAAACCGAGGTCAAGTCACTCGAGTCCCACCTGGGTGAGGTGACTTCCGAAAGAGACGAACTGCTTGCGAAGCTTTCTGCGACCGAACAGGCTCTTTACAAACTACAGGAGACAAGGGGCGATCTGGAGGTGCTCTTGGCTAAAGAGACCAAATCGAACATGAAGTTGGAATCAGAGCTTCAGTCAACAAAGTCCGAATTGCACGTCTTGGAGAAAGAAAATGCCACCCTGCAAACGCAGCTCGCCAACAGCAGTACGGAGTTGAAAGAGTTACATAATAAGCACACCGAACTTGACGATCGCTTGAGCAGTGTCAAGAAGGACAAAGCCAGCCTTGAGAAGGATCTCAGCTCCGTACGGGGTCTTCATAGAGAATCAGAGACCACCACTGCGACTCTCCGTAGTCGAATTGATGAAATGGCTCAGGAGGTCGATAGTCTGCAGTCGAAGAAAGCCGAGGTTGAGCATCGACTTGAGGAACTGACCAAATCTAACAATAGCGTGGAAAAGGAACTGCAGATTGCTCGCTCCCGTTTGTCGGTCTTCGAGAACGATACATCCGCTCTGCACACTCAATTGTCGGACGCGCACAACGAGCTCGACATCGTTCGCAAGAATAAATTCGATCTGGAGGAGCAATGCAAAACCGCAACTGATACAAGGAGTCAGATTGAACAGGAGCTCGACGCACTTCGCTTACAGCTCCAAGAACGTGAATCGCAAGGGGCCACTATGGTTTCCAAGATCTCTGAAGCGGACAAGGAACTTGAGAACTTGAAGCAGACAAATGAGAAACTCGATGCTTCTGAAAGAGACCTGATGCATCGGCTCAAGGTAGCAGAGGAAGAGTTGCAGTCTGTCAAGACAGCCAACGCCCGGTTGGAGATGTTCCTTGAAAAAGTAGACCAAGATATGCTCATAGCAGAGGCTGCGTTCGCAGACAGCGAGCAACGGCTTGACGAATTTGTTGCAGATTCCGAAGCTAAGATCGATGCTGCCACGACTGCGAAACTCAAGTACAAGCGCCGGCTCACTGCTAGGAACAAGGAGATTGAGATTCTCATAGAAGAGAACTCGGGGCTGCATCACCATGTCAGTGACCAATCGCGCGAGCTGGAAACGCTTGTGCAGAGCAAGAACAAGTTGCTGGCCGAGGTCCAAGGCAAGGAGAAGACAATCCACGAGCTTGAGTTGACCCACGAAGAGCGATTGCGGAACGAACGCAAGAGCAAGGACGATCAGCTCGAAGAGCTTCGACGGATTCAAGTGCGCAGTGAGAGCAAGTACGAATCACAACTCAAAGAGCGAGATTCGACCATGTCAGACCTCAAGCAGGAGCAAGAGAACAGGTTGCGGTCAGAACTTGAGGGAAAGGACACCAAGATAGACAGGTTACAGAAGGACAAAGATGAGTTTGCCGCTTCTCTTGCAGCGGTGGAAGCGGAACTTTGGGAACTGCGCAAGAATAAAAACGAGTTCGAGGCACTAGTTGAGAGGCTCAACGAAAAGTTACGGCGTTTAGAGTCAGACCGTCCGCAAGAATCGGCAGGCAGTGTCACACGTGCGTTCTCTGATGCAAAGAGCCACCAGGAAGATGCCGAAGCACGTCCCTCGACACCCTCGACCCCAAAACGCATTACAAAGTTGGACAGCAATCACAGCGGCTCGAGCGTTCGGGCGGATGTACCACTCAACAGCACTGAGGCTCCAGAGGGCCGAATTTCATGGCTAAACGAAGTTGATCGCGTGCGGTTACTCCGTGACGAGGCTGCCAATCAGCTCAAGGGCATGAAAAAGGTGAAGAGTGAGCTGAAGAGGTCGCTCAAGGACAGTGACGCACAGCTACATGACTTGGAGAGGAGCGGCAAGACGTGAGTGATGGCTTCTCGGCAGGCCTTTGTTCCATGTAGCAATACTGACTCAAGACTTAGTAGGCGCACGCCAACTGTCCTCCGCAAACGTTCACACTACACGCCCACGCGCGAAGGTGAAACGCCATCACCCTCCCGGCCGTCGACGGCTGGCCTTGTCCCCAATCGCCTCTCGTCGCACCAACACAACTCGCTCTACCAGGACAAAGAGCACGTTTCTGACCGGGAGCGCGCGGGGACTGCAAGCCCGGCTCGGCCCAAGACAGCTGGCCACGGGTCCTCGCCGCGAAGGTGGTCCAGTCTGCCACGACCGGGGAGCTCTTACGGTCCGGCGACGAGCAAGAACTACGGCAAGCTGGGTACAGGGCTGCAGGACGTGAATGAGCATGGTATGATGATGGTCGAGAGGCCAAAGACAAGCTTGGGTGGCCCTGCCTCGCCGAGTCCAGGAGGAAGCGAGAAGAAGAGGTTCAGCAGTCTGAGGAAGTTGTTCCATAAGGAGTCGTGAGGGTGGCCTTTTTTCCCCCCTGTTATCTTCGAGTTGGCACCTTTTTTCTTTTGTTGATGGTGGGGGTTAATGAGTAGGATGGGTCAGGATGACGCACAGCATGCATGGTTTTCTTTGGGTATTCATGAGCGTAGCGTCGCAACATGGGGTTGCGCGCGGTTTTGCCTGGGTTCTGCATGGCGAAGGCACGGTGTAACGAAGCAATGATGATGGTGTACATGTCAATTCTGGTGCCCCTGATGCTTATCTCAGGTCAACATGCCTGCGCTTGACAAGTAAACATGGTGGCATTCCAGGCGCAAAGCATACGCTGTCGGGTACACGCCGCTCGCATGGTACGGCAACCTTGCAGTGCGCGGTCGCACTGTGAGTCGAGCTGCGACATGCGGGCGGAATGACGAGGGGAAGTATTGTGGTCGGCCGGCGTCGGAGTAGATTTCGGAATAGATGGCGGTATCGGCGCTAGGCAATGGGCTCTGGCTGTGATTGGCCCATTGGCTATCTCCCTCTAGGCTGATCAATCACCTGCGCCCTTCCTCGCTCGACAACATGTCGTTGGGTTGCCCTTTGCAGCCTTCGAGATGCCGGGGATCATGGCGCTCGCATTGTTGACAGTGCCGTGTGCCGTGTGCCGTGTGCCGTGGACTGCATGCTATCTCGACACAAAGACGGCCTGCGTTTGCATCTTGTTGCGTGAGCGCGAGTGGCTGGACTCGCCAAGTGGACGAGCAGCGGGGAAAGGGCGTGCGACAGGTCGTTTCCCGGCGGGACAGGCTAGTGCCAATGCCAGTGCCAGACTCAACTGAGAACCTGGAGCTGCCGCCATGTAGCTATAAGATCACCTGCTCGGCCTGCATTTCCACCCCAAGTCAAAGTCCAAATCCAAGTCCAAGCCCTCTCCAACGACCTCTCCTACGCCCCGCCGACTGACGGCCCTCTCGACCTCTGATCTTTTGCTCTTGCCTCTCCTGGGGCCCACGCCCGTCTTATCCGCTTCCAACCAACCAGCACGTGGCCACGCCCATCCCACCTTCTTTGTTCACCCCGTAGGCCAAGCGGGCACGCGCTCGGCCAGAATGCCAGTCTATCCCCTGGTGCCACTGCCACCTCCAGCCCGGAGAGACTCCAACACAATGCACGCCATTGGGAATCATCTTCAACATCGCGTGCTCCAGCTCGCACACCATGGACAGCCTACCATTGACATCGAGCTTGACGAAAGCCACCATGCGACCCATCGTGCAATCACCAGCTACTCCACCATGGACACCGTGTATGTGCATCACTCCGACTGCCCTCCGGCTATATATACTAACTGTGCAGCAGCGAAGGTAAAGTCCACATCACAGTGCACCATGACACCAACTTCAGGGAGATCGAGATCGCATTCACAGGTGAGTACGGTTCGGGTGGAATTCGCTAGACTTGGTTCGCTGATCGAGGTGCAGGCACGGCACACGTATTCGTAGAACGGCTGACAACCACACCTTCCATGAGCGGACGAACAGAAGCATCCCACAAGTTCCTCACACTGAAGATGCCTCTCAACCCTGACGACATCCCTCCTTCACGTATCCTGCGAGCAGGCAAAACGTACACCTTGCCATTCGTATTCACCATCCCGACCCAGCTCCTCCCGAAAGCATGGTGAGTGCCCACCAACAGAACGCCCACGGATCAATCATTGATACGGTTCCAGTCCTCATGATGTCGCTTCAGACTACGTTCGCCAGACGCACCTCATGCTTCCGCCGAGCATGGGCGACGCCGAGCTGTCTGGATTCGGTGCCATCCTTCTCGACGACCTGGCTCCCGAAATGGCAAAAATCACATATGGAGTCAAGGCGCGAATTATGCAGGTACACGAAGATAAGCTTGTACTATTGGCACAGAAGACGAGGAAGGTCCGCGTGAAGCCTGCATTTGAAGAGCAGCCACCACTCAACACCGATGGAAACAAGGAATTCCGTCCGAGGCTCCAACGAAACATCAAAAAGGGTTTGTTCAAAGGGAAGGCCGGCACCCTCATTGCACAAGCCAGCCAACCGAAGCCCTTGGTAATCCCAGGCGCCCGGACTTTGGGTGCAGGACCAATCGCAACTAGGGCAAAGGTTTTACTCCGCTTTGACCCCGCGGACGAGAACAGCTTGCCTCCCAGGCTGGGTTCTCTCAAGACGAGCATGAAGGCCTCGACATTCTACGCTTCCAGCGCAAGAAACAACCTCCCCACACGAGATAACCTCTGCTACGACCACACTCAAGGAGCATACACAGATACGATTCCCATCTCCACCATGTGCATCGGAACAACCGCACAATGGGAACAGCAGCCCGCGTCCGCCAATCCGCCAACCAAGGAAGACCTTGAGCGCCGCGACTCTGGAATCTCCGATTGCTCTGGCATCTCTGCACCCGCCTACGAATCCAACATCCCTCCTCCTTCCTCCAACTACAAGGGCGGCTCTTTCTATACCGCCTTCATCGTTGTGCCCATAACGATGCCCTTGAACAAGAACTTCCTCCCAACCTTCCATTCCTGCCTTATCTCTCGCGTATACGCCGTGAGCATGAACCTTTCAGTGCATGCACCCGGACTCGGCGACCCAACGCTAGCGCTCAAGGTGCCGCTACAGGTGTGCGCGGAGGGGAGCGCAACAGGCAACGAGAACGCGAGGGTCCGAAGCGAGGAGGCTGCCGGGATTCTGGCCGAAGCAGACAGGCTTCTTTTGCCCAGAGGCGTCGCGCCGCCGACAGTGGATCTGCCTCCCGAGTATGTCGCTTTGTCATCTGGTATCACTGTTGCAGGATAAAATGGTATTTGACTGGAAGGATTGCTATGTTGGAGGAGATTTTGTATACCCTGGGGTTTGACACGGCGTCACGATATTTGGGCTCATGTTCATGTGAAGATTGGGAGGATTTGGGAGGCAAAATTGTATAAAGGTGTAGGTTCGGGACTTTTTACTTCTCCGGATCTACGATGGATTCGTGTTGACTCGTTTGATACCCTACGATGGCGCACTGTACATTTTCAGTCAGTTTGGAGAATGGATACTACATGGATAGGAATGCAGACGTGCATTCAAAAAACGAATGCGAAAGCTTTTACCTACATTATCGTGGTCATATACATATATTAGTCGCATCCAACGAAACTGAAGCTGCAATGCACGCGCTGGGTTCTGTTGCACCTTCGCAGAGTACATCACTCCTAAAGGTTGGCGTGTTCTTCGTCGATGCCGTTGCACGGCGTACAACATCATGCGCAGCCAGCTTATCAAGGCGAGACAGGGTCTCGCCCTCGTGGCATGGGGATACAAGCAAGGAGATCTAGACTGCTCCTTCATGGCCCACGTGTATCGGTGACCCCTGGACGGGTGCGTGCTGTGAGGGGGCCTTTACGCACTGACCTAGCATGAACGTAAGTTGACTACGCTGGGGATCACCGTGTACTGCCATAAGCACCGAGCGTCAGAGGTGCGAGGCCATTACGGTCGGGGTACTAGTCTGCACGCAATAAGTAAGTGATTGCCGAAACGAGTCCGATTATGATGGGCGAGGTGGGGTTTAGCGTTCAGAGGTTGAGAAGATGTTGATTGCTGGTTTTGAAAGCATGGCCGCATCCCGCTGTCTGTGCTTGATCTTGGAGAACAAGCACGGATGGGGTTGCGGTGCTCATATGGCCCCAGCGTATTCATCATGGATTTAGGGGGAATGGCAAAAGCGTAATGACACAAACTTACCTTGGGCTGTAGATGACGTGCATCTTGGCTGGTAGGCTCGTGCTGCATCACAGTACGCTGTGTGTGAAGTGTCTCTGGAGCTGGAAGGAACAAGTTAACACGGTCCGGTAACTCGCTTGCAAGCTTGCGTCGGAGAATGCGTATGGAAGGTGGCACCATCTCATCCACGTGGTGATACAGGTCCTTACCTTCGCTGTACTAGGTGCCGCGCGTTGGAAAGCCAGTCACGGCACCAAAGTGTGCCGCATCTCGAACGGAAAGGTACCAGATCAGCGGGAGTCGATGAGGTAGGTGGTTCCTGCAAGCCTCGTGCTATTTGCACATGTGTAGGTGCTCGCGCAGGTCCTCACCGCATACATGTGCATACCCGCCGAGACCAGACCATCAGGCTGGTTCACGCCTTTGACCGGGAGGAGAAACCATAGTCTGCCGCATGCGGGCACTCGACCGAACACTGCATGGTGTCGGAACACATGTTGCACACGGCAAGCCCAGGGCTCATGCTGGAGCGTAGAAGTGGGAAACGAAGGGCGTGGACTGAGATTGGATCTTCCTTCGCATTCGATGGGCGCGTCAGCTGCGTATATGGCGCATGTTGAGAGGAGAAACGGGACTGGCTCTCGCGGCAAAACGGAGTGCCAGGCGTGGGTGCGATGCGAAGGCAGGTCATGAGTCGCAGGAGTCGAGCTGGCATGGATCCATGCAGCGGCGATGAAGAGGTGCAGCCCGCACATGGGCATGCGATGCGATGGCGGCAGCGCGTGATTGCGATGGGTAGGCAAAGTTTATTTGGGTGGCTAGGGTAGGGCCGTCGCCAACTGCGGGAAGCACATACGAAACGCCGGCCAAACGTGACCGACAGCGATGACAGCGACGGGCGCCTGCGACGGGAGGAGAGTCGGGACTGGTGGTGCTGGGCTCACTGGAGTGGTGTTTGAAGCCGGACACGCATCCCTCTTGGAGGCGCCAGCGGCTGCGCAAAGCGCAGTGGGGGACGGCAGTCGGCCAACGGCGAAGGACGGCAATCCACGACCAACACGTCAGAGAAACTGGAGCGCGGATGCAGAGTGGCGCGGCGCAGACAGGCGAGCGCCAAAGCACTTTATTGGCGACGGCCAGCGATTCATCCTCCTCGCATGCTTGCCGCAGTGAGGAGTGGTGAGGAATCCCCCCCCCCCCCGCCTCCCCATTACCCACGACTCACGACCAAGGCAAGGCGGCGTCGTCCCGCGGTCCCAGCACTCCGGTATCGCCCGGCCACCCATTGAAAGCGTTCAACACGCACACTCCATGGCCTCTCGATCGCTTGCCCTTGGATTGGATCTGGATCTGGATCTGGATCTGGATCTGGACACGGTAGCCTGATGGTGCGAACCGCCATGCTTCCATGCACGCGGCCTGCACACCCGTTTGCGCGCACGTTTCTTGTCCCTCCCCTCGATACTCACTCCGCCCACAAGCTTCATGCCCCATGCCCCACGCCCCATGCAAGCTCCAACCCAGTCTCATCCCGGCGCGCTGGAGTGCTCGATCCTGACAAGCAACGGCTGAATTCTCCGCCACTGACATGCAGTCACGCTTCACGCAGCGAGGCCAACGGACAACGGTCCCGCCTCGTCAGACCGCCTGTTTGCACGCTCCGCCGTCGCCATTGCAAGGCCGAAGCTCGGCCCATGGGTTCCGCCGTGTCGGGAATGCCTACGAGCGAACCTGCCGTTCAAAGCACCCGGCCCCGGATGCGGCAAGCCATGTGGACACTGTTTCCCTTCCGTGTCCGTAGAAAGTAATGTGCGTGCTTCATTCCAGACACCTCTCGCCGCTACCACAGCCGCTGCATGACACGAGGCACACGGTTGGGTAGCCGTGATGCGCTGCAACCGCAAGGTCCCATTCCCAGCTACTGTGCCCGCCGCCGGCGGCAACAGGGACGGCTCGCCTTTGCAGGGCGGCTCAGGGCGGCTCGCGAGGTACCGGGAGCTTGGTCACCGCCGAGGCTGCTGCGGTAGCCGCCCCTCTCTCCACCCAACTCCTGCTCCCGAAGCCCACGTCGAAGCCGCACGCCCACGTCCATTTCACAGCGTAGGAGCGAGACCAACTTGATTCAGCCATTATATACCATCTGGAACGCGTATCGGATACCGAGCCATCGCACCACGCCTGCAGCGCTTCGTCCAACGACAGGGTCCGCTTCCAACCCCCCAACCTGACGTGCGTCCGAGTGCTGCCACCGATTCCCAGCCTTGTCATGCAGCGACGAAATACGTCATCTGCATCGAGCCCACCAGGGGAACAGCCGACAGCCGCAAACAAGTCGGCTGCAAATCGCATGCCAGCCTACGCCGAAATGCTTTCCAACCCTGAGACCACAGCTGCCAACGAAGCAGTAAGAAGAAGAAAATAACGATAAAAAGCCCGCGGAAAGGGGTCGAGAGGGTGTGATAGGACATGATGCGGAATGCTAATGAAATTCGACCGCTCCAAACAGGCAGGCGCGGTTACAATCTGCGTGGATTCGGCAAAACAATACCGTGAGACAAAGTGCCAAGCAATTAAGGTATCAATAATAATACGGAACTGTGAGATGCTTGCCGAAATCGAGACGAGAACGCCTGGTAGTGTGCAGCCGCCGACCGAGAACTCCATTTTTGTCCCACGCACGCATGCGCCACCAAAAGAAAACAGGTCAAACGTCGTGAGTAGAATCGAACATGGGGATATCGGTACGAGGGTCAGGTCATGATCGAGATAATAGGGTGTCGTTATGCATAGGCGTGTCCTAGGGCCGCGCCAAGGACCGCCGTGATGTGATGGGAGTTGAGCACACAGAGCCGTACAGTCATGGTTGCCATTGGAGGTACAACAACGTCAACGAGGACCCAAGAAAGGGGCCTAGTACGAGGTATGGATGCCGTGGAATGCCCGAGACCGAAATGGGCCGAGTGGGACACACAGGTGCCGAGTACGAGTGCCCGATGCCTATCGCACCGGTGGGATGAGTGATGTCGCAATGGGGCGAGGAGCTAATGGTCCAGCTGCCATCATTGTCCTGGTCGGCGGGCGGTCCAGATGTGGCTATTGAGCAAGGAATCAGCGCTGTGACATCAATGAATTGGTGTGACGGGTTTGACTTACATGTTGTTGTACGCATGAATTTTGCGGTTACATACTTCGCGGCGTACGGCCTCGACAAGCGGCTTGACGTGCTCGTTCATATTCCACCGGTTCACGCGTGTGAAAGGCGCAGCGCTCAAGGCCTCCAGGCCCTCGGTTAGGCCTAGGTTGTACCACCTACCAATATCCCTTTGGTGGGGGTCAGCGGGCCATGAGTTGTATGGCGCACGGACGATGGTCTCCTGGATATCAATAAACCCAGCTGCTTGCAGGAGCTGGCGAGTGCGGTGGTCATACGCAATAGGGCGGTCAACGCGAGCTGTGGCATCCGCGAGGTAGGTGTACCACTGCTTGAGGTGGCTGTCTGGCGAGAGTGTGCCGTCGTCGCAGCGGGGCTCCAGGTCAATTTCGACGTGCTCTATCCACCCAGAACCAGGTTTCAGGTGCCTAGCGCAATTAGCACGGCGACGCATGGGACCGCAGGACATGCATACGTAAAGATTTTTTGGTACATCTCGGGCCAGCTCGTGATACTGCCGCAGGCCATCCGAAGATGGACCAGATCGAATGATTCCTCGCCGAGGGCCCACGGGCTCTCGTAGTCGCGTGGGACGCGAAAACGCAGGTTCGGAGGAATTCTGTGGGCGCGCAGTCAGTAATTGCACCAATTGCGGGCTGCAGGCGGGTATGCTCACTTCTCGGGCTGGATGTTGACCAGATCCAAGCCGTAGACCTAGGGGAGCGGGTTAGCGATTGCCGCTTCTGGCAGCGGCGAGGCGGTCGCATACCTCAGCGTTCAGGTATTTGCTGCACGATTATTAGCACGGCGGATGCAGCATCCGGTAGCAGCTCACTCACTCGGCCATGTCAATCGCCCAGATGCCGGTTCCGCAGCCCAAGTCGAGGATGCGGGGCGCCCAATGCTGCGGGATCGGGGCCTGGTGCAGGTGTTCTCTTCGTGCGACGAGGAACAGCTTGTGGTAGATGTCCATGCGGTCCTTCTCGGGCTCATCGCACGGATACATGTAGAGACCGCGTCGGAAGCCGTGGTAGAGACGACCATTCTCTTCGTAGTTGTGAGAAGCAGGAACGACCAACCTGCAGCTCGGGTCAGCGTGGGTGTCGCAAGCATGCGTGGTGCCATTCGGCGTTTGCGCAGGCGAGTTGGACTTTGAGCGGGATACAAGGAATTGGAGCAGCGTGGGTGGATTTGAGGCGGGTTGGACTGCGAGCGTGCGGCGTGGTGTGCGTGGTGTGCGTGGTGTGCGTGGTAGGGGCTCGTAGCACCAAGCGGGGACGGGCTGCACTCACCCATTTGAAGCCATCGTAACCATTGGAGCAGCGCTGCTTCGCATACAGCGCTCGCGGGCGGACGGACAGGTGCGGGTAACGTGTCGTCTGGGCCAGGAGCGAGCGAGGGAGCGAGCGAGGGAGGGAGTAGCTAGCCGCTGGTCATCAGACGGCTGCGCGCGGTCGAGGTCGCGGAGATGCAATGTACGGGCTCGGGCAGCAGTAGGCGACGGCGACGGCGAGGGATCGGGCGAGAGCGACGGGGGCGAGGGAGCGGGAGCAATGGACTCGCAGGGCGTGCGGGAGACGAGGTTAATAACGGCGGACCCAGGTTGCGGAGAGAGGGTGTGTGCCGGGGGGAGCGGAATACACAGTACAACACAAGGCGCACCACCAATGCCCACGGAGCAGGGACGGGCGGCGTATTTAAGAGACCAAGGGACGACCCCCGAACGCTGGCGGAGGCTAGGTGTGCACGAGCACGAGCGCGAGCAGCACGCTGAGCACAGCAAGCAGCCTCAAGGCTCAAGGCTCAAGGCTCAAGGCTCAAGTTACCCCGGCTGGCAGGCCAGGAGGAGCCACAGGAGCCCGCTGCACCGCTGCACCGCTGACGCCCGCTCTGTGAGCATCGGCGGCCACGGCGACTGGGAACCGCGCATTAACAGCTCGCGAATATTAATTAGCGTCACGGGCCCCCTGCGCTGCTACTCGCGCATGCACGGAGACAGGCTGAAAAGCGGTTAGACGCAGCTTCCGAAGCCCAGCCTGTCGGGACGCGGGCCTGCGTGGAACAGTGCGCCGTCAAAGTCCCAGTCGGCCGGTGCCCATCGGCCAGCGGCCAGCGCTGAGCTTGCAACCCACACTGGGCCGCCCACGACGCCCCCAGCGCCCACTGCCCTGCCCGTCGAGAGGCCGTGCCGTCGCTGTCTATGTACTGACGGGAAACACGACACAGCCTCCCCATCAACGTCGCCGAGTCATTCATCCATGCGTGCCTTCCCGTCCAATCACCGCACCCCTGCGTCCGATCCGCTCGCAGTCCGCCCTCGCACACCACCACCCACCACCACCACCACCACCGCTGCCCGTCGCCTGAGATCCAGCTCGCCACGTACATACATCCGTACGTACATGTGCATCCCGCCTGCGCTGCTTCGTCCCGCGCTTGCGGTACGTGCACGTGCAGCCTGCCATGCCTGCCGGGAGCGGTGCAGTTCGCATCCTCACCCCCGCCCTCGCGAAGCATGCTTCGTCTCTCCTACACACAGTACTCACGCTGAACGGGTTCACCGACGTCCACGCTAGTCTACCCTGTCAAGCCGCCCTCCTTCTGCTGTCGTCTGGGCGGCACCCACCTCCTCTAGCGTCCTGAGGCCGGTGACACATCGCCCCGAAGAACGTACCTTCATGCACATTTCCGCCCTGGGCCCCGTTTTGCGCGCCTGCCTATCGCGCGAGCATCTTGCTTCCATAAACTCCATCTCTGCGCTCCAGAATGCTGACCCGGGGCGAGTGTGATGAAATGAACGAACACGCAAGCTCGCCCAAACAAGGCACATCGCCGCTACGGGGACATGGAGTTGCAACTGTTACTGTGTAGAAGGCTGGCAGTGGAAACTGGACCCGGCTGCTTGGTAGTCGTCATGTCAGAAGTTGCAGGCGTGTCTGAAACTCTCGTCTCGAATTGGATGCTCTGCCTTTGCCCAAGGCAGTAACGCAAGCCGCATTGGTCGCTTGCGTACGGAGGCAGGATTTCGATGCATATCACAACCTGAACGGGAGCACGCGCCCGGCACACCCATAAACTCCGGATAGCAGACTGGCCGCTTACCAGGACACGGTCGCGAGGCTTTTGGCACTTCGCACCCTAACGAAGCGAACCTAGCCGCGGGCCTTTCAAGCCTGTCCCAACTGTGTGCACCTCAAAGAGGAACTTTGGAGCGAGAAGGGGGGAACCGAAGATTGCAGCTGTCCCAGCGCAGTGGTTCACGCAGAGTGCCGTCTGGGATCGCCTATACGCTACGTAGAGGGCTTTAGCGGCGGCCGTACGTGTCGGTAAGGCTGCTTGGGGCGCTTGGTCAGCGAAGCACCTGGGAGGCGACGGGCGGATCGAGGCGTGTCGACGCTATGCTCATGGAAACAGTCAGCGTGCATGGGCTTTTTGCGGTGGACGGAGCGCTAGGAAGATGATGGATCGACGGGGTCGTGGGATGTTTGGCCGCGCGGAGTGGACTGACCCTCCAGCGTCCAGCCCAGCGTGGTAGATGTTCATAGCGCTCATCCGGGCGAGTAGAAACCTCGCTGAGACATGTGATGCGATGCTCAAAACACACGTACGGGAAGCCCAGCTTCAGCCGCGGCAGTCTGGTAAATTGCACGTCGCTCGCTGTCAAGACACCTTCCCCACCCTGTCTGCTGTTCGGCAACGCTATTCGTGCTGTTCGTTTCTGCGAACGGTGGCTTCCTGCCACAAGGTCGTTGTTCCTATGGCACAAGACAGCGACCGCCACAAAAGGGGTGTCGACGCAGAACCACTTGGCTAGGAGACTTTGAGAAGGCGCGAATGCGGGGCGAGCAATCAACGAAGCCACCTGCGAGCCAACCTCCATGAAACCGCTAAACGAAGCCTTCTCCGGCGCGACCACTCCTCCGGTTCTGCTCCAACCAGATGGGAAACCAGAGCGAGTTCTCCTTGGCCGATGATGCATCCTCCTTCCAACCTCGCCAGCCTCCTCTCATGCCTGCCCACGGTCATCAGAAGAGGTGCGGTACCCATTGTTCGCATTCATTGCATCGAAGCGCCGCATTCTTATCAAGCGCCCACGCCGACGTGAATGGGGGCGTAAACTGCCTTCACATCGCTCAAAAGGATTACAGTTGCCCTTTTAAGATTGTGGGATGGGAATCCACGCGCGCGCTCACGCATCGTTCATAGGTGGGCGCAATCGCGTCGCGCGCGCTCAAGGTCGGCGAGCAGTTGCCCCTGTCTATAAACAGTCGGATAACGCTCACATGCAGGCATCGTTTCGGACATCACGACGCAGCAAGAGGGCGTCAGTTGGTGGATCGACGTCCATCCAGTAATGACGAGAACGAGGCCACATTATGTGAACCCGGATGGACGGTCGCATGGCCCCTGGCCAAAACGGAGCAATAGTTGATTGCCGGCATCTGACATGGTTCCAATCACCCTGGTCTCGCTGATCCGGCCATGGACGTTCAGCATGCCGGTACGGCCGATATCGCGCCCAGGACAGACCAGTTTGCAAACATTTTCTGCAGCTGTACGGGCGCCTGCATGCTAAAGGCAGTGCGGCACCGCCGCTATATATACACAAGATCATTGGCACCGCCTGAGCGACAGGTCTCGCGCATGAACATTGATCTGCCACGACGCCACCACCTACTATCACTGGGTGAAGCGAGAATGGCGGTGTGAGGCTACAACGTGCATCTCTTCAGCTCCATACATTAGCATGCTCCACATTCTCGGCTGCAGTTAGACCTGTTCTACAACACGACTCGCGAACGTCCATTTAGAGACTCGCCTCAGCCCTATGCCGCTCAGACCTGGTATCTGGAATGAAACTGACATAGGCAAAGACTAGCATTACACGTTATCCCGGCAGTTTTTGAAGCTGTCAGTTGAAGCATGCACATCACCCTTATGAGTCCGGTAGATGAAGAGGTCCCGACGGGGCACCGTCGGGATATTTTATGACTACCATCAATATGATTGCGCTGACTCCCTTCCTTATACTTCATCACACCGAAGAAGAACCCTGGTGTGCCATTGTGAGGACGACTACGAGAGCTATGATGCCGAAACCCGGACCTTTCAGGTATACGGCAGCCTGCATGGATTGTGGAACCCTGAAATATAGGCGCACCGTCCCACGGCATAGTCGACGATCTAGGTTAACTATGCAGTTGTCGATGTCATCCCAACACGAGGGTCAGAAAGCCTTTCTCATCTGACCGACCCCCGTCCTATTGTTCAGAACGTAATCGGATCAGACACATTTGAAACCAACATCCAACGATGAGTATCTTGATGAGGACTGGTGGCCGGGCCTCTTGCTTCATGAGCAGAAGATCCGACAATGTTCTTACGATACGTAGGCAAAAACGCCCTTCCGGCATACGGCATACGGCCTATATAACGCTCAGGTGAGCTATCTCACCGAGTAGTTAAACAATGCAATATACTGTGGCTTGCCCAGCCAGTGGATGAGATCTCTTCCCTTCCTACCGAAACCCCGCTATGCCAACACGGTCTGGAGTTCGAAGGTGTTATGCTGTATGAAGCGTGACCGCAACACTAATGACTCGGTGAATTTCGTGTTTGCAAGATTCATTTAGAATTCATCACCAGTCCAGCACGATCAAGAGATTTTAACATAAAAAATTGGATAGCTTCGTGGCTCTCCAACTTACTCCAAGTTTGAGTAAGCTTACCTCCAAATCTACCCCGCCTACTCCAAATCGAATACCGAACGTGCACATGTCCTGCATTGCTAGTACCACACTGGTGTGGATGCTTGCTCGAGATTGTTTTGTCTAGAAGTGTGGCTCGAGGAAGTTACCTGCAAACAGTTGCCCGCCACATACCACGTGTCAAAGATCAACTGAACCATAACTCTGGCCACATTTATGAACTTCTCAATATCCAGAGACGCCGCCAACGACGATCCGCTGCACGCCAAGACATAACCCAAACTATAGCCAGTCAACCAAGCTAGCGGGCGCTCCCATCCCGGTATCGCCTGTGTTTTAGGGTCACATTTTACTCGGTCGAGACGGACGAACACTTCTCTTCGGAAATATTCGTGCAGCGGACACAGGTAGCCACCCTGACTCCCCATTTAAAGTTCTATCCTCGGTATGAGTCTAGTTTTTCTCGCCGGAAAATTGCGAGATGAAGATCGCTCGGTATACGGGTAGTGATCACTCAATGACTAGTAGCCTCTCATTGTCCTGGTATCTGTACCGAGCACTTACGTGCCCGGTCGCAAATCAAGTCGTGAGCTAGTCTCCAAGCTCTACCACTCATTGCACGTCACGCTCACATGAACATGGCTTATCGTCAATCGATTTTCATTGAGTACCAGAGGATAGCTTGGCTTTTAGAACAGCTTTCGAGAAACGTCTTCGCATTGATTGGCATACCGCCGATTGATATCGGACATGACTTCGAGGCCAACTTCCTATACCCACTGCCATCTGGCCCTCAGCCACTTCAGCACGTAGACTAGAGCTACTAGGACTGGCACCTCGATCAGGGGTCCTACTGTGCTTGCAAGGGCTTGTCCACTTCCTGCACCATACACTGCGACCACCACAGCTATGGCCAACTCGAAGTTATTGCTCGCAGCGGTGAAGCTTTGAGTACAACTTACTTTGTATCCGAAGCCCATTTTCCAGCAGAACCAGACCGTGCTGGAGAAGATGACCAGAAAATATACCAGTAACGGAGCGCATACGCGCAGGACGTCAGTGATCTGCCTGACCACATGAGCCCCCTGGCTCGCGAACAGAACAATGATAGTATAAAGCAGCCCAATCAACGAAAATGGCGCAATATACCTGATGAATCTTCTCTGGTATCGATCTTCGCCGATAAGTTTCCTGAGCAGGAGGCGCGTGAGCACCGCTGCGCCCAGCGGAATCCCCAGGAAGACGCCCACGCTCTGAGCAACTTTATCGTATGAGACGCCCGTCTTTTCGCCGTGACTGACGACGTTTATGTAAAAAATGGAAAAAGGCGCGAAAAGCACAATTTGCAGGATCGAGTTGAACGCCACTAGTACAGCGCAGTAATCACCGTCACCCTTGGCAAGATCAGTCCAGATGAGCACCATGGCAATGCAGCGGGCTATCCCCACGAAGATCAGGCCCTCGCGTAGATCCTGGCGGTCTGGGAGGAAGGTCCATGCAAGGCTCACCATGAAAAGCGGCGCAACGATCCAGTTCAGGACGAAGCTTATGCCTGCGAAAGGTTAACAAAGTGTTGCCACTTTAAATCCCTGTATACGATTGTATTGGACGACAAGAGCCATGTACTTCTTCGGTTCACTTACCAATTTGTACCCACAGTTCACGCGAGGTGAGTAGCAAATGCAGAGACTCGAACCTGACCTTGCACAGTATAGGGTACATCATAACCAACAAGCCAATTGCTGTGCTCTGTTAGCCAACTCCTCCACGTTTCTCAGATCTTGTAGATTCGAAATGGCGAACGAGATCAGGTTTCGCGGTGCTGTACTACTGTGTAGCGCCGCGTAGCGTACGCCCGATGGGTACCACGCAGCTGGTAACTTTGGAGTCTCCACCATTCTTCTACGGATAATACGGGATTGAATAGTACTAGTCCTGGGCGCGTGGCTACCATGAGATTTGTAAATCTTCGAGTCTTTATGATTGCGATGAGCACATCGTAGCTCTGCAGGGCATTTCGTCCGAAACTTTGAGGACGACGACGTCAAGCCGGGTCCCAGCTAGCAGAGACACTTGTGCCCTCGCCCGTGCGCCGGCGCTCATGCAACCACTTGATCGCCGTACCGCCGAAGTAGCACCTATCCGGACGGGGAATAAGAACGTTAAGTCACGTACCTATGGGAATGCTGACACCCACAAATTCGCCCTTTTGCAGCGCTGGGCCGACTGAATCGACTGTGTTTCCCAGCACGATGCCGATGGCCATGGCAAGGATGATCCATATCACGAGAAACCGATCAAGGAAGGAGAGGCCTTTAAGCGGAGGTTGAATCTTCTCGTCTTCTGTGTGTAGGGTCAGTGTATTGCTGCATTGGTACGGTAATAATAAATGTGCTCAGGGAGTACCATGGTATTGGTATATGAGAACTCACCAACGAGATGGTTCGACTGCGCGGTATTGCTTCCTTTCTCGACATCGTTCGAGGGTGAGGGTTGTTCGTCACGAGGTCTTGACTGAAACGCTGGGTGCGTTATTT
Source organism: Karstenula rhodostoma CBS 690.94 (assembly GCA_010093485.1). Lineage (NCBI taxonomy): Eukaryota > Fungi > Ascomycota > Dothideomycetes > Pleosporales > Didymosphaeriaceae > Karstenula > Karstenula rhodostoma. Next base: position 1,619,828 of record MU001493.1, read on the forward strand.
CATTCATTCTGTGGTGATCCGGTGTAGAGTATCCCCTTGCATTCTCTTATTGCTGTCCTTCGCCGATTTTATGTCTCAAAACATTTGGAGATCGCTGCGCGTGGCCTGCCAATCAAAGGGAGGCAGTGACATACCATTTGCCAAGTCGCTAACCTTTTCGTTGGCAGAAAATAGCGGCCGGTCAAAATCCGGTAGGCGGTCAGAGTTTGGACCGAGGACCAACGGGGCTATCCTTAACGTCATTGAAGCTATCATCAACACGTCAATAGTAGCTATACATCTACTGCAGTCCGATCAATTAGGATTATTACAGAAAAGTCATGACAGCGCAACTCACCCTGGAGGTACTACTAATCGTAGTTCAAATGTTCGTTGGCACGTTCACACGTGCCAACCCAACCTTCGAAACAACCGTAAGAGAGGTCTCATCAAAACTACACTCATCTCGTTCATGCTATTATTGTACTACCTGCTTATGGTGGCGTCCTTGTCCCACCTGGCAGGCAATTTCTTTTTGGTTCCATTAAATCAAATCAAACTCATCTAATCTTCTGCCTCACAAAGGCCGTGACATTCCTGCCAATTCTCACACGTCGACTTGCTCTTGATTGACATTGCTTTCTCTGTTATTCAACCCTGCTCGGCATTGCAAATTCTCTTGTGGGCTAGATTCAGTAGTACCTGACTAAGTTTGCTGGGCATCCTACAACATGTTTGTCAAGGCAGAGTTAACATACTTTTGTACAAATCGCGCATACGTGCTGTACATTATCAGTTAAGACGGTATTTCATTGTATCTCATGAACGTACTTGTTGTCATAAACTATGTCGACAGAAGTGACTACGATAGGATATGCAAGTAGTGATGGGATAATACTGTGAGGCAAGTCCACGACGTATTATCGGTGCCTGACAAAAGTTCTTCACCCACCTTCCCATAGCGCTGGCATGGGGTTTTCGCATATATGTGTACTGTAGAAAAGTAGCTATTAGAGAAACTTTGTTGAAAAGAGAATTTTAGGCGTAGGCTAGAGTATTCAAACGTAAAAAAATAGTCAAATGTGATACTTCGCGCGCTTTTGCAAGCCTCGGCAAAACACAGTAGAGGAACTCGGTGGGGTGCCAAGTAAAAAAAAATAGTATATGTAGATATTTTAGCTAATACTTATTTTTACGTGGTAGATGTATTGGCTGGGAATTGCGAAAATCTCAAATATCACATGCCAGCGCCGTGAGTAGGCGGGGGAGAAACTTTCACAAAGCACAACATCTGCATATCTCCGAGGAGCATCATATTTTCTGGAGGACGCTTCCGAAACATCGCTTATGTTCTTGAATGGTTTATATTGCATATGAAATCAATATTGCGACCCGAGGTCTGCTGGAAGTATTATAGTAGCGATGCAAAGTAACCCTATGTTCCCAAAAACGCTAAACGTCTCTTTGTCCATCTGAGTAATGTTCATGATTGAAACCTAATCATATATGAGAAGTTATACATTGAGCAGTGGGTGGTAGGTGTGCAGGAGCAGTGATTATAGTCGCGAGTAATACCTAGTTGGTGGATATCAGTACGAATAAATACCCTAGTGCAGCCTATGAAGTTGTAAATTACAGGAAATGAAGCGGAGTAGTGAATTTGCTCAGATTGATGTTCGTATGATGAAGTAGAAGTAACATATGAACATTGAGAGAAAAGGATATATGTATCTGTATTGAGAAAATGTCCTCTATAGGGAAGACATAAACGAGATCAAACTCGGAATCGGTCAAGAGACGCCCTTGAGCCGACCCGCTCATTCATCGCTTGACACCCTGTTGACAGTGCGGGCTTCGAATCATGATGAAGATAATGACCCCCTAAGGCGGTAGAGTTGAGCATGCCGCACCTTCCCTTGAAGCACTAAATAATTGGTCCATGTGGTGAAGGCATTTTACGGTATCCGGTTGTCAACAGACCATCGACGGCTCTCGGGAAGGCCAGGCCTTGAAGCCCATCTTTTGTGAGCGATAGGCTTCTATCACACTTTTCAACAAAGCTGGATGGCCTCTGGTGATAACGGCCTCAGGGGAGGTGATCATTACTCTGCTCCTTGAAAGTGGAAAGCGAGCTTGTTTAATGCAGAACCAGTATAATTATGTGAGATTTCTTCCTTTGTGTGCTCACTCGAGCCATCCCTCTACCCAATGACTCTCTTCCATTTGGCGTGACGATGGTACGTAGCACTCAAGACCATACGCTTGGAAGTTGATATGCTGGGGAATGAGAACATCTCTCGAGGTACGATTCGTCGTTTCTGCGACGCCAGCAGGCAACACACCGGCGCACATTACGGCGACGCCGTCGGGGTTGAGACGACTGTTCAAGGCATGTAAATCCGCTCCAAGTGCCCAGTATCGCCCAATTCCGGAGAGTGTTGAGGTGTATTTGACAAGCTCTATGGCTCGCAACCCAGTTGCACCGTTCGGCATGGACGAATACTTCAAGTAGTGCCCAGCTTGATGGACGAACTTCACCAGGTACCGGCTGTTGCGCTTGCTTGAGAGTGAATCGCGAAGACGGCCTTCGAAGAGTTGAGAAAGAGTCAGGCATGGACCTTGACCTAATTCGTGGTCGTGGAGGACGTGCACTTGCTTCATGATCGCTCGAACGAGCGCATCCAGCATGCGACCCTCGCCACGCCCGCTGATACCGTCGATGATCCGAGGCGGTATGTCCCGAGTGAAGGCATTGGCTGAAGCTTGCAGGAGCGGGCGCGCTTCCCGATATACTAATTTGCATGTCGATAGGATAGCGACAGGGACCGATTTAATGATGAAGATTAAGCGGTGCGATGGCTCATCAGGATGACGTGTTTGATGGCGTTTGATCGATCGTGGGAGGTTCTCATAGACCAAAAGCCGTAACTCTTTGGGAAGGTCTAAGAAGCGAAACGGCTCGACTTCTTTGTTGCCGCGCATCATAGGATGTATAGATTTCTACGTACGAGCGAGTGTTCGGAGTTGCGGGAGGTTGCAGATGTGGTGGTGGTACAGGAAAGAGGCATGCGATACTATGCAGCGACAGACATGCACGAAATAGATAAGAGACGAGCGCGGAAAGAAAGAAAGGCAATTGTGCAAGCTACACGAAGGTATAATTACGAGGCTGCTGAGAAGGAGAAGGGCAAGTGGGCGGATGGGAGCTGCCCTATTTTTGGTTGCCTAGGGCTTACTTTCTGTCCGCTGTGGCTCGTGGGGTGGCTCGTGGGGTGGCTTGTTCCGTGGGGGCCATTTTCTGGTCACGATTCTGCAGGCAGCACGAGAGCATCGTCGGCAGCGAGAATAGCATTTGAACATGGCACGCGCAAGGAAGCGGGTGACTCTTGTGCATCGCTTCGCTGGCTCTGCAGTTAATTACTCTGTGTAGGAGTCCAACCTGCCCGATCAGAAGGCCGTTGCATTTGTGGCGAACCTGGAATACAAATTGTAGCACAAATCCACAATGTTTAGTACCTTGACGGGATTGTGGGCACCGTGTCCTAAATGAGAAACTAGTAAAGAAACGCACTGGTATTCGTTGTTTTGGATTTGCGAGTTGCTTTCCCTGCACCGACATGGCTGACTTGACGACGGACACGACAAGAGCATGTGACAGTGAGGCCCTCGGTCCATGTCCCGCAGGACCAGGCACATCTTCTCACGTCGGTACAATAATAGCTGTGTGATGCACGGCAAAGTTGCAATCTCGATGGTGCTCGCAGAGGGCAAGTGGAGCCGGGGGACGGAGGAGGTGGGGTACCTCTCTAAGTATGTAGGATTTTCACTTTGGCGTAAGGACTAAGCTAATCTGGCCCCATGTACGATACTTGAAGAGGCGTAGAGATCACCATGAGAGCGGGACAATATGAGGCGTCGCGCTCTGCTAATGCAAGGCGTGCCCAGCGTCTGTGCGCAGACTAGCCAAAAGAGATTAGCGCACATGCGCTGACACATGTACTGGAATCCCGACCATGGAGAGTCGACGCGAGGTCGAATGCCATGTAGAGGTGAGTTGGGAGTAGTATACAAGGACGGGTGTGACGCGGGCGCTGCACAGCGGGCTGAGTGAATGGCAGCATCCGTTGAGGGCCCTGCAGTGCACATGTCGAGTCCCCCCCACGCTTGTCTGGTCGGGTTGACCAACATAACTACCTCGTACCTACCACCTAGTGTCGGGCGGTGTTGCGGGAGCGTCCGCTGCGGGAGTGTTGCACCTGTCTCGCCACGTTTCCACGACAAACAAATGCTGCGTCGCGAGAGCGCAGCGCGTGGTCGGGAGGTCTGGTGTCTGGTGTCTGGTGTTTGGACGATGTGCACCGACACGCTGCCCAGGTGAGGTCGTGTGCATTGTGGGTGCGCAGGATCGCCCGGAAGCGACTCGCCGACGACGCGCGCTACTCCAGAAGCGGCAAGGCGGACTCAGGTCCACGTCTCCGAATGTCACGCCACCGAAAGTGGTCTGATTCCCTTCTCCAAGCACAGTCACAGTGCACAGCTTGGCTTCAGCGCGTGCCAGATGGGTTTTCGCCCGTAGCCAGGTGCTTTTCTGGATGCCAGCCTGCCAACCGCCTCGCAACACACAGTTCATCGCGACGAGCCTAGAAGCATCTTTGCCAGTACCGCCAACCCCTTGGAACTGGCCAGCCGTTATCAACGCTTCCCGCCATCTGCCATCTGCAGACCGCCGAGCTGCCCACACCCATAACCCGGGCGGGTCCCGTAATCATCCTAGCAAAGAGAAGACCCTGCACGTTGCTGGGCCTGCTCCCTTCCCTTCCCCTCCACACTTCACCACCAAACCTCGCAACTCTTAACTTTCCCACATCTTTGACCTCGTGCACTGTGATCGAGGGAACGCGCGAGCTTATCTACAATTGTCGCAGCTTTGTCCAGGCCTTCCTCCCGCGGGGTTAGTCTCACCACCCTGCGTGGCGCCTCGCCCCATCGTTACCTGACCATCTCCTGATCCTCACCTGAGATCTCTTGAGCCTCCGGCAAATCTCTGACAATCACGATGGCCCTCGACTGGGATGCCTTTCTCCTTGATGAGGCCTTCAATATACCGGACGATCAATGGCCAGACATCACAACACCATCAACACACCTCACTCTGGAGATGCCAAAATCAAGTTCTACGCGCACTTCAGGCTCCGCAGAACCTGGAGTAGACTTCGACTCCCTCCTCAACGGCACATCAGCTGACCCTTACTTCAACGACGCTCTCTTCGCGCCCAACGACTACTTCCTAAGCGATCTCGAGGTGCTGCAGCCTTTCGCCAAATCCTCCACTGCCGCCGATTCCATGTCCGACTCATCACCAGAGCCCTCAGATGGCACCGCTTTGACTGGTAACAGTCCTTTGACGTCAGAGAACTCCGTATCCTTCAACCGTGTCGCCCAGATGCCGCTCATGCAGAAGCCATCCACCTCAAGAGCAAACACCTTCCCTAACCCACAGTACGAGTCTTTGTTTCCCAACAACCTCGAGCGTGGTTTCGTTGAAGACCTCACCTTTCCCCATGGTCCTGACGGACCGAATCGCTCTTCCAACTCTTCGAAGACCGCTACCGAGAACAAGATTTCGACGGGTACAACGACAAAACGTGCGCACAAGGCCAAGGCCGACATTATATCGGCATGCTGGACGTCGCCGCTGTGTCCCAACCACGATCAAGATGGTCCACCGCCAAATCCATCCAGTTGCGGAGGAGGTTGCGCCCCCTTCCTGTTCGCTAACGACGACACGCTGCCTACCTCTACTATCCACAACCTCCTCAACGAAGCGCAAGAAGTCATCCCTGAAGATGGCGTTGTTGAAATCATGTCACGCTCACACTCGAAAAAGAGATCGGAGAGTGAAATCTCAGCCGACGAGCCGTTGGGCCGCCAGTTCGCCTCTGGAAATAGCATCGACACTGAGCAAAATTCCCAGGTGAAGAGCGAATCCGAGGACTCACCGCAAGCTCAAACAGCAGAGGACAAGGCTAAGCCGCGTCGCCGGCTACCCCACAACCAAGTCGAGAGGAAGTACCGAGAGTCACTCAACACGCAACTCGAATCCCTCCGCCGAGTCGTTCCGTCGCTCCAGCAAAACCAGCGCGGCTGTGACGGCGCCGACATCGAAGACCTCCCCGCCCCTTCGAAGCCCAGCAAGGCCGTCATCCTCGCCTCGGCAACCGCTCACATCAAGAATATTGAGAAGGACAAGAAGGCGCTCCAGGATGAGAACCAGCTCCTCAAGACACGCATCAAGGCCTTGCAAGCACTCGTCAAATGCGAAGACTGCTCCCTGATGCAGTATGTCATGGACCTGAAGATCAACCAACAAAAGTGATCGCCTCTTACTACTTCTTCTGCATATTGTTCATCTTGTCAACCCTTTTCGAGATGCACGACCGCCGGTCATTTACCCCTGAGCATTGATACGGCGTTTTGGAACGACGGGATCCGTCTTCGGTCTCTCCGTACACGATCACCCCGACCGAGAATAAAAGCATGGAAAATTGGTTGACACTCTGCACCACGCTCACCACCCTCCTTACTCGATCAATCGACAACTTGGGTTATCTGCTGCATGCGTGCGTTGCATACTTGACCTGATCCATGTCTCTGAGAGCCAAGACTTAATGGATAGGGGCGGCGTCCCCAGGCGTTATTGGATACGCGCCAGCCTCATCGGCGGCGTGATGGAATGGGTGTTTTGGTGTGGGTTTCGTCGTCGATGTACGACTGCATGTATCCTTGTCACAGTATACAATTCATGAACCTTTCTTACTGTTGCACCACGTCGAACCATGGCCCAACAGGGCAGCCAATACTGCAAAGGAACTCAAATGAAATCAGGCCTCGAACCTATACGACTCCCGAAAGAGCTTAACAGTAGTGCTAATCTTGAAAAGGCTATATTATCGACCTGCCTCTTTGCCTAGCAATACGCGTATTTACACACACTGCAACCCCGAACAGAAATGAGCGCCATCGCTATGCTAAGCCGAACAAAGGAAACTAGGATCCAACGGCCCCTTTGACACTCCTGACACCCCAAGCCACCGTTCTGCCCATCAGGAGCGTAGGCCCCGCAATCGAGGTACGACGCAGACTCCCCACATCCACAGCCTTTCCCTTACCGTGGAGAATTGCAAAGCGGAGGAGGACCTGGATAGCAACGAGTCAGCGTACGATGTAGCAAAAATGGAACCCCATGGGAACGACGCACCTCCAAACAAGTCACACAGATACTGATAACGATTAGGAAAATAATGATCCAAGTAATCCTCGTCATCTTCTTGTCAGAGATAGAGTCAGACAGGATCTCGCCGAGATCGAGGAATACTCTGCAGCGTTCGTTGAGGACCTGGATACGCGGCTTGATCTCGAGGTACTCGCGCACGGCGTTATACAGCGGGTGCAGCGTGGGCTCTGAGTCCCAGAAGAAATTGGGTGTGTCAAGCATGTTTGAAGCTATCATCCCATCAATGAGCATGTCATTTGTCAAAGAGCGTTGCGGAAACTTACAGAGATTGACGTCCACACGACTGGTGAATAGTTGTCCGATCATCTTGACCACATCGGTCCTCGCCATGCCCAGTTTTCCGGTCAAGGCGAGCCGCTTCGGGACGTACTGCGCTTGCAGCATTGTTCTCGCCATGCCCTCTTCGAACAGGCTCAGCTTGGTGCTTTGTGCGATGCCATGGCTCATGGCCAACTTGATCATGTGGTCTCCACTCTTCAGGGTAATCATATCGTTGTACACTCTCGGTCTGGGTATGTCAGGATTGTACTCGAAGTGGAACTCCTCGGTTTCAAAATCCTCTTCTTTCAATGGTCGGGTGGCAAGCAAGATGTTGGTAGACGAAGTGCTGAAGGTGAGGTCGGCGAGAATATCCTTCTCTTGCTTCTCGGTGAAGTTCCAGAAGACGACTACGCCATAGGAGAAGACGAACATTTCACCGAAGGACAAGGCATTCGGCGGGACGCGCGAGGGCATGCCGTCTAATATGTCATGCGACGGAGAGTATTCCTCAAAGTCGCGGCGTGGACTATGCGCAGGGTCTTCCTCGTCGCCATGCCGTACGCTGAACTCTTCTGTGTCTTCGAAGTAGCTTTCGCTATGTTCCCTCCGCTCGTTCCTTTCAATCTCCTCGTCAAGCACTGTTTTCCCACCAGGGCTCTTCAGCGCGGGACTGCTCCGCACGCGGTAGCCGTCGCTTCCCGGCAGCAGCGGGAGATGGTAGACGCAGTACAGGCAGTCGTCGTAGAGCTTCGTCCGCGCGTTGTGCTGCGTCTTCACAAACTCAGCCGTGCTCTTCATCTTGTATGCCTGCGCAGTGCAATATGCCGTGACTCGCGAGAGCTTCTCTGCTCTGCGCGCCTTGGGCAGTCTCTCCGCATAGCTCTTGTCCTTGGGCCCGCCTTTGGTGGTCCGTCTCGCCAGGTCCTCGTCTGTGGGTGGGCCTTCCTCCTCTTCATCAAAGTCTCCCTTCTCGTCGTCCTCGTCCTGCTGCGTGTCTGGCAGTAACACCAGCTTCTCGCTCAGTTTACTCGTCCGCGAGGGCATATGCGCGGGGATCAGACGGCCGGTGAGCTTGGGATCAAGCGGATGCCGACCGCTGGGCGTGCGCGTATGCATCAGGGGGCGATGGCCTGGCGGGCCGCGACGTTGGGCGGATGGGATATCGGAAGCGTACTGGAGGATGTTGTCGACCGAGATGAGCTTTGCGCCCGGTCGAAATTGGGCCGTGTCTTGTCTCTGCGTCACAGGTCTTCTTGGGGGCGCGTCGCGGGTGTCTGTCATCAACACCGTGGGGTTCCTCTTGCTCTTCGCCGTGGGCGCGCTCATGGGGCCTTGGAGCAGCTTGAAGGAATCCATGCCGTCGGCCGGCGTACGGGACGCGCGAGCGTGGTGGGACTTGCACTAGTCGCGCCGCTAGAAAGCGCACGAGATTGCAGAATGATTGCGGGTACTTTCGTGCTCTGGCCTGCGCAGACGGCTTTCTCGGCCGCGTAGTAGTGCCGGCGTTGAAAAGCTTCACAGCCCAGAGGTGTCGTCATGGGCGCCCAGCGAGCTCGGACCACACCAACGCAGATTCACCGACAGCCCGCCATGGGACGTGGACCAGAAACGGTTCCGCCCGTCAATGTTTGGCAGTAAGAATTCCAGTTCTTGTCACTTTCCTCGTCCCTTTGTCTAAGGTATATGACTTGGCATCGATTGAATTCTATTGCCGTGATCTACAGACTTGACAGCACACACTGGACCTTGTCCATTAAGTGATCGAGACCAAGGACGCAAGCCCCTGGAGGAACAGGTTGTGCATCGTTCGAGTTGCACTGGGAAGCTCAAACACCGCGCTGAGAACGGGTCCCGAAGACTCCTGAGTGGTCCCGGTCGCCCGACAAAAGAAACCTGTCAGACGTGACATTCACCGGCGACCTCTCTTTGAGCATTCCGTTGGTATCAAGAAAAGAAAAGAAAGAAAAAAAAAACCCCCCCAGTTTCCCGCTATTATTGCAACCGTGGAATTATGAGGAATCAATGTGACAGAAAACGCCGTGAGCATCAAGGGTTAAAGAGCAAGGGCAAAAACGCTCGGGAAGGAGCACTAGACTCACAGCCGCTTACCTGGGACGAAGATGAAGAGGCAACACACGGCCGTGTCGACAAGCACAAACAGCCCTAGCATGGTAGCTGATCGTGCGTTGAGCGTCTTCCTGACGAACGGCTCCCGTATCCGGTTGAAGTCCATCAGAGTGTACTCGCTGTACCCGATCAGAGCCAAGATGGGGTCAAGCATGTATTGGTGTGTGAAGATGAAGTAGAGGGCGACTGTGAAGGGAAGAATGACCTATGTTCGTTAGCACACACATTTCAGATTCCACGTTGACTAATTGTTTCATACCCAACACCTAGTCGCTCGTGACTTATTCAAAAATATGAGGATGAAGGCTGTCCACACGGCGCCGAAGAAGCTAATGAGGCCAATGATGAGGCGTATCATCATGCTTTGCGGGACGAGATTGCCGAGGCCTTTGCTCTGCAGAAAGCCTGGGAAAGCGTCCCGCTCCATAGCCTGGAAGACATAGTCCTTTGCCGCATCGAAAAGTTCCGGGTCGCTTCGCTGGTCGGGCCCTTCAATAGCCTCCTGGACATCGTGCAGGATGCTCTGTGGAATGATGATCTCTCGCTCCGAGCCAGGCAACAGATACGTATACAGGATCTTCTCGGCAGAAGCACGCAGGTCCTCTCGTCTAGGCTGGTTGTCGCCGGATGAGTTCTGGCCTGGCGATGAGTCTTGCGGCGAGTCCGTGTGCAGGGTCATGAAGCTCGGACGTCCGGGAACCTCACGACTCTGGTTGCTTCCTTGGCTGTTTTGCGGCGAGTGCTGACGGCTTCCGTGGTCTGACCGTAGGAAGGCAGAGAGGCGCTGATCAGATACGTTGCCTTTCTCGCCAGACGGGCCTTCTCCCGCATTGTCCAAAATGTATGACGACCTCTTGCTGTTCTTCTCCATATCCGGCGTATCCTCAATCACGGAGCGGTGGAGCCGGCGCACGTACAGGCGGCATAGCTGAAGATGTTGGGACACGTCAAGCCTGGTCCTCGGTTAGTGCAAGCTTTATGGGTCGCGTACGGAGGACAACACACCAGAAGTCCAGGTAGTCTACCGATCGTTGCTGGTCGCGCATGTATATGTAGAAGGAGAAGAGGTCGAGCGGGGCCACCGTCTTGCGACTCAACACCTCGAACAGGTTGGGGAACCGGTTGCGGTTGAGCTCCGCCGGCAGCGGTGAGTCCGACATAGCGACAGTCGATGTGCTTTCTCAGCGAGCGCGATCGAGGCGGGCGGTTCGTTCGAGCTTGCGGTGTCCCGGTGTGGTTGCGAGCGACGGAGTTGACGCTGGGAAGCGCGTACGATAGAGTTTCTCCCCGATGGGCGACGGTGTAATGGACTCGAACGAGCGACAAAGAGCCGTTGAACCTTGGCCGGTGGGCCTGCTGCGCGGTGAGGTTGAAGTTTTCGAGGCGGCCTGACGGGATGCCGGCGGCGCAATTGGCAATGGACAGTGAGGTGAAGGCGGGAAATTAGAGATGAGGCTTGGCGCGGTAAGTGGAAACAAACGGCGGGCGGCTGAGGACAGCGCATTAGTGTCGCAAGCAACCGGAGCTAGCACCGCTGCGCGCACAAGACGCGGTCGCAAAGAGTGCGCCTTGTGGTGGAGACGACCGTTCCAGCCCGGTGATGTCGTGACACTGGAGACCTGAAACAGCAACGGGACAGTCTCACGCGCTGGACTCCGATCTTCACCTGAATCCACGACTCCACGCCGCGACTACATGTGTGTGTAAAACATCGCAGCTACTTGCACCTGCAGTGCCGACTCTGGAAGGCCAAGCTACAGACGATGGGGCCTGCTTGTGTGACAAGCGAATGAATTTTTGCAAGAAGGCGCAGTGGGGAGGTCTTAGCGTTACGTCGCCAGGCAGCAAGCATGGAACATTTCGCCCACCTGCCTATAAAACGATCAATGAACGTGTTTCGCCCATGTGCAGCACGAACTCGGCCGTCTGTTATACGTTCATTTACAGCCTCGGTATACCATTTCGGATCATTCACCATGACTTCAGCAAACAAGGTCGAGCTGCCCGAGGGGTTCCTCGCCGGCCCAGCTCCAAATCTCACCAAGCATGTCATCGATTTCAAGAAGGAGGGCATACCAGTATATGAAGGTCGATGGGCCGTCATCTTGGACGGCGTTTTATCCCAGGATGAATGTGAGATGTTGACCAAGGCTGCAGAAGCGACTACCGCAGGCGAATGGGAGCGGGCAATGGTGAATGTTGGAAATGGTCAGCAGAGGCTATACGAGGACACCCGGAAGTGCGGGCGCATTATCTGGGATGACCGCGACATGGTTGCAAAGATATGGGCGAGGGTACAGGATTCGGTTCTTGACGTCCACCGGTTGCAAAATTGGGCCGACGTGACTGGTATTGGGCCTGCAAAGCGGAAAGAAACCTGGAAGGTGACGCGATTGAACAATAGGATGCGGTTTCTGAAGTACGTGGGAGGGGAATACTTCAAAGGTATGTATTCTGTCTCTATCAATAGGCAGACGCTGACCAAATAGTCCACAATGACGGCTGTTACGAGACACCCGATGGTGCAGAGCGCTCGTACTTTACGCTCCACCTGTATCTCAGCGACGCCGCAGACCAGCTCAAGGGCGGTGCAACCACATTTTACGATTATTCATTGAAACAGAAAATCGAGGTTGTCCCAAAGAGTGGGCGCGTCCTCATGTTCCAGCATCGCAACCTGCTTCACTCAGGCGATGACGTAAAGAGCGGGATCAAGTATACGATGAGGACCGATGTCATGTACACGAAGGAGTAAGTGGTATTGAAGCGACCGGTGAACGGAATGGGCGCATTGCGGAGCGCAAGATGAAACGGCCAATAGGCGTTCGAGTCAATGAGCGATTTGCAAAATTGATTATTAGCAGTATCCTCAGTCTTTCATAGTCGCAGTGAAACATACCTGAGATGAGAAAATTGGAACGATCTGCCTCGCCTGAGTAATCAGAATCGAATGATACCCTCGCTCTTTCACCAAAGGCTACTCAAGTCCAGATACGCCGCGTATTGTACTACAGTGTCGCGCCGCAGCGCACACAATCTTCGCACCAACTCCCATAGAGACACCAAGACACTACGCCAGGCGCAGCGCTTGGGCCCTGAGCTTTCTGATGCCGAATGCAGACGTGAGTCACGCCAGGCCCTTACGGGCAGTCGTGCCAGTACTCGCGGACGAGGTGCTGGCAGAAGAAGTGAAGATTACTCCGAATTTCTCATTTGCAAGAGACGACAGCACGAGGCGAGCTCGGTGTCCGTGTGTGAGCAAAGAAACGCAGCGTTGGAGAGGCAGACCGTTGAGGGGAAAAAGTGAGCGAGGTGGGGAGCTGTGACTTTTTGTAGCTCTGGCTGGGCGGGCGCTAGGCGGACGGTTGTGGGGCTCTTGACTAATTTTCACGTGACGGATAGATCACCTAGGCACCTAACTCAAGGAAGCTAACTTGACCCATTGTACTGCTTCTCACTAGAACGCAAGTCCAATCGTTTCGGTTGCAACGAATGCTTGTCACTTAAATCACTGTAGCTCCGAAACGTCTTCGCACATAGCACCGACACAGACAGAGGGAACAACGGTGTATGGACCAGTCGGAATTCATTCAAGACGAGGAATACTTGCGCTCTTCTACAATCCTAGACAGTCCGGTATCTAATGCAGGGGACTCCGAGTATGCGCAAGCATACGAATGTTGAAGATCGTCTCTCAATTGCCATGGCAGAGAAAATTTACATACTAGAGCAAATGTCCACCAGTCAATCTGGAATTGATGTTGACTCAGATTTGCCAGGGAGAAGGAACGAGAGTTCTTTGACGTTACGATGAGCGTTCTCGAAGCACTCTATTTCCAAGACGGATAGACGATCCCGTTGCTCCGCGCGACCTCCAGGTCCAGTTTTCTGCGTTGCAAGCTAGAAACGTGGCGGAACGTAGTGTACCAGGTGATGCCAACTATGTCAACGCTGAACGGCAGACGCGTGGAAAATTTACCGGTGGTTGGTCTAGCTTCAGCAATCGCCCACGTAAGCGTTCTCTAGTGAACCAGTCTTTAGCTTAATGAAACGTTCATTATGTTTTGTTGCATTCGGACACTAAACAATAGTTACACTTTGCTAGAGCAACGGATCTGCGTTGCCTTGCGATAATCAATACATGAAATCGTGAATCATCCTCCCAGATCTGTGGCAATGTCCCAAAAACCAGTCCCAGTGATATCAACCCAGGAAAGCGCCGACCGAAAAACACCAAACCGTACGCGTTTAGTCCAACCGAACCGTCTAAGCGGAACGCTAGGCGAGGACCTACAACCGTCGGCTCGCAGTACGGAATGCAGATGCACGCTTCTGAAAACCAGACAAGCGGCCAAGAGGATATTAACGTGCGGAGCAAAGTCAAACGATGGGACAGATACTCCAGAACGCACAAATAAGAAACAAATCTAGTAGAACCCTCCAGGGATAGCCTTGGCTGGCGACTCCGGGAGCGAGTGGACATCGTCCTTATCCTCTTTCTGCTCTTTAGGCTCGCATGAAACATCCGGGCGAGGCTCCTTGTTGACGTGCTCAAGACGCTCGAAATCGTCGATTGAAGAAGCAGAAGAGCCATCCTTGAGCGAGGGCGTGGCCGGTGGACTGTGGCCTGTTACAGGCGACGGGTTCGTCGAGGCGTCGCGTGCCGACTCATCAGCTGATGTGGTAGATTGAAACGAGCTTCGGTTACGGAATGGGTTCCTGGGTGGGAGCTTGGGTGCCATGGGCTTGGCGACTTGAACAATGCGAGCGCGGGTGATGGTTTGGGGTGCTGCGGCTTGGTGAATTTCCTCAATGATAGGTTCCTCTTCGTCCGAGGCTTCATCATCCAGATCAACCTCATCGAACGCTTGAGATGGTCGTGCAGTCTCGACGGTAGAAACAGCAGGGCTTTCATCCTTTCCTTCTCTCTTAGAAATTGGTGAATCTTCGGTTGCTTTTGCTGGCGTGTCCTCAATGACTTTCGTTTCGGGGATGTCCGCTAACGTAGGACTGGGTGTATGATTCTGTCGTGGAGGCAATGGCGGTGGTACTTGTATTGGCGTGGGCGTGGGCGCGTGCGTGTCAGTCTGTGTGCTCATGTCCACCATTTTCGAAGGCGTCCGTGGTTCTAGGACACTGCTGATGGTGCTCGTCCTCCACGAAGACCTTCCGCTGACGCTTCGGCCGTCGATGCTTGAGCGATCAAAGCTTCGACGGAAAGTTGAGTAGATAGGACTGGTTGGTAATGGGTTGAATTCGAACTGCTCGCTGGTCGGTCGCTTGTGAGTGCCCGCTTCCTTGATTTCCAGACCCGCATCCTGTAGTGCTAATACTCCATAAGGGTCTGGATCTTCTTTATCGGGAACACCGAAGGTCTTATCTATGGAGGCTTCGATCTCATAGTCAGCTGGGGGCGGTTCACTCGGTATCATCGACTCGTCAAAGTCTGAGTCTCCCTGTGCAGCTTTGATAGTTTCGTGCAACCTCTTGATTTCATAAGGCGGATGCCGACTCTTGCCTCTCAAGATATCACCAACACCAATCCGTTCTCCGTAGAAGCGCTCGTTTTCGTCTGTGCGTTCAATAATAATGGTGCCATCAACTTGAACGCCGGCGTACAGGCCCCTCGATTTCATGTATGTGAACACTGGAGCCTGTCGTTTGTGGACTTCTGTCTCAAGGATTCCACCTATCCCAACAGGGCCAGCAACAGCGCTGACTTCTCCGCCAAGTGTACAACGAATCTTGGTAAACGCGTCAAGGGCTTGCTGCGTGTTGATAACAACGACGCAGTCGTAGATATCGACTCCGGCTAGAAAACCCAAGCCGGCGGTATGCAACATGATGCCGGAGGGTGGTGACCACGTTCCGTCCTCTGTTCGGCCGATGAGAATGCCGCTTCCGCCGGCGCCGGAGAACCAAAGACCGGTTCGCATGGTCGTAAAAATGGCGAGACCTTTTGCGTTCTTGATTACCTGCAAGATTGGTTAGTGACACGGTTTGCGATAAACATGTCTCGCATGCGCCGCGCGGTCGGCCACAACGCAACGCAGAGCGAAGATACATACCTCGGTGGGTATTTTCTTGAGCACTTTCTGTTTTGCTTTCGGGCCCTCTGCGGTAGGCCGTTCTTCTTCCTGGTAGAAGCCATCTTTGCAGAAACTCTTGAGAATGCGCGCAGCCTTGTCGCTCTCTTTGTCGAGGGTCGTGGGCCAGAAAGCTTCCGAGCCCAGCTTGTTGCTAAGGCGGTTGACAGGCGGGCCTAGCTTGTCGACCAGTCCGTACAGCTTGTCGAAGCCGGACTTGCTGCTGGTTTTCGTCTTCGCCCACATGGTGAAAGGTGCGCTGGAAAGTCCAGTGCCTGGGCGGGGTGCGGGGATTCTCAACAAGCAGGCAGAGGGCTAAAGATTAGGGTTGGGGCGGACATTGACTGGGATGGGTCGCACGGCAGCGAGGCAGCAGAAAGGCAGTCTAGGAAAGCATTAGACGGTAGACGGTAGACGGTAGACGGTAGACGGTAGAGTGTAGACAGCAGACAGCAGACAGCAGACAGTAGACAGCGCTTCGGTAGGTGGCGGGAGCCCGTGGACGTCGTACGTCAAAGTGCTCGGTCAGCCATCAGCAGGCTAAGCATGCTAAGATGCTAGCATGGCGTCAAAGACCGCAAGCGGCGTTCGGGTACCTTGCAAGCACGCGTGGCAAATCCCTGCTCGGTGCTCATCGCTCTCGTCAAGGCAACTGGGGCGCAGCCTGTAGCAACGACGCTGCATGCGCGCAGGAACCCTGAACGCATGCGATATATATTGCCCGGCCGAGCCTGGATTCGGCCGCGACGCCATTGGATTGGCATTCATGGCCAGTGGCCAGCTGGAAGCCCCCCAAACCGCAACACTGGAACAGGGTGTGAGGGCCAAAAGCAACCAGGATAGATTCGAGAGGCGCAGAGAGGAATGATAACGGGCCAGACCGACATGTGCAAAGCAGATGGGCGTCTCCCATGTGCAGCACACTGCCCGCAGGGAACAGCAAAGCGAGCGAAAAGGCCGATGTTTGCCCGAGGCCGAGTTCTTTCGCGCCTCGCGCACGCGCCAACAGCTGCGTCAAGCTCGCAAAGTCGACGACCACGGCGCTGCAGCTGCACAACCGCCACGGCATCCTCACCTCCCAAGTCGCGCTCGCGCAACTGTGATGGGCTTCCAAGCGCCCTAGCCGCACCTCGACTCTGTTAGTGCAATCGCGCAACAGCCTGACGGGAATCCACCCCGCCCGACACCAGAGCTCCGTCCGAGCAGTCGCATCATGTTTCGCGTCCCCGACTCTTCGTCGCCGCCCTCGACGCCCGGCCGCCATGGCTACAGCGTAAACGTACCGTCAACAACCCCCGCGGGGCCGCCGCCAGGCCCATCCTTCATCTCCTCCACCCCGGCCGATCCACCTCCGAGAGACCTGTTCGGCACAAGGCCAAATTTCGTACCTGGTCGCTCCGAATTCGGCCAGTCGCTGTTCGGAAGCTCGCCGCCCAAGAATGACCTTCTTGAGGGCCTTGGGTCAGCCCGCTTCGGAACATCGGCCGAAGGAAGGCCAGGTTCGCACCGTGGGCGCACATCGAGCTCTGGGTTCGGCCACTTTCCGAACAGCCAGCAGCCTGACGAACACGCAATGGACGACGACGACGCAGAAGGCGAAGAGGACGAAGACATGGACGGTTCAAACGAGCGTCGCATCATGGTGAGGGATAGTTTCTCTCAGTCATTTGCGTCACGGTCCAGCATGGACGACTACAACGCTGGGCAAAGACTTGTCCAGAGCGGCTCCAAGCAACGACAATACGACCTGACCAGCCTCGCCAAAGGCCTCACGTCCAAGGCCGATCTCGGGACCTTGATCGAGTCGGACCATGTCGTACTAGAGACCGAGCGCCTGTTGGCGCGATTGCAGGACTGTGCACTGGAAGGCGAGGGGTCCAAGAGTGAAATACTAGGGGATACTGCACAAAAATTGCTAGCACTGTGGCAAACCTCATCGGCCAAGAAGCTGTCCCAAGCAACGACATTGGCAAAACTACTTTTCGCCATACACCATCCAGCTCATCTCACTGATGAGGCGCGCACATTGTCAGCGTCCCGAGCGCTCACACAGCATGGTTCGGAATCCTTTACACCCATACCCAAAATGCTCTTTGACTGGCTCAATACTGAACGGCCAGTCGATGACGAGATCGACGAAGTTCTGGGCCAATCGGGCGGATACTCCAGCCACGTTTACTTCTGGGACACGGTGCTGGTCACAGCTTTGCGCGGTCAATTTACAACTACTCTGGAGCTGCTTAACGGAGCTAATTTCGCGGTCGCATATACGTCACAAGAAGATGAAGGAACATCTGGATATAAAGGCTCTAAACTCGATCATGCTACGCGTGCTACACAAGAAGTTGTCAATCTACTGCGCCGGTGCCCAGCGTTGAACGACGATTGGGATATAAAGGGCCATGATTGGAGCATCTTCAGACAGCTGGCACGTCAGGCAAAGCGCAATCTCGAAGATCTTGCCGAAGGGGATAGCCAGAATCGATTCTCAATGTCGCAGTCCCTGGGAGGCTCTCACTTTGGCCTCTCACAGTCTCGGGCGAACTTCAGCCTTAGTACCCATAGTCGAAAGGTGGAGTGCAAAGTGCCCTGGTCAGTTTACGACCGACTCCTCAAATTCTACCACGTCCTGATAGGAGATGAGGAAACGATCATGGACTTCTCGCAGACCTGGATTGAGGCGACGTTCTTGCTCACGATCTGGTGGAATGGTGAAGAGGACGAGCTTGCCCAGGGAAGCCTTGCGGCTAGCCGTCGTTCTCTTGCCCAGTCCCGCCGCTCGCAAATCACAGATGCTAGAGCGTACTCAGCACGCTTGTCAGCTGCTCTTCAGGCCGTTTTCGACGGCCGTGACGATGCGTTTACGCTCATGACTAACAACGTGCTCGAGGTAGGTATTGCAAGCATTCTTGACGAAAACGTCGATGGAGCGTTGCATATACTGCGCAGCCTCTCACTCGTAGCTGCGTCCGCGGTGGCCGAAGTGGCTAATGCGGGTGGGTGGTTGAAGCGCTCCGACGGTATCTTTAGCCACTTGGACCCAAGTGACTTACTGATCCTGAGTTACAATCAACCAAGTCAGACTGGCTTATCCAAAGATGACCTTCTTGTCGCCTATGCCAACCAGCTCTCACCTAAAGCCCAGCTGAAGAGCCACGATGGAAGTATATCACGACCTGGATGGGAGTTGGGAATTGAAATGCTAGGCAGGTTGGATGATACAGTGCTTGGAAACCAACAGATACAGAAGATACTTGATGAGCTTCCTCTTACATCGGTGGAGCAGGTTGACAAGGTCACGCAACTCTGCCACAACATGGGCTTGTCTGACCAGGCACTTGGTATCGCTCGCGTAAGTACAAGTTCTCCCAACTACCAGGCAATGACGTCTTGATGCATAAATGCATACCTAGGATGGTTTGCCAACGTATTGCGGACTGCTCACAGGTTCCGCTACTAGCGATGACTTCTCGAGTGCACACCTAACACTTTACAGAAATTCGCCGAATACCTCCAAGCCAACACCCAAAATTACGGTGATGCAATCTTATACTATGCTCGTGCACACGCGGGATCCAAGATCCAAGAAGTACTGCGAGCACTTGTCGCGCATTGTCTCGTCAAATCCATCGCCTACCCACCTTTAGCCGAGCTGGACGCCTCCCTCAAGAAGCTTATCACTTCCCCGAAAAAGACCCTTACTGAACTTGCTAGCCTCGACTCTGGAGCTGCTGCGCTTCTGTCGAACTATCTGAGCGGCTATGCCACCATACGCAAGTTCTACGACCTTCGAGATGAGGAAGTGCTGCTCAGGGAGGGCGAACAACCAGCTCATCGGCCCCTGTCGCGAAAGCGGACAGCAGCCAATGCGCTTGCCGTCATAATATCCAGCGCGACGTCAAGTATCCGAGGAGGTCTTTATGACCCGGAAGTCGAGACCGTGGTGCAAGTTGATGTGCTGCTACCTCTGCTTGGTGAGGCTCTTGTTTTTGTCAACCGTATGTATTACCCCCAAGATATCACTACCGTGTCCAACGATATTTTAGAACCAAAACGTACGCTCACCCTCCGCCACCTGTACGAACTCCTCGCCGCCGTTGAAGACCTCTCAACCGCCCCCAGTATGATACGCGCACAATGCGAAGAAGCGCTCTCTACTACACTACTTGCCGCCCACGAGCACGGTTCCTGCTCGTCGCTGCAAAAATCAACGTCCAACTTGACGACGGCCTCTTCACAGTATTCCTTGATTGGTAGCATTTCGGGATCAGTGGAGGGCGTGAGCACCGCGAGTTCGACTGTGTTGGTCCAGGGCGGGGGTGTTGATGATGTGAAGAGGGGATGGGATTGGCGAAAGGGCTTCCCTCGGGGAGCGAAGGGCGAGGAT
The DNA here is from genome assembly GCA_010093485.1 of Karstenula rhodostoma CBS 690.94. NCBI lineage: Eukaryota > Fungi > Ascomycota > Dothideomycetes > Pleosporales > Didymosphaeriaceae > Karstenula > Karstenula rhodostoma. Next base: position 1,639,962 of record MU001493.1, read on the forward strand.
GTGATTAGAGTAGTGCGGCTAGGAATTGCGAAGGAACTGGGACGGGCGTTTGCTGAGGGCGAACTCCAGCCTTGACCGACAAGTCAAGTGGGGTAAGGAAACAGGGGCCGGGATTGTAATGATACCACTGTAGTGAACCGCGGGCATGTGTTTGTTTAGGGGATACAGCTTTGGCGGATCAACTCAGCTTGAATTGACGGAACTCGCAATGAAAAGCCTTTTGCCCAACTTGCCGTTGAAGACAGGAGATGGATAATTCTTCGCCATCACGCGTGAATTAGGAAGTGGGCAAGGCGCCCAATCTGCATAGTTAAACAATTGGTATTAACAGCTATGTAAGATCGTATGGTACAAGTTCCATTACATTGACAAAAGAAACAAACACCACGCTAAATAACATGCAAATAAGCTGAAACGCCAAGAAACACAACCGTGTACACTCTGCTCTTACAGGGGCCGTTTGTGGACATCTTGGGGTGCGATTACGTGGGCGTATGCCAATTCTTATACAGACACGAGCACATCGTAGTCGCATCCTCTGCGTCCAGACCGATGGACTCGCCCTGCTGTCCACTCGAAGTGGTTTTGTAACAGCTGGGCACGTTTTTGCCGCCTGCTGCGGTTTGCTCGACCTTTAGGGCGTACGGCCATGTGGTGTAGCTCGTACTGGCATCCGGGTCCTTGTCGCTTGGATACTCCTTTGCCATCTTCGTGTACATGACACCCTGCAGGTTCCCCACGAAGTCGCACTCCACAGCTGCGTGATCGGACGTCAGGTTCGTGCTCGGGCTGATGGTCCTTGTCTGGTCGATCTGGAATCGGTAGCGTTCTTTGTCTTTCCCTTCATCTAGGAGTTCCAGATCGGCGTTCTTGAAGGCTATGCTGAAGGGGTTGTCGGTTGACGAGATTTTGTAGGCGCCTTTCGAGCCGGAGATGATCCAGTTAAAAGTTGCCTGCGACTTGGACACTGAGGTGTAGTAGTCGGTGTAGGGAGCGCATGTCCAGGTCAACGGGTTGGACGTGCAGTTCGTTTGGACCGTGTCGAGGAAGGTTACGAGGCTGTATGTGCCAATCGGGAAGTTGGAGGGCTGGGCGCTTGAACTCTCACTTGAGGTGGAAGTTGGAGAGGCGGGAGTGTCTGAGGATCCGGAATCGGAGTTGGTGGTGGTGGTGGCTGTGGTGGAAGAGGAGCTTTAATATGTTAGCTGGTGGACTGTATTGCAAAATGAACGGTATGGCGTACCTCTCAGACTTCTTCTTTAAACCCATACCCAAACCGACGCCCAATGCGATAATTAACAAGAGGATGATCGCAATTAAGATGAGTAACCTCTTCCAACCACCTCTCTTCGCGATTTGCTGGTTGTTTCGCAGCGCCGCGAACTTTTCGTTCTCGGTCCATACGTTATAGCTATACCCGCTTGAGTGCGCACTCGCACCTCTGTCCTCTGGTACATCGGGTAGTATAACACTCAGCCCGCTTTTCCGTACCGAATCGCGATGCGATTCATGTGCCTTCGCGGTCTGAGAATCGAAGCTTCCATTCTCGAGGATGACGGTGAGACGGTGGCCGGCCGAGGTGGAGATGCGTTTGGGCTGATCTTGGTGTTGCTCAAAGCCGACCTGGTTGAGGTAGTGTTTTTTGGGGCCCCAAATACCCATCGCAGCGAGAGGATTGGCAGGTGCTGAGTAGAAGGTTGCTCAAGGCAAGCCCGTTTGTGTTATCGCGCGTGCCACAGGGTCCTGTTCCAGCCTCCTTTGCATGCTCAGCACGGGTGCTTTGCTTTTCTTGCACTGCTCTACAGTCGATACTTCAACCGTCCATAACCTTTCTTTCCCGCTCAATGGTGGCCCTCGGCTCGACGGTAGAAGTGAGAGCTGAGGTGATGACGAGCAAGAAGAGAAACGAGGGACAACGGGACAACGGGACAACGGGTGACAAGCCCCATGGTTAGCTCCCTGAGCAGCTGGGGACGGCGCACGTGGAGACCTGGTTCCTCCCGTGGACGGCATGGCGCAAATGCCATGGCCTGCGTCTTGCCTTGATGTGCTTAGCAAACGGCAGCCGAAGACGTATCGAAATCCAAAATCAGTCAAAAACGGGATGGCGTTGCTGCGAGGCACTGAATCTGAGTGTCGATCTAGACTTGCGCCATGCTTTTTAGAGGTGGGACGCCGCAAAGAGCTCAGCTCACTAGCAAAGGGGCGTCGAACACGAGGTTTTGTGGCTGTTCTGGGAGCACCGAAATGGGCCTTCCCGGGGTGCAGCGGGATCTCTGGTTCGCACCAGCGACTCTGCGCAGCCTTGTGTCATTAGCAGATAGACAATGGACCCTCGACCTTCGACCTTCATCGGTGCTCACAGATGTCGCCAGGTACGAGGGGCGCAGCATGAAGTCCATGACTCGGTGGACGCAGGGATGACAGATGCAGCGCGCTTGCGCTTCTTGCGGGATCCTTTGCGCATTGCCAAGGCTGTCCTGCGAACCAACGCGCTGTTGGCGGGAGGCTCCATAGGCTTCACATCAATCACGTGCCACTTGCTGAGAGGAAAGCGACCTCGACAGCAAACAGACGCGCGCTATGAGTATGAGTCCCAGGCGCGTACACGTCACGGTTCGCGACACTAATCTCTTCCTCTTCACGCGACTGACTGCAAACGCTTCCACAAACAGCAGCAACGACCAGGCCTCTTTCCTACCTTCCTACCTTCCCACACTTATCGGACCCTTGTTGTAATCTGCAGACGGCTTGCTTTTGCGTATGCCAACTCTTCTCTCCACTGCAAGAGCCCAAAGATATTGCGCCACCTTTCCTGGACTGCCCCCGAACAGTAAGTGCGCACATGCAAGCTGGTCTACCGACTGGCCCGTGCTAACAGGTGGAGTTGCGTACCATATCACTACTCAGTTGCCCCATCATGCCTACTGTCGTTGTCCCGCTCAGGCCCGGCTCCGATGGAGATTACGCGCACAAACCGCCCGATAATTCCATCTGGGCCATCATCGATCCTCCTACTCTATATCTGGAGCGTGTTGGCTTGCAATGGATGCAAGATCGAGACGAAGCGAAGCCTGGCATCAAGTATGTTCTTGAGAGACTGCCTGTTGGCTACACGCTTTATCAACGCCCCCGCGCCAATGGCACCAAGGACAAGTACCTCTTCGGTCATCCCAATCACAAGTACTTCGACTCGCCGAATAGGTTCTTTCCCCACTTCAAACACCTGATGGAGAATGGCGGCAATTCGATAGGTTGTCCTTGTACCATCTGCGATCCTCGCAGCGGCGTCCTGCCTGGTAAGCCGCCTTCAATCAGCGGCCATTTCAGCAAGAGCAGCTCTTCCGCGAGTAGCTTAAGCTCAAGGAGGATCAGCGTCGCGACAGCTTTCAAGGAAACGATCGCGACTCAACCAGTGCTGGACAACGGTGCTGTGGCATCCGCTAAAGTGCCACTGGGACGCCCCAAGGTAATGCTTGCAGGCATGGACGCAACTCACGTTGATGAAGAAGGAACGCCGGATATCTATCGTAATCTTATCGACAGACTCAAGCGTCACGGAAAACTTGATGAATCTATCAAGGAACCTCTCAGTCTCGACTGGCGCGCTGAGCAAGAAGTTATCCCAGACCTGTTGAAGAAAGTACGGCGCGACCCGCAATGGCTGCCTCGCGTCGGCGACATACTTCTATACGTTCGAAATGTCCCCGATGGCTTCCAGATTGCACAGGATCCCCAGACAGGCAAGTGTTTACTCTACGACCCACAGAGCAACAACTTCGGAGAAAAGGCTGTATGGGAAGCAGGCCTTGTCAGCCAAGCGCCTGCGGAGTCTGCGGAGGGCGAGGACCAGTGGTACGTCGGTCAGACTGGTTTACGCATGGAGCCCGTACCTGATCCCAACGACACCGACAAGTCGTTGTCGAAACGATACACATATGTTGCAGTAAAGCACACGCGTCCATTCTGTTTGTGGAAAGATTACATCGGGTACGTTCCGCGAGACAAGCGGCACCCGACCATTCAAAATGCGTTCACAGTCTCCGCTACCATGTCCTTGATGGGCAAGCATCGCTTCCACGGTACATGGCCAACTGCGTACATCCATTGTCACGCCATATACATTGGATCCGAGCTGATCGCAGTTGGTGACACTGTCCGGCTCGTACCTAAAGCTGGGGATGATAACAATGTCATCACAGACGTTCTTGTCGTGAAGACAATTCGCCTAAGGCTTTCTAATCTTGATGACGCATCTTCAAATGACTACGACGAAGGTCGACCCTATAATTTGGAGATATGGATCTATGGCTCTGGATACACTGTTACAGCTTCACGATCAAGCAAAAAGTGGCTTAGCGAAAGCAACACAGCGATCCCAAAGTCAGCGTCTGGTTACGGAGCCTGGTTTCCCTTGCACCCGCCCGACAAGGAACTCGCAGTACCGTTCTCTAGGATTATTGGCCGTCTATATGAGCACGACGCCCTTGAGTCATGGGTTCCTGATCCGGAATTAGATAGCGGCCGAGACGGTGTTCTTGATGCACGACACTTTGCTTCGAAGAACGACCAGCGGATTGTCTCTAATGTCGGTACTACTTGGTTCTGGGCCGACAGCCGCGCGGATGCCCTGGATCTACAGGCCATTAATGGTCTTGACGTTAGAAAGTATGATGTTCAGCGCGATCCTAGGGACTGGCGCAAGAGTATCAAGACAATGGAGGCAGGCGCTGCATTCTCGGACCGGAAACCTGCGCCGCACGTGCGCAGTCTCCGGAGATTTTTGGCGCCCGGCACAGGGATGCAAGACGAAAGGAGCAATAATTCGAGTAGCTCGATGACGACTGGCAGCAAGCGACGGATTATCGAAGTCAGCGACGATGACGAAGAAGACATCCGACGGCAAACTCGAATTGTCACTGATGTCCCATACAAGAGATCGAAGATACAGGTTGTAGTCGACTAGGCGAACAACCTTCTGGATCCACGAATGAAACGTTGTCACCTTCAAAGCTCTCATATTGCCGGTCCTGGCCGCAGAACGTAAGTCGGGAAACATAATGCGCAGAACAAAATCAACACATACTTGTCGAACGTGATTGCTTTTTAGCTTTACCGACACCCAACCGCGACTGAAGATACTCGTGCACACAAGCCTGTATACACCATACTCATTTCAGCAATATCTTATCCCACAAGTCTGTCCTCGGCAGAGTGTGTTTTCTGTTATGCATATGCAAAGGTTGTTGGCATCTCAAGGAGTACGAGGAGTGTTTTTGGGATACCACGAGCTCGATTGAAGTCCGGCGGAATGGGCCGGCAGCTGTATCATGGGAAAGGGTAGACAAAATCGTGTAATACTTATAATTCTGTATTCATGCACCGGAAGCCACTCGGGTGATCTCACATGGTTTTATGAGCCACGGCGTAACGCAGAACCTAGATACTACAGGGTGCTGTGGTTGCAGCCCTATCTTTTAGAAGTAGGTCCTCCGGGCAAGGGCCACGTAAAGTATAAAGTGTTAGTACCATTCCATAAAAGGATAGTACTTTTGTATAATAGGAAAGTATCCTTCGATAATGGGAAAGTATCGTACAATAAAGAGGCCTAAATACGCTGCTATAGGGGTTTAGATCCCTAGAAAGAAATATACCTACTACAAAAAGATAGGGCTGCAACAACGGGACGAATTGATGGGATGCAAAAACCCAGGTACTCGAATATTTTGCACCCGAGTATCCTCTTGATTGGCGCCGCCTGATGACTCTATTGTCGGAAACCAGCAGAAGGACCTCCTTGCCGAAGTTGGCCGAGGAAGCGTACGTGATAGCGCGCTTGCTGGTGCCCAGGACGCAGCTCACCCGACCCTGCTTTTTACCTCAGCTAACCACGCTAAACCTTTTTTAACCTTTTTTATAAATAAGTTCTAAATAAGTTTAGAACTTATATATAAAATACTAATAAATTTAAATTCTAATAGAATAAAAAGATTCTATAGAGTTAGGGTTAGGTTAGGTTAAAGTTAGGATAAGGTTAGAGTTAGGGTATAGGATTTATAGTCTTTTTAATATATTATTTAATTATAAATAAGTTCTAAACAAGTTCGCTTAATTATATAAGCTAGAGGTAACCTGATACTGTATCCTAGTAAGTTTCCTAATTAGGATTAGCGTAGTCGGTGAACAGGGGGCAGTATATGCCGACCTAAAAACCATGGTCGGGTGACCTGCCTGCACCTGGTGCCCAAGTGGAAAGCATGTTGCTGTGAAAGCACGGCTACCTCAACAGCGACCTAACACACCTACCCTCGCATCTCAGCCTTGATCGGCGTTGCATAACTCTTGGCACGCCTCACATTCCCTTGTGCTGACAAGCCGTCCCAGCGGGGAAACGGGCAGAGGTGTTTTAGCCTCGTCTCGGAGCGCCTCATCGTGAATTTGCCCCTCAGGGGTACGGAAAACGGCTCTAATCTTGACGCACGGCAACCAGCGTCTGGGCCGGCGACCGCGGCAGCGGCTTGACGGCCAGCGGCGAAAACTCATCGCTGTGCTGGGCATCAGATGCCCATTCCACCGGAATTGTTCTTGAATTCTTCTATGGCGGAAGGGTCATAGCTTTGACGGCGGATCGAAGGATGGAACCGAACCAGCAAGGGGTTCAGGGCCTTCGGGAGTCAGTATCGACGAACTTGTCTTTCCCTCTCCTTATTCTGACATGCACTCAGCAATGGAGCTTCAGATGATTTACATCACCTGCAAATGCCTGCTATTGCGTTCCGGTTCACGTCCTATGCGACGCAAGAGCAACCCAACGCACTTCCTTTGTCCAGGCTTCCGCCCCAAAAAGCGCCACCATTCATATAGTTTATCCGAGGTTGTGTCACAACCCCTTGCGCTTTGTGCTCCAAGACAAGGGCCGGGGCCGCTGGGACTGACTCTTATGGTCCCGCTTCGGGAATAGTGCTCATGTGATAGCGCGTTGGCGCGTTTTGCTAATCAACGCGTCCAATCTCGCGTCGACATTCACCTATCCCCGTCGCTGGGCAGATAGCGGCCTCTCCGCAGCAAGTCGCCTATATAATCGCAGCCGCGCACGCCCTCATTTGCCTGTTATCGCCTTTTGCCTGCCCTTCCAAGTTGCTGCCTGAGGATTTCTCCATCGGCTTGCGTATCCCAGACGACTCCATTCTTGCTGCCTATGTACTAAAACTATAATACCCGTTCGCCTTCACCTCCAACAACACCACTTCCATCGGAACCACCAGTAATACATCGACCAAAATGTTCTCATCATCAAGCCGGAGGCATCAAGAAGGTAGCTTCTCGAAACATCGAGCAAGCAAGTCGAAGTCGTCGCACAAGCGGAACGCTTCGTTCAAAGATTCGCCTCGCAAGGTAGAGAAGCTCGCACAGCAGACTACGGTCCCATCTCCACAATCGAACCAGACATCGCCAACGATCGGAAGGTAAGTCGAGCGGTCCTTCGCATCAGTGCTTGCCAACAGCTGATCACTAACGTTGACTTCATTAGCGCAATCATCACTCTCTCTGTCGGACACGAGCAACGTTTGTTTGCAGCCCACGAAGATGTTCTTTGCCACTCGCCGTATTTTCAATCCGCCTGTCGGGATCAATTCTTTTCTAGCAGCAATAAACGCATCGACTTACCCGATGAAGATCCCGAAGTCTTCTCCTCGATCCTCGAGTACCTTTACAAAGGCGACTACTATCCCCGATTGGAGTACGATACCAAGAGGAAGAGCTGGAATCTAGAAGACGGCGGCAACACTGGCGCCAACGAAGCTGCTATCCACACTGCCGCCGGACCGATCCTGAAGGACACAATCATCTACTGCCAGGCCGAGAAGTATGGATTGCAGGAGTTGAAGAAGCTCGCGCTACGAAAGCAAGGGCTTCAGTCAGGCATTCAGTGTTCTACTATCCTTACATCGGCCCGGTTCGCATATGCCAATACTCCAGACAACGACTCAAAGTTGCGAGCACACTACCTGGCACTAATCATCCGTGCCCGACACACCTTCAAGCGTAGTGGAACCATGCAGAATGAGATGGAGAACGGCGGCAAACTGTTCTTCGATCTTTTCGTGGCGATGGTCAATCACATGGACGACCTCACCCAGAAGTCACCTCGCTAAGTTTGTTCGCCTCACTGGGCAACGATGCATCCCACGTCGCCGACTTCCATCTTTGGCTTTTGCAACACTCTCTACTCTCATTCGTCGCCTTTCATCACGGACACGATTTTGCGTGTCGCGTGCGCAACTCTTCTCCCCCTTTCTCTGACTCACATCCCGGCACGCTCGGTTCATCCCGGTCTCCCGACTACCCCTGCCCGGGTTATACCACGCAACATCAGCACGCACCAACAAAATCATAATTCACCATCGGAACTTTTCGCGTCGGCGTCGCCGTCGTTCCGTTTTCGCTTCTTGTAACATACTATTCCCCCCGGTCGGCTACGCGGCTACGGTGCAACAATCACCGAGGCCTTTCATCCCTTTCCCAGCTGTGTTTCCATCTCCTTTCGCAAGGCGTTCTGGTTTTTGAGAAACGATACCATTCAGGCACTCATTTGCCGACTCGTACCAGTATATTTTGCGTTTCTGAACTCTCGATTTTTTCATGCGCTCCGTCATGACGGCCTTTGTCTTACAGGCATCGAAATTGTAGAAGCCCTCTGTTCTTTTTACATTTCTTTTTGCCGCAGTCTGGGAGAGTACATCTTCAGAATGCGTCAAAATACGTGGCGATGCCACGGCGGCCTGGTGGGCTGTCCTTTTCTTACCTTTTCATCTACACTTAATGATGTCAACGCCCCGATGTCTTTGGATTTTCTTTCTGCGGGACAGATGGCACCAAATTGTACTACATAGAAGGAGCGGTAGGATGCTTGTTGGCGTGATTGTTGATGCGCTTGGTTACGCGGGAGTTTGGACTAGCTGGTCAACGCCTAGGATACGATGCGTTTCCAGCATTATGAATCGAATCCTGCTCTATGATGATACTACTTGCACAATGTTTAGTGATGCTCGTCGAGATGGAGAAGTGGAGGAAGTCGCATTTCGCCTCGTTCACAGGCGCCTTGGCCGAGCTATTGAGCGGATACCGGCACCGTTATTTTTGGCCGTGGTAACAACTTCGCGATATCTTACATTTTGTCACGTAAAACCGGCATGCACACAAATGCAAATTATGCCGAAAATGAGATTGGAAGACAGGAACTAAACACAGGACGTAGCCCTTGCTCTGTCAAAGCGAAACGGCGCTACGACCCGAAAAGCAAGGATCAAAAGAGAAAAAAATCACCGTATTACTACTCGGTCAGGAAGCCATTTGAGCTGCCTAGGAGAGGCACGGCAGCTATAGTGGGGTCGTTGAGTCGATTACCATCGCCTACGAGTGGACAGGCGGTAGACTTTGGTCAGTGGAAAGCTTCGGCGAGAGCTCCGACAATAGTTCGAACTCGCAGCGGGCATGCTTGTCAGACGCCACGAATATGGCCTGGAACGTCTTTGAAGGGTGCGTGGGTTAGGTGACATGTCCGCACAACGAGGCGTCGCTATTAACAAGCACGCTATTTGCCGGAATGCATGCGGTTTGCAGGGATGCGCCGGAGGAACCCGCTGCGTTGGAACGAGTGACGCGGCGGGACAAAGGAGGATCATCGAGGCGCCACTTCCTAGCAGTGCTATCGCTGTCGCACGAAGGCCGCCCACCGCTTTCGAACAGCAGAGTGAGTCACAGTATACGCGGAGTCGTGCGACGACTTTCATCAATGTCTCATAGTGGAAGCGAAGCGGCCGCCCACCTTGGAGGAGGAGCGATCTTCAGCAACGAACCGCGACCGACAGGAGGAGCAGAGATAGTCATGCAAACGCGGATTATCTCACTCCGGTGGCTTCTCGCGGCAGCCCGATAGATTGTTGAGGAGGCGTGGTTTCAGCAAGCATTGGACGAAGGGACAGCCGACGCGTCTAGGCGCGCTGACGCGAACACGACCCGATATCACATGAGCTGGTCGGTGCACGCGGATGTGGTGCAATGCAGCCTTGTGCAGCGTGAAGTCGCGCAGAGTACCCATGTAGTGTCAGGGCTAGCAATGAAAGATCCTCCTGGTGACGTAACTGGGTATATTGTGTGACTACGAGGCCCTTTGATGGCCGGGTGTGACTTGGTACGCTTCGCCGCCTTAACGTTGGCCCATCGATAGTGTAGTCGCGCCGGACATGTACCTTCTTACAGATATTCAATGCAGCGTGCTGGTGGCATCGATCTAGTTATACCTACCTGTCATGGGCCACGGAGTATACCCGGACAACTTCTGGGTGCAGTAGTGATACGTAGGCACCGATTAGGCATCAAACCCCGGTTCCGGGAAATGCGCCCTTCTTGTTTAGCACCACCATTGCATGCTCGCGCGATATGTAGCCTTTCATGAGACCCTGCAGATGGTCAGCGATCTGCTGCGGTGCAGGCAGATAGAAGTGCGCGCGCGCGGATCACCAGTGGTGAGACGGCACTCGCAAGCGCCCAAGTACAACGCTTCGTAAACGCACCTTGTAAATCATGTTGGCTAGCAGACACTCGACCTCCTCGTCGTCGACAGTCTGACCACCTCCTGACCCCATCCTCAGGGCTGTAGCGAAGTGTGCCAGTGGAATCCTGGTCCTCCTCATCCTATCCTTCTCCGTCTGTCCCTCTTTGAGATCCTCGTATCCTGCCGCGAGAAACACCTTGCGCAGAAGATTGCGTAATGCAATGTCACGACTTCGCTCCAATGTGAGGAAGACACGTCGCCGCACGAATTCGGGTTCGCCTTCGGCGAAAGCCTTGTCAAAGCCTGCAAGGTCACCCCTCTTGATGGAGCTGACAAGGTCACCGAATAGAGTTTGAAGGTGCGGGAATTCTTGGAGGATCTGAGCAGATGGGATTTCGCTCTTTGTGATGAGGCGACAAGGGATGAGGTATGTCAGAATGAGCTCTCTGTTTTTGGTACTTCCCTTGTAGCAATATGCCCACGAATTGAACAAGGCGGTTTCTGCCTAATATCTGTTAGTGATTGGGGAGTGCTGCTGCAAGTTTAGCAAACCTTGTTGTAATCCTCCTGCAGGAAAGCTATGACGCCGCAGTAGTACATGTAGGTGACCCGATGTGCCTTCGGGTACAGGTTCCATGGAGGCATGTCTGCTTGGGCCTCGATCGATTTGATGAGATTCTTGCATAAGGTGATCGTTTTCAGCTTGAAATATGTCTTGAATTGCAGGTTCGCTATGCAGTACACAGCCCACTTGCGCGATTCGCTCAAGTTGGGGTTTCTGAAAGCGTCAGGGCAGTCGTCAGAGCAGCAGACAATGGCACCCACCTGTCGCTCATGCACAATGCAAAGATGCGGCTGAAGACTCGTGCAGCTTCTTCAAGTTTCTGGTTTTTTGGCGTTGTGGCCACTACATCATCTGAGAGTCCTGCACTGAAGGTGACTGGCTTTGCCTTGGCCAATTGTGTATCTGCCTTGATAGCAAACTTTCTTAGATCATTCGCGACAAAGTAAAGCGTGAAGATGATCCAGTGTGGCAGCGTTCCGTTGCCGATGTACTTCTGGAAAGTTTGCACTAGGTCCTTCCATGCCTCGTACACTTCGACCGCGTGTCGCTCTGAGAGCCTGCCTTGATTTTGTGCCTGATCTGCTTTGATGATCTTGTCCGAAGCCCGCCAGAAATGCACAAACACATCGATCCAGCCCTGCGCTTCCGCGCGTTCTATCCCGCCCAGTCCGTACGTGATAGCGTGTTTAACATTGTGCTCGACCCTGACTTCATTCGTAGAGCGCCAGAAGTCGTATAAGCGGTCGACGGGTGTAGGCTTGAGGCAGTTTGCGAGGTCCAAGGCATCATGCTTGTAATAAGCTTGTTGGAACCCGGTGAGTGCGGCCTCCATTGACATGCTGAGTAGCGGCGGGGAGGGTCGAAGACACTGTGTGTTTATGGCGGTGGAGCGTTACGTTGACCCGCGAGGAGTTGGTAGCAATCAAATGTCGCGCATCCTGTACATTCGCGCGCGAGGCCCTTCGACACTTCCACAGTCGCAGCTGGAGGGTCCTTAGCGGGCGGTTGCGTCGGTGCTTGTCGCAGGTCTCGCCGATGCTGCGCTAGTGACAGAAGCGGTTACCTCGCACACTTCGGCTCGACGCACAATTTTGGCACACTCCTCGCAATTGCCAACCCGACTTCACGACAACACCGGTACTAACCACCACAACACAGCATCAAGGTGCGTTGCCTCCTCCTTCATCCACAGTATTGCGATTGCTAACAGAACTTCAGATGGGTAAGCAGTCCTTTTCTCCCCCGCCAGGTCCCAGCCATTGCAGTCTGTTCAGCTTGAAGATGCGCCCGCCTACGTTCAACGTCGCGACCGCCCCCGATTGCAACCATCCTGCTCAGTTTCCTACCGGGAATACACGAGAAGCAATGCACTGGAAGAGGAGGGTCACGCTGTGCTGCTGGCGAGCGGGGTGACGCTACAGGAGCGAACACGCACAAGCGAGGACGGTCGCCAAAATTCAGTGCTTGACCGCGCTTAACCACACCGCCCGAGCAGATGCACAGCGACCGCACCCGCCCAGAACAGCTCAGACTACAATGGCTGGGATACGATCTGTGACATGTGTGAGCACACGCTGACAGTCGTAGGTCGCCTTCAGGAATACCAGATCATCGGGCGTCACCTGCCCAGCGAGGCCAACCCGGCCCCGAAGCTCTACCGCATGCGCATCTTTGCGCCCAACGAGGTTGTCGCCAAGTCGCGATTCTGGTACTTCCTTGGCAAGCTTCGCAAGATCAAGAAGGCCAACGGTGAGATCGTGTCTGTGAACCAGGTGTGTACAGCCATCGCCCGCAGTTCGACCCCGAGCACCGCTAATTGTCTCTAGATCCACGAGAAGCGCCCCCAGAAGGTCAAGAACTTCGGTATCTGGATCCGTTACGACTCGCGCTCTGGCACCCACAACATGTACAAGGAGTACCGCGAGATGTCCCGGACGGACGCTGTCGATGCCCTCTACCAGGACATGGCTGCTCGTCACCGATCCCGCTTCCGGTCGATCCACGTACGTGTATCCTTCCGCTGTTCATTGCACACGACTTACCAATTTTCTAGATCCTCAAGGTCGTCGAGGTCGAGAAGACCGCTGACATCCGCCGCCCGTACATGAAGCAGCTCCTCGTCAAGAACCTCAAGTTCCCTCTTCCTCACCGCGTAAACAAGTCGGCCAGCAAGAAGATCTTCTCTTCTACCAGGCCTTCAACTTTCTTCTAAGCGTCTTCTTTCCTGGAGTGGGGTCTGGCTGGCAGAGATGATATGGCTTTCTCGGGCTTTCATGCATGGCTTCAAAAATGAAGTATACTAGGAACGAATCAAAATCTCTGATACCAACCATTTCGCCTCTTGTATGTGAAGGACAAAGGGATTATGTCCGGATGCGGGTCGGGTGTGGGCATGAGTTATGAAGTCACATACATGAATCATGTGAACGATATTGGAATCAAAAGCATTAAGACCAACTCCGGCTATATTCTGCTACTTTAGAATCACAACTTCGCTTTTGCGCCTTCGACTTTCGGCCTCCGCACCACGTCTATCGGTTTCCACCACGGGTACGCCGCGATGGATGTATTATCCATCGTCCCGGTGAATTTCGCAGGCCGCTTCTGCAAGAAACTCTGCACGCCCTCTTTGTTATCACTTCACTCTGTTAGCGCATCTCGCTTCTGCCATTACGCAGAGCAACACTTACTCGGACGTGAACAACTCATACAGGATTCTCGAATCCAGCAAATGCTGTCCCTCCGCACTGCCCGTATCCCTGAACATCAACTCCTTCATAAGATAAGTAGACACCACACTCGTGTTCTTCACTACCTCAATCGCCACCTCAATCGCTTTGGGAAACACGTCCTCCGGCCTATTCACCGTATACGCAAACAAGCCCGACCAAATCGGGTCGCTCGCAGGATACGTAGACCCCGTCGTAACCGCCGCCATCGCGCGCGAGTGCCCGATGAGTCGAGGCAGGAAGAAAGAGCTGCACGCCTCCATGATGAGGCCCCGGCGCGCGAAGACGAAGCCTATCTTAGCAGCTTTGGGCACGATGCGGATGTTCATGGGCAGGGTCATGGTGATGCCGACGCCCACCGCGCTGCCGTTTAGGGCGCCGATGGTGGGCTTGCGGCACTTGTGGATGGCGAGGGTTACTCGTCCGCCACTATTCACATACGTTAGCTACACTCTCTTCTATTTACCATCTCTTACTTTCATGGCAGTACTTACCCATCTCTGTGCTCATTGATCGGTTCCTGGCCGCCCACAAACCCAAGATCAAGATCCGCGCCTGCGCAGAAAATCTTTCCTGTTGCAGTGAACACGATGCATTTCACTCTGTCGTCTATGTCGAACATTGTGTATGCTTCCTCGAGCTCGAGCATCATGGTGTTGGTGAAAGCATTGTAGTTCTTTGGCCGCCAGAGCGTGAGGATGATGATGCTAGGGTCTTCTGCGTAGTGCTCGGTCTTGATTTCTTTCCAGGGGAGGTCATTGTAGCTTTTGGGTAGCCTTGGGGCGGGGCATGCTTGTGGCATTGTGGAAAGACTGGCACAAACCAGGCGGTGATGGGATGGAGTGTATGTTAGTCTAGCGTGGTCGAGGAAATGCGGAGATGTCTCTCAAAGTGTTGGGACAAGTACATGAGGTTAATATAGTGATCAATGGTATGATTAGTCGCTCGTTGTGAGGGCATACATGTGCGGAGAAGCGTAATCTGGGGTGAGCCGAGGTTCGAATGGGAAGGATGAGAGGGGTGAGACGTGGCGGGCGTATTTCCGCAACATTCGACTCGCAAGATCTACCCAGGTACAATATTATCGAGAATTCCCAGTTGGCGACTCTAATGGCGTACGTTAGTACGCGACATTCCCGAATTGACGGTTTCGTCTCTCGAGCTGCTTGGCCGGAACATGTGAAAAGACATGACCAATTTATGTATCTTCCACCCATCTAGCTCGGGTGTGATCCCCCATTCAGTGTGTTCTTTTTTCGACACATCGAACTGTCCTTCAGCATCGCAAGCATTCTTGTCTACTTGGCACGAGCCGACCAACCATCAATGCCATACGGCTTGGAATGACTGTCAAATATTAGATACTATTGATTAATGATACTAGGGAACTATGCTGTATATGTGCTGTACATCTATTGCCCCTTCAGAAGGCCAAATTACTCACCCTCAGATGATCATCCGCAGGGATTCTCTCAAAGATCAGGTATAGAACGCCAAGCGATGCAAAACATATACACGCCCCTTCGCTGCTCTATCTGTATACACCTTCACGCGAAAAGAAAAGACAGATAGGAAATATATAGTTAACGATCGTTACGCACGGGTGGCAAACACGCTACAGAACATGGCGATGACTAGCCGTCTGCAAGCGCTTCCCCGAGCGCCTCCGCGTCGTACTCCTCAACCACAACTTTGGTAGGAGTCTCTTTGACATCGAAGAACCCCCAGATAGGCCCATTCTGATTTACGCCTGGCGCCCGCAGGCGCACTTCTTTTTTTACCTCTCTCTTCTTCCCGCCCGTGTCCTTCTTCACCGTATCAGTACTGGACTGGGTCTCCGCGCTCTTGCTTGAGTCAGGCCGTGGTGAAGAAGATACGGACGGTGAAGCCGGCGTGGTACCCCACTTTCCAAGAACCCAGCCGCCGACTTTCTTGCCCAGGCCACCGGCCGAGGGGATTCGATAGCTTGCATTTGGAACACGCGGTGTGCTGGAATACAGAAGCGACCGATTGTATGCGCTGGAGTCAAGGTCACGTCGGCTCATCCGGGCAGTCGCGGTAGCGGTCCAAGGCGTAAGCTCAGGGTTCAGACTATCTGCACCTCCTGGCGTAGCAAAGCGAGGAGACGTCGATAAGAGTAACTGCGAGGGTCGCGATTGCAGGGTATGAATGTCCATTCCCGATATCGAGATCAGCGATTCATGTGACACGGCCCGGCGGAGGGTTGGCCGTGTCTGGGCTAATGGTGAAATGAGATCGCCGAGTTCATCATCATCGATACGAGCATTGGGAGACGGTGAGACGAGGTTCTCGGGAGTTGCGTTGCTGTCGATATTAGAGTCTTCGCCTTCTTCTGGAATGGTAGGCTGCGCTTGCAGAGAAGGCGAGAGGACGAATTCGTCATTTGCAAGAGAACTAACGGGACTAATGCCAGACACGACCGCAGACGCTGGGCTGCTTTTTGCTGTTATCGAGATGGGCGTACTAACGCTCCTGATGGTTGCTAGGCTTGGAGGCTTCAGGGATTGGGATTTTTTGCGGTGGTGCTGACTGATGTCGCCTGTGAGGAATGATTTCGGTCCAAAGTTAGGTGACTGGAGGTCGATTGAGTCGGAGGGACTCGTTGGACGGGAAGAGTCGTAATTAGCGTCGCTGAAGACGCGATCGTAGACAGAGCCGCGGTGGGATGCAGATAGAGGTGAACTGGGAAGTGAGGGTGCAAGGGTTGTTGCGTTGGACCATCGATTGGTGTTGGGCACGGTGACGGCAGTTTGAGACAGTATAGTGATCTGGGTCGCGGGATCTGCTTGCATAGGGGGCGTAAAATGTCCTGGTGTAAGACTAAAGCGCTTCTTTCTGGGACGACGAGCTGGGGGCCTGGACGGAGTCTTTGCAATAGGTTGGCTGTAGTGGTGGTGGATATGCAGCTCCTGGTTGTAGACGGTTTCCCCAGCCAGTTCCTTCTGCAGATTCGGCGTGACAGCTTGTGGAGTGGCAAGCTCGGCGGGGCTTTCGCTGGGAGACACGGGTTGATGAGCGCCTAGGTACTCTCGGAGACGTTCCACCTCTTTGTTGGAGTTGTCGAGCATCTCGCGAAGCTCGATGATGCCATGCTGCAGACTTGCGTTGTCCAAGAGAATGTCCTTGACGAAGTGCGACACGACATTGGTGCCGCTCTTGTCGACGCCAGCTTTCGCCTTCAACCTCCCCGCTGCTGTTGCCAGCTCTCCGTCCACGGTCATGCGCCGCTCCATGCGCGCTACAATCTCGACATGCCTCTCGCGCTCCTCGCGCGACTCCCTTTCAATGCGGTCGATCTGGTCCTGGAGATCTGCAATGACCCTTTCTGCTCTCTTCCATCGTTGTATGGCCGTCTTCTCGTCGGTGAGTTTGAGCTCCAAGCTCGAGTGCGTCTGTATTTGTTCCCTCTCCAGGTCCAGCAGCTGGGCTTCGAGCATCTGCGTGCGGGCGGCGAGAGAGCTCAACCTCTGAAGCTCCTCCTCAGTCGAATGCAGCGTGTCGGTAAGGGCCTTGATCTGGGCATCTGAGCTGGCGACAGCACTGTTCAGCTCCTCCAGGCGGTCCAGAAGCTGGCGGTTCGCCTTGATGGCCTGGGCGTTCTTCTCTTCGAGGTCGACCTTGTCTTTCTCCAGGTCTCCGATGGTGCTGAGCATGTGTTTCCGCTCGCGCTCCGAGTCGGCGACGTAGGCTTCATGGCGGGAGAGGAGAGCCTGCAGGGAGAAGGTGAGCCAGTCTCTCGAGGACGTCGCCGTGTCGGGCATCTTGTGGCACTCGTGGGTGCACGCGCAGAGGGACGCAGATGGCGAGATGACAGCAGCATGGCAAGACACGTACCTGGCCCAGCACGGCAGCTCTGCTGACATTCCGCTCGAGCCCCTCGACCAGCTTGTCGTTGTGCTTGAGGAACGCGCAGTCGCCGCTACCGCAGCAACAGTGCGGCCGGTCCGGAATGTCGTCGTCTCTGGCTAGCTCCATGTGTGTTGTTGTCCCCTTGGCGCGGGCGCAATGCAGCGAGGGCCCGGGTGGTGTTGGGCGGTCCGGCGGCGCGCATGCTCGACGTACGTGGCGGTTTGTTTGCGGCGAGGCGAGGCGAGGGGCGTGTGTGCGTATGTATGTGCGTGTGGGCAGAGGGAACGAGGGGAACTGGTGAGTCGCCGGCGCGTGCGACTTGGGGGGTGCTTGCGTGCCTGGCTCAGGGCTGTCGACTGTTATTGCACCAAAAGTGACCCAACCAAGGAACGCCAGCCCATCCCTCACCCCTGCCAGCTGCCCGCCCCGCCCCGCCCGGCCACCGCGTTTTGCGCACTGCACCCATTGGCCTCACACCCATTCACCTACCACGCGTCTTCCTCTTGGGGTGTGCACTGTGCGGATGGTGGAAACCAGAGAAGAGGATAGACGCCGCCTTGGTTGGACGTCATGGGACAGCTAGATACCTACCCGATGCAACTATATGTACAGTCGTCTCTTTGGAGAACCCGAAGGCAACTAGTTTCCCCAGCTTAACGTCCATGCTCCCCCCCAAGCTCCTCCTTGCGTAACTTCACTCAGACCCCAAAGCTTCAGCACACCCGTCTCCTCGTCGTACGCCACATTCCCTCCGTCTACAGACTTGCCGCTGAGTTTGACCTCGCCGATTCCGTCAAAGACTCCGAGGATGGTGACGTTTCCGAGCGCGCTGGTGTCCTTGTACTCCCCTTTGACTTCGACCTTCAGTTCTCCGTCTTCCGCACTGAATCCCACCTCTAATGTGGCTTCCTGTGCGACCGACTCCCCGTCGTCCACATAGAGGGCACCCGACGCCTTGCCATCGTCGCTGAGCGCAATCATCAGGCCCCATGGGTTAGCCCGAGATTCCATAGTCGTGTAGCCTGGCTCCTGGATTGGTGTGACGGATCCACCACGAAGATAGACTGGGATGTGTCCCAACGGCGCGGGAATGGAAGTGTTGACGCCGGCCTGCGCATCCACCTTCTCGCCCGTATACCAGTCGTACCAACTCGTTCCATCGATAACGCCAGGGAACACACCGTTGACGGTTTCGACCTGGGGTTCTAAAACAGGAGTGACGAGTATATTTGGTCCGAGCATGAATTGGGTGCCTACGTCCGCGAGCTGCGGCTCGTTCGGAAATTCCCATGCCAAAGCACGCATGACAGTCGAACCGGTGGTGTGTGCTTCGTAAAACAGTGTATACATGTATGGAAGAAGTGTATACCGGATGTTCATAGCCGTCTTCGAAGCAGAGGCGACGCTAGCCCAACGGAAGGGCTCTTGCGATAGTGCAGATAGCGTGTTGTGGTTGCGATAGAAGGGGAAGAAGGCGGAAAGTTGCATCCAGCGTGAACATAGCTCATAATCAGTGTTCCCGTTGAACCCACTGCTAGGGTCAGAAGAGCTGAACTGAATACCTGGGAAGGGAAGTGCTTACCAAGTATCGACACCGAACATGGGGATGCCGTAGAGCGAGAACGATAGTGCTTGCGAGATGGAGAAATACATGTAGTACCATTTCGACGCATTATCTCCGCCCCAGTGTCCGGCCCATTTCCCAGAGCCGGTGGCCGTTGATCTCCCAATTATGAACGGTCGCTTCCCCGGGAAAACGGAGAGTAGGCCTTCGTACGTAGCGTTGAGGATCTGATGTCTATATTTGAGTTAGCCACGTAATTCCTTCCTTTTTTCGAGACCCTTCGCTTACCCAAAGATATTATGCACGTCGTACTCTTCTACTCCATTAGCATGCGTCGCATTCGGGCTAACGGCATGGACGGCTAAGTCTCCTTGGACGTTTTTGATGACAAAAGGAGGGTGGTTGACATTCCTTGCTCCTGGTGTCGGCGTAGTCTTGAGGTAACTTGTGCTGCTTGGTTGCGGTGCAGCTGTTGCACTGTTTTGGGCGTCTTGTGAGCTACTCGCGGAACTTGCCGAGGCCGCTTCGGTGGCATTTGTGACATTGAAGCCCTCGGGAAATGAGTAGATTCGATTGCCTTGTTCTCCAGGGAGACTGAAAGGCGGATGCACTGGATTCAAAGTAATGTTTCCAGTGCCACAGGATCCAACGCAGAAAGAGGAGACTTCAGACATATCGATCCAGATGCCCGAGAATGGAACTTCTTTGTACCACTCAACGAGCTCCTTCACCCACCATGTTTGGCCGTTGGCGGAAATAAAATCGGGGAAAAATGTGTATCCTGGCCAGACAGCACCAATCTGATGAAGATAGTCAGCAGGTGAGGAGTCGATGTTACGGAAAATGCACTTACGTATTGACTCCCGTCTGGGTTGGTCATGAAGGACCCTGACTCATTCCCGCGTCTATACGTGTCGTACGCGTCGGATGTATTCAGAGGATTTGGAATGTAGATCGCCGAGTCTACGATGGGAACGAAATGCTGATTTTTGCTGTGGATGTAGTCAAAGAACTCTTTCACGCCTGACAGTGGGAATGACACCGGGTCCAGAGTGAAGTCGCGGTACTGGTCCATGTAGTCAATATCAGTCCAAATAGTCTCTAATGGGATGTCGAATGCCCTGAATGTATCAACAATATCTCGTAGCTCGGTCCAATTGTGGTAGCCCCAACGGCATTGATGATATCCAAAAGACCAGTATTGCTGTAGAGCGGGAAGAGCATCGAAAGATTTGAGGTATTGCTTCGTGACCTCTGGCTGCGTTGGTCCATCGTAGAAGAACAGATCAATGCTGCCTCCGATAGTACGCCATGTGATCCGGTCGCTAGATAGTTTGGGTTCTTGCCCATGAAGATTTCTGAGATACACACCGTGAGAGTGGGACCCAAATGAAGATCCTCCATTCCCGGCACCATTCGACCCGTTGGTTGGGTGGCCTCCGTTCGGATACTGGTGCTTGGATACATGACCCCGCTCATCGAGTTCACTTCTTTTAACTAGCTTTCTTTGACCCCTTGTGTCGGTTTCAAAGTACCTAGTCTCAAGATAGAACGGTTGGCTACCGTATATGTTATCGTCAATTGGATCGCCTGCATCTGCAGCATAAATCGTAGCAGATAAGTTGCGATTGAGTCTGAAGTCATGAATGCGTTCACCGAGTCCATATACTAGCGATATGAGTTAACAACAGGGTAGACAGAATGTGATTTTTACGAGTCAATAGCCAATTGCCTGAACGCTTGGATGTGGTAATGTAGCACAGGGGTACTTACGATTGTAGTCTTCCGGGAGGTGAGAGACAAATTCAATGAACTGGTCTTCATAAACCAGTTTGGTGTTCTCGGACGAAAATATCACATCACCCGTAGAGTGTCTTGTGACGCTGAACCAAAACGAAGGTTCGTCATCCCCTGTGCATGCGTCAGTAGTAGATCGTTTAAGCCACAAGCACTGTCATACAATCGAATTTAAGATCAATATCTCCGGCAGTTGAATCCGCCTTTGGTCGTGGGATCAGGTCTTCTGGGACTATATACCAAGACGAGTTTGATGCATCCTACCAAAATTAGCTCCTGTCATGTGACTCAAACGGAGAGAAGTTAGAGACTGACAATGTTGACAGGACTGATGTTGATGGCAAGGCGGTTAGCACTCTGATATTCGACTTTCAAGCTCAAGACCTCGATATCGTTACCGTACACATTGCACGGTGCACCGGCAAGCGTGAGAACGGCGGTTAAGCCGCTGTCACTCTCTTTGACTTGTGAAGCCTTGTATCCCGGGCAAACAGCCTGAGCGTCGACAGCTGCGGGGTCATTGACGTTCGGCAAGAGGTTCGCTCCTACATCAACTGAAGCAGGCATCGTGAAAACATCGCGAAATGTGGCGGGAGAGCCGCCAATCGTTACCGTGTTGACTGTTGGCGAAGGACGCGGTGCAGCAGATGGCCCAGCACCGTCTGCTGAATTCACCGACTGCTGCGCCAGTGCCAACGCTTGAAGAGAAAAAAATGAGAACGACAATTTGAAGAAATCTGAGGGAGCCATGGTGGGCTAGAGCTTGCGCTCTTGAATATCGGACTGCTCAAGAAAAGAGAAATTAGAGCCTCGAGACGTACGGAGAGGATGCCTTGTTATAATCGAGTCCAAAACTATAGGGAAGTCCCATTTACCTGTCCTAGGGAGATTGTGGGATAATATAAATGTTTGCGTTCACACTACCGAGTCATTATGGCAGGCCACAGGCTTACGCAGGGTTCCAAGGTCCCCGCAATAAGCAACAAAGCCAGTTGACGATGAGCCAGGAATGCGGACAGGGCGGAGGCAGCAGAGCGCATAAGCGAGTAAGCTGGGCGACCTCAACGCGTACTCGTAGCGTGCAAGTCACACCGCGGTGGGAAACACGGGACGATTCCACACTTGCGGGTGCGACCATCGGGGTTCCGGTTGTCGTCAATGGCTGGTGGATGCAGTAGAGCTGCAGCGGTAGAGCTTACCGATGAGGGTACGTTGAGTGGCGGCGACGTTAGAATGCAGTACATTGCTGCCGCGGCTCCACCATGCATGTCTTGGTTGTCCACAGGATGAGGAGGTGCAGATTGTATGTAGAGTGATGATCCCATTGATGCTCCTCGGGAGGATATTAGCTTTGTATTGGTTCCATCTCGGAGGACTTTTGAATGCGAAGTCGCATTTGGCGTGCGGGAAGGAAGGAGGCTTGCTCAACCGATGACGGAAGGCTTGATGTGGGGTGATCCCCACGCCGCCGCTCGAGCTGAATAGCGATACTTCGCAGAACCGCAAAAGCATGTGAATTGAAAGCTCTATGCCGATGCCTGCATTGCATCTTGACTTGCTGGCTTTAGAAGTGAGCAGTCCTCCCGTCCACAGCAAGCAACACTGCATTTCATGTTACAATGTGAAAGTTGCAAGCCGGTCTTCGTATTATGTTGACAGTTCGTACAAGCGACGACGAAACGCTGGAAGGTAGCAGCTGCACCCCGCGATGAGGCTTTTCAAGCTCAAGCTAAAGCTTCGCGTTTGCAAGGTGTGATAGACCTTCCGAGGGGGCTACCGAGAGAGCTCAACGATTGGCAGGATGTCGGAATGAAGTCCTTCACCATTAGCGCGAACCGCGGGCTGCGCATAACATCATTCCGTGATCCCCGTCTGGTGCCGTCGTTGCGCTTCTGCAAGCACAAGAACCTCTTTGGACTGGTGCACGTACGGAGAGATCCCCGGAACAGGACGAGGGTGACACTTGTCGAAGATGGACACCAGACAAGCTGCACGGGACCACTTTGTGCAATGGTTTCCAGTCGCCACCAAATAACCCGCAAATAGACACATGTCTGAAGAACTTGTGTTATATTGTAGTCATAGATGCCTATGTCTCCGGGTAGTCGTGGAGCATTGACACTGTAGCCATGCTGCATGGTGATGTAGGTTTAACCCCGCCATGTTGCTTCATGTTAACATTGTGAAGGATGCTGCAATCACATGCGCGTGAGGGTCTGGCGACACAAGGTGGGCCGTGTTACCTCAGGATGCATCGGTAAACCAGGCTTGTCTCGAGCTACCACCTCTTGACCACACTACTGATGTCCAAACAGAACATATGCCACGTTAATGACAAACATAGCCAGAAAAACGGAGCGGGAGCTGGACCACATCCTGATCTTCAATTCTCAGGGATTCATCCGTGCCGCTTCTACCTCTTCAAGTCAGAGCCTTCCCTTCATCTTTGTCTCCCAGTGTCGCTACCCTGCAACTCGGCTATTTCAGTAGCATGCAACTCCACCGGCGGATGCCTTGTCGGCAACTCCTGCACCTGTCCGGTCGCCTGATACAGCTCCTTCCTATCGTCCTTGTAGGATGAAGGAGCCGCAAGTTCATACGCTTGAGTGCCTTTCTTCCGCCGTATGAAGAACCACCACACGCCAACAATGCATGTTATAAGTAGCGCGGCTCCTCCTATGCCGATGCCTACTGCTGCGCCGGTACTGAGACCGCCAGATGATTCTTGTGTGGGTGCGCTTGTGGCGGACGAGGTCGGTGATGCCGTTGCAGAAAACGAAGTTATCGAGGAAGAGGAGGTTGTCGACGTGAGGTCGGAAGCCGAGAACGTGCTGAAAAACGTAGGTTCGCTCTCCGTCACGCAACACGTCCTGCATGTCTTGTTCGCGCACCTATCCTCGCAGGCACATAGTCAGTGAAGTCAGAACAGTGGGGCCAGATGCGAAGTGTCCATGTCTTAGACGTAGCGGCTTCGCACCGAGAAGTATCGTACACCCAATCGCGGTCGCAGTCATTTTCGTTGCTGCACGAGTCGCCTAGACAGTGCCCCTCCCAAGTACACACCGCTTCGGTCGCACTGCTGGTTCGCGATGCCGTGCGCGTCTGTTTTGTGAGCGAGGTAACGGTTGAAGACATTAATGTGTGCCAAGGAAGGACTCGAAGGTCCTTCTAACCTCGAAGTGCGTCGCGCAAGAAAGAGGACCGCTACGGGCGAAGCTTTTAGTGTGTGGGAGTCAAGATCGCAGAAGGCTGAGGTCTTGGAGTTAGCAGTTGAGGATTGCGGGCTGCAGGTGGTAGCCGCATTGCCCAATTGACATCTGGAAACGATGCTCTATCGACCTACCACTCTTGGACGCACGGGCGAAAACATGGTAAGGCTATTAGGCAGCATTTGCATGTCTCCCGTTCTCGGTAATTGTTATATGTTATGTTGAGTGACTGTTGATGCTGTAGCACTATCTGATAGCCATCTGGAAGCCTGCACTTCCCTAAGCCAAGCACTGCGACGACGGCTCATAGATTCTAGCTACCGCTGTGCTGGGTGACTAGACGATATGCGCAAGAGTCAGCGAAACGCTGTTCCAACCGAGCCAGCATTTACGTATTTCGTCTCGCTTCCAGCCACTCCGTGACATCTTTTGTGTTTTGGTCTGGGGAAAGACAGGATACCAGACGTTGACGATCTACCCTTCCTCGATTGCTAGCGCAAGCCTCTTCACAAGGCTTTTCCCTTCTACCCTGCCACTCAAACACCGGCAGTTTTAGTGCTATCGCAAACTCCAATGTCTCGTCCGAACAGCAGATCGTGTGGCAGATGTAACCGCTCTCGTGCTTCCTTTTGATAAACCGTATTGATGCTCTACTCTAAGCTGCCGCAGCTTGTCTGTCTCGTCGCAGAAGGAGCAAGCCTGGGAGGTACATCCCCGAGCACCAAGTATAGCGTTCCATCCTGAGGGACGGGCAGGCGAGTATGGAATCGTGTACCTGCATTAGTCAGTAGTTCATCGACGACTGCTGTGCCACCCAACCAGACTGACGCGCCGTATCTGGGGCAATGGAGCCTACGTGCGAACAACGTGTTGTGCTTCAAATAGTCTACCGGTACTAGCAAGCCCTCTTGACGTGCGTCGTGCAGCTTTTGAAGGTGGAGCGGGAAGCATGCGGAGCTCGAGCGGAACCAATTGCCGAGCACGCGTTGCACATTAGTGAACGATGACGTCAAGACGATGGCCAATGACAACCACTCAAAGATGCAGCTGTCAGCAGGCGGGGTGCTTGCAAGGGAAGCTGTAGATGTCGTGCAATCGCTCTCCAGCTCGCTCGCTCTCTTTCATGCAGTCGATACGCTTGCTCTCACCTTTCCGAAGCTCCTACAGGCTCCACACAACGTTACGACCTCACTGCAAAACAGCTACCTTCACAACCACCACCAAACCGATGGCGCAAGAATACAAGGTCAAGGGGCTTTCTTCGTTGGATCTGAAGAATGGTGACAAGCAAGAGGTTGAAATAGAGGGTGTCGAAGGCGGAAAGGCTTTGATACTCAAGATCCAGGACAAAATACATGCCACCGGGGCAAATTGTACACATTACGGTGCACCTCTGGCAAAGGGTGTACTTACGCCGGAAGGACGACTGACGTGTCCATGGCACGGCGGTAGGTTTAGCATTGCCTTCTGAATGCCTGAGCTAACGCCTGTCAGCTTGCTTCAACGTCTCCACGGGAGATGTGGAAGATGCACCCGCACTTGACCCGCTCTCCAAGTATGAAGTGTTCGAGAAGGGCGGTGCTGTCTACATCAAGGCCGACGAGGACGTCATCAAAGCGAACAGGCGATTCTTGAACCTTAAGTGCTCGGCCTCGAATGACCAGAAAGTGTTGGTCATCGGAGGGTAGGTCATGCAATAGCAATGGTCGTAATGCACTAACTCTGGCGCACAGTGGTTCCGGAACCCTCGGCGCAGTCGAAGGTCTGCGTGGGGGAGGATACAAAGGCGCCATCACCGTACTATCAAAGGAGGGTTATCGCCCCATCGACCGTACCAAGCTGTCCAAAGCATTGCTTGCAGACCTGTCCAAAGCCGCCTGGAGACAACCAGACTTTTACAAAGATGCCTCGATCGACATTGTGCAAGCAGAGGTGAGCAGTGTAGACTTCTCCGCCAAGAAGGTGTTCACCAAAGGTGGGGAAACATACGAGTACACAAAGCTGGTGCTGGCAACTGGAGGAACGCCCCGATGGCTACCATCCGAAGGCTTGAAAGGAGATCTGGGTAACGTGTTCATTCTACGAGCGTTGCCCGATGCGCAGAACATCGTAAAGGCTGTTGGTGACAACGGCAAGAAGATTGTTGTTGTGGGTAGTTCCTTTATCGGCATGGAAGTGGGAAATTGCTTGGCCGGTATGAAGAACGACGTTACAATCGTGGGCATGGAAGAAGGTAAGCCAACTTGGCACTTTGGAAGAAAGTGCCATTGCTGACTTTGTAGCTCCCATGGAACGCGTCATGGGCAAGAAGGTCGGCGAGATCTTCCGAGGCCTCCTCGAGAAGAACGGGGTCAAGTTCAAGATGGGAGCTAGTGTTGACAAGGCCACGCCCTCGACAAATGACTCATCGAAAGTAGGGGCCGTCCTCCTCAAGGATGGTACCGCTCTGGAAGCCGACATCGTGATAGAGGGTGTTGGTGTTGCACCGGCCACAGAGTACCTCAAGGACAACTCGGCAGTGCAGCTGGAGAAGGATGGCTCGATATTAACCAATGAGGCATTCGAGGTTAAGGGCTTGAAGGACGTCTTCGCCATTGGTGACATTGCGACCTACCCTTACCACGGACCTGGCGGTAACGGTTCCCCAGTTCGTATTGAGCATTGGAACGTTGCACAGAACGCTGGCCGATCTGTGGCCAATACCATCAACAACCCAGGCTCGAAGCCCAAGCCGTTTATCCCCGTTTTCTGGTCAGCACTCGGCTCCCAGTTACGGTACTGCGGAAACACGGTCGGCGGTTACGACGACGTGATCATTTCAGGAGACACAAAGCAACCCTCTTTTGTGGCTTACTACACCAAAGGCGAAGAAGTGGTTGCTGTCTCCTCTATGGGCAAGGATCCGTACATGACCCAAGCCGCAGAGCTGATGCGAAGAAGCAAGATGCCCAAGAAGAGTGAGCTTCAGAAGGGTGTTGATATTCTCGAGATCGGCATCCCCTCGGAGATCAAGATCTAGGAGAACGTTGTTTCTACCAGGATGGTTTGGCAACAAGCAGGGTAGTGACTCCGGGGGAAAGAGCTTTGCTTCTTTGCCGCAAAAGATTCAATGCAATGGAAATTTAATGACATCAACCCTCAATGCTTTTGACCTAGATGGCCTCCCCTTGCGAGTGATGCCCGCAAGTGAACTCACGATAGACGATAGCGCCAAAACTAGACAGGCACTGGCAAGCCGGGCGGGAAAGTGGAACCGGCCGGGTGGTCATCACTAGCCGTCCAGCTTAATTTCCGAATCCACTTGCCCAGGGCTGGGCTAAAAACGCAAGGTAAGAATGGAACCTCTCGCCACAAGGCATTGCATCCCGTCCTTGCGACTGACGAGAGACGACCTTTGGATATCTCCAGGCCTCCATCGCAAGGACGAAGAGAAGAT
Source organism: Karstenula rhodostoma CBS 690.94 (assembly GCA_010093485.1). Classification (NCBI taxonomy): domain Eukaryota; kingdom Fungi; phylum Ascomycota; class Dothideomycetes; order Pleosporales; family Didymosphaeriaceae; genus Karstenula; species Karstenula rhodostoma. The sequence goes on from MU001493.1 coordinate 1,667,690, forward strand.
GCGAGTCATCGGCTGCGGGCGCTGATTGGCGTTGCTTGGCGGAGCGGAAGCAGATGCAGGGCGGATCCCTTGCAGACGGAGAGAGCCATGGGCGGAGGGCGGGTGTTTACAGCGCGAGCGCAGAACGCGTTGTTGACGGCTCCCTGGTGCGGAATAGGGCAGGGCAAGAGCTTCCCACGTCATCGCCCAACAGCGAGCGATGCTTATTACCTACTTCTAACATGTAGCGTTGTTTACATCGCGACGCGTCCCTTTTCACGGCATGGGTTGGCGATGGGCCCAGGAACAGCTCGACGGGCGCAACGGCGGTGGATTGATCATTGAGCTGTCCGTCGGCTCTACTCGTGGCAGCTGGCGCAGTTTGGACTTGATCTCAAGTGTTGCTGCGACCCTGCGATGAACTCGGCCTACGCAGTACGACGATGGTGTCGAGGGAGCTCGGTCGGTGCAGCCATACGCGACGGGTGATGAACGCATGGCAAGCAATTTGCGCCATCCCGTTCCTATCCCGGCGTGTCGACTTGAAACATGGCAGCCCCTGCGTGTCCCCAGAAAGGGAGAGACTGCAGCCAGGACTGGAGCGCAGGGCGCCGGGCGCTGGGCGCTGGGCGTCTGCCGGCGGCGTGGTGAGGAGCATGGCAGATGCATGCGCAGAACGGGCGTGAGGAGGCAGATATGCTCGCCCACGAAGACGGCGTGCCGCTGCACGTCGCGTCCAGGCACGGCCCAGCCCAGACTGTCGCGGTACGACATGTTGGACAATGGACATTCTGAATATATCCTGTCCCCGGGCCCTGTGTAATGCCGGTGCTCTCCTTTTGAAGAACCGAGATTAGAGGCCTCCCAGCCGCGCCTGCTTCCTTCACCACTGCCAGTGCCTTGTCCAACCTCAGCAGCTCGCCGTCACAAGGCCTTCGGACCTCCGTCGTCGTCGTCGCCGCCGCCAACGCTGGACTCGGCGCCCTGCCGTTCGTTGCACGCCAGCCCTCGCAGACGCTGCGCGACCAGCCCGCTCGCTCTCGCATCCGCCGTGCATGTGAGGCACGCCAGAGCATCCACAACGCGCCGTGCCCGAGCGCCCCTCTCGCCTACCTGCGCGCTGCCGCCGCCAATTCCCTCGACCGCCCGTCCGCTGCCCGCTGCCTGCCCGCTGCCCATCCATTGCCGCGCGCAGAGCCCTGAGCAGCAGTGAGCACCTCTCGTGCTGCCGCCCGCCTGGCCTGCGTCGACGCGCCTCCTCAGCGACGCTGCTGTTCCTGAAAGAATCGCTAGCCCCATTGGTGAGCCGTCACCGCAGCAGGCACGACACGCCGCTTCCCCTTATCCATGTCTGCAATCGCAAACCGACCCTACCCGCCACAGTCACAGTCACAGTCGCCGCATTCGCAGCAGTATTACGCCTCCCAGCCGCCAGCATCACCAGACTCGAGGAAGCCCTCGCGAAATGGGATCGTCGCACCAACAACACCCCAGGCTCACAACTCCCCCCAACCTGCAGCAGGCTCGACCCTGAACACCCCGCGCGCCCCGTCCGCACACTCGCCCTCGCAGCCATCACCCCAGATGGCCACCGCCGCCATCACCACTGCTGGCGCCCCCATGCCACCGCCGCGCACGTCCTCGCACCGCAACCCGGCCAGCCCGTCGACCCCCCGAGCTGCGCAAGACGCGTCCCAGTCGCGCAGGAAAGGCAAGGACAACCCGCATCAGCAAGGGGGCGCCAGCAGATCGCGGCCCTCTCCATCGCAGCCATCACACAGCCGCTCCGCGTCCGCTGTCGGCCAACCCCCAATCGGCACGAATCTGCCCCGTGAAGAAAGCACCGTCATCAATAGGCTAGTGGTGGCAGACCCCCAAGAAGACATTGCCCGAGAGCAGGCGAGGCAAGCTGAAGCAATACCCACGACATCTGGAGCAGGCATTACGCCAATCACAGGCCTTGGTCTGGTAGGCAGCGAGGGTGTTGACGATGGAGGCCGAGGCGCAGGAAGGAGTCGCCAGGACCATTCCACCAGCTCTGCGAAGCGCTCGCGGTTCGGCAACTATATCCTAGGACAGACGCTCGGCGAGGGCGAGTTTGGCAAGGTCAAAATGGGTTGGAAAAAAGACAGCAGTGTCGAAGTGGCTATCAAGCTCATAAGAAGAGAAACCCTGGGCAGCAACGCGAACCGCTTGCAGAAGATCTACCGCGAGATCCACATCCTTCGCGGTCTTGAGCATCCGAACATTGTGCGCCTGCACGAGATGGTGGAGACGGAGCGCCATATCGGTATCATATTAGAGTATGCGTCTGGCGGGGAACTGTTTGACTACATCCTCAACCACAGATATCTCAAGGACAATGCGGCGCGCAGACTGTTCGCGCAACTCATCTCCGGTGTCGGCTACTTGCACAAGAGGGGCATCGTCCACCGAGATCTGAAGCTTGAAAACTTGCTCCTCGACCGCAATAGGAATATCATCATTACGGATTTCGGATTCGCCAATACTTTTGATCCCAACGACGAGCTTGGCGAGGACATTGAGTTCAACCTAGGTAATAAGGATTACATCAAGGCAATGGGATTGGAAGGCACCGATGGAGCACGCCGGGGCGATCTCATGCAGACCAGCTGTGGCAGTCCGTGTTACGCAGCGCCCGAGCTGGTGGTCAGCGACTCGCTGTATACTGGTCGAAAAGTGGACGTATGGAGTTGCGGTGTGATCTTGGTACGTACTGATTCAATGGCATCGGCTATACACAGAACCTAACATGTTGCAGTACGCCATGCTTGCCGGTTATCTACCCTTTGACGATGACCCAGCCAACCCCGAGGGCGACAACATCAACCTTTTATACAAGTATATCGTGTCTACCCCACTTACCTTTCCTGAGTATGTCACGCCGCATGCTCGAGATCTTCTGAAACGTATTCTTGTACCCGACCCACGCAAACGCGCAGACCTGTTCGAAGTCGCTAGGCACAGCTGGCTCAGCGATTATGCGCATGTAGTGAGCTTTATTACCTCGAGCACGACCACCTCCAACGACGCCCAAAAAGCTCCTACTGCAAACAGTATGTTTAAGATTCGTCGGACTTCGAGCGACAGTATGCTAATCTGCCTCAGAAGATCCGCTCGAGGCTCCTCCAGCTCTCGCAAGAAGCGCTTCGGTACGCGAACCAGGGAAACCTCATACAGCCGTCACGCCCGTCGGCGGTCTCACCGCCAAACGTGATCAAATCAACTCACAAACGTCTGACAAGACCAAGAAAGACAACAAGCGCCGAACCGTGCAAGTCGAGTATGTGGCTCCTCAGTCACAAACTGCACGTGGTGAAACATCACCGCCAACTGCTCCCGCAACGTCTTCCAAATCCCGTGTCAAGGACGCTGGGCCCACGGAGATTTCCGCCACGGATGGCTACAATGCTCGTCGGTCAACTACAACCAACAATATGGCCGACCCACCACGACCAGGACGCGAACCCCAAAGATCGGTCTCGGATTATACAGCATTCGGTACAGTGCCTGCAACATCTGCAACGCGTCCTTCAACAGGCGGAACATTGGGCGCAAATTCACGCTTGCCTTCACGAGGGAACTCGTACAGCCAGCCCGCTACTGCGACTGTTGCTCAAACCAACGTGGAAGGCCGGTTTTCCCAGCCCAAGGGCAAACAGTACTCAATTTCTGGACCGATAACGCAGGGCGGCGACGCAGGTATGGGTCAGCCCAGCATTGGACAGCCCAGCACCCAACGAGTGCAATCATTGCAAACAGAGCATAAAGGACACAAACGTTCGAACACGGTTAGTGAGACCCTAGGCAGGGTGACGTCGATGTTTTCGAGCCGTCAACCGTCCTATTCGCAAGATCCCAAAGGCTCGTCCATCTCCCAAAACTCGAACTACGCGCACGAGAACAGGCCGCAAAGATCATATCCACCCACTTCCATGCCTGGACCTATTGCTAACGAGGCGTTTCCCCGACAGAGCAATGAATCCAGCAGACGAACATCGTTTGGGTTCTCACGCAAAAGTACGAATGACTCCCATAATACGGGCAAGGCGGGACGAAGATTTTCTCTGTTGCCGAGTTCCTTGTCGAAAACCTTTGGCTCCGGGCACCGCGAGAGCATGCCGGCCCAGCCACATTCGGAGCGCCGCGGCTCTACAGCTGCGACGGGGAGACCAAGAGCTGGCTCTCGTCCGGGCGGCATGGCCTTTGGGCGTGGGAACGAATCCCGGTCTCCTAGTCAGAGCACCACGGGAAGTAACGTTCCAGGCTTCTATGATGGACCGCACGATAGCAGGCGCGCGGTTCCTGCATCCGCTCCCCCAAACCAAACTCAGTTCGACTATGCATCGCCCGTTGGCGACGATAAGTTCCCTGGTCCTCAAGAACTGCATCCTACTGCACACCGACCGTATCGTCATCATACAAACGACTCGGAAGCAAGCGACGGAGTCGCTCGGGGTCAACACAGGCCGCAGTATCCGTCCGGCATGGGCAGTGATGGACCGGAAGAAAGACAGAGGAAAGGCGTGCTGCAGAAGAGCAGGAAGTTCGCGGATGCGTACGATGAGAGTGCAGGCAACAAGGGGTCGAGTGGAAGCTCAAAGCGAGTAATGGATTTTTTCCGAAGAATGGGCAGACAGCGGGGTAAGGAGGACCGGTGACTCAGTAGCGAGAAGTGAAGAGCTGAAATTGGCTCTATTTTTTGCCAACATAGTTTGTCTACGGACACGATGCGGGCGTGTGTGCCGCGATGAAGAGCAGGGCCACTACGGATGAAGCATACCGGTGCAGTAACACTATCTGCATGGGATACATGAGGAAGCGCCATGGTGTCCTAATACTGCATCCGATCGGCGTTCTTGCGGCTTGAGGGTTTTATTATGTTCCAGCTTAAGGAGATCTTTGGGAAGAGCGTGGACAGGGGCGTCGGCAGACGTTGTAATTTCTATTGTGTGGTTCAATTCTTCGGCGAGAACATACTAGGAGGCGCGATCGGTGAGGGCATTGGCAATTGAGGGGATGGACGCAATGCAGATAGTGTAGGATGCAGGAATCGATTGCTTGAATGGGAATTCTTTTCGTTTGTCCTTAACATGATCCATTCTTACAACCATTGATGACAGGTTGATGCACCCAAAACTTATAAAATAACATGCGCATAGGGTTCACCTCTTAAATAAGTATGCCTAAGCCCCTAAACCGAAGAGACCCTAGACGCGGGCGTGGGCTCGCTGTTGACGCAGGAAGGGTCCAAGCTCCACTAACAAGGTCCACACGCCGACGTCACAAGGTTAGCCTGCATCTGCGTCCTGAGCTCCCCACACACGTTTTCCCCACGACATACATCCCTTATCTGAGTGCCACATTGGTATCCCAGCAACTGCAGAAGAAGAAGAAGAAGAAGTGCGATACCAATCGAAGTGAAGTCGCGATCATGTTACGCTGGTAAGCGCGACCTGAATTCAGGGAGAACGATACGAGGTATAGAGCAAGGATGCTGATTGTCGATTCCACAGGTACCAGGCAAAGCTCAAAAGCGCACCTCTGCTTACCCAAAGTATAACTACAGCGGTACGATAACACCTTTCTCTTATATCATCCATCGCAATCCGCGCTCGAACCAGCGCCCACCTTCCTCCACATGGATCCGAGACGGACAGTGTCGTGGAGATCTGGGCTTGTATCGAAGACATAAGCAGAGAAACGTTGCTGACGAGCGAGACGGTTAGGTTCTCTTCGCTACTGGCGACGTAATCGCCCAACAAGCCGTCGAGAAAAAGGGTCTCGATAAACATGAACTCGCAAGGACAGGGCGCATGTTTGCGTACGGTGGCAGTACGTTTCCGCATATTCCTGCATCATCATCACCTCCCGCGGCGTTCTATTCATCGCCCGTATTTAACTACTCATCGCTGATTCTTCCCCACAGTCATCTTCGGCCCCGCAGCCACAAAATGGTACACCTTCCTTGCCAACCGCGTCTCCCTTTCCACCACCAACCGCACAATCGCCGCGCGCGTCGCCGCTGACCAATTCGTCTTCGCGCCCGTGAACATGACATGCTTCCTCTCCAGCATGGCCTACTTCGAGGGCAGCAGCGTAAAAGACAAGCTGAACAAGGCATGGGTGCCAGGCATGACAAACAATTTCTTGCTGTGGCCGTGGGTACAGGCTGTCAACTTCAAGTTCGTGCCGCTCGAGCACAGGGTCCTGGTTGTGAACTTTGTGGCCTTGGGCTGGAACTGCTACTTGAGCTACCTCAACTCCAGTGGTGGCGCGGAGAAGGGCACGGTAGATAGAATTGAAGCGATGGAGGGGAAGGCAGAGAGGGAATTGAAGAAAATGGAAGGGAAGGAATTCAAGAAATCGATTTGAAAGATTCGAAACGCGCAACGAAGCTTGATCTGGAATTGAGACTCGGATTGTTGGAGGATTGGCCTAGCATGGCTGGAAGAGCTACGTAGACACAGATATGGGGTATGTGGTGGTTGTGTATGCCGTGGACAGTTTGGGGTCCATCTCGGAATGATATCCTGCAATAGATGATTTGGCGGGCATTGTACATAGAACGGCTTTTACTATATATACTACTATCTACTCGTCGTTCCTGCGGTTCTCAACCCTCGGCTCTGCTTGATAGATTTCGTTCTACGACTCGTCTGTCATTCCATTCACCTTTACACTGACACGGTGATGCAGCATCATTCTCAAGATCGGCAGAAGGTAAGAACATTGATTTTATACAAAGGCCGTTCGGAACAAAAAGAAGTCAAAAGCTGAAAGCAGTACATGGGTGGTATATCAAGCAGAAGCGTCCTTCCAATCCAATCCAGGCTCTCGGGGTCGACCAGTGTTCCAGCTCGGGCCCAACTCCTTTACCCAGATCAAACCAAATCCATCAAGGCTGTTGCCTGTAGTGTCCAATCCTATCCAAATGAACGCCAATCGCTCTGATCCAGGCCTGGCTCTCTTGGGAGACCGGGCCAGAGCTATGCTTCGCGGAATGCACGCCGATCGTTTCGATTTTCAAGGTATAATGTGAACAAAACAAACAAATCATTCAAGGACAATCTTCGTCCATTAGCAAAAGCCAATCAGTCAATCTCCATCCGCTGCACTGGTGCTGGCCCACTCAAGCTCGGCATTTCGTTTGCGTAGCCCTTGCCCTCGCTGCCCCTGCCGACACTCTTCTCGTTGACAAACGGCTTCAGTCCCTTGTTGAAGTTGTGTGTGCAAATGCACGCCGTGATAATGGTGATGATAAGGAGCAGGATGGTTAGGACGGCGAAACTTGTCAGCGACTTTCGCGCAGGCTTGTAATCTTCGAGCCGCGCTGCATTAGCGGCGTACATACGGACAAGCTTGAACAGGAAGTAACCCAGGGCAATGAAGTAGATGACGATGACAACAATCATACCGGCCACGGATTCCCGGCGGACCCACCATGCGGCCAGGAAAAGCAGGACGAAGGTGATGACCAGTGCTGCCGCCGTGAGCCCAAGTTCTACGGTGGAGGTATTTTCGACGACGACAAGGAACTGGACCGTAAATGCAAGGAAGAAGAAGAAGTCGAACTTCAACAGCGCAATGTAAATCTGTGCATGTCAGTTAGTAATTGCGAGGGGTGGATGAGTGGATGATGAGCAAGGCGTACCTGGTAAGTGAGATAGCGCCTCTTCATACGCAAATCCGCGGAGATGTGCTTGTAGATGGTCCAGGCAAACTCATCGTACAGCTTCCAAGCAATGAAAGCAAAGACGACGGTAGCTACCGCCATCAAGATGGGAAGAGCAATGAGTTCGGCGCGAATCTCGGTCCACACAAACAGGTCGTCGAGCCCTTGGAGTTTCTTGAGCGCAGTGATGGCCTCGTCGATCTGGTCGAACTGGATTGCGGCGTAGATGAGGATACCGAGGTTATATATGACCAGGCCAATGACCTGGATAGTGTTCTTCTGGGCGAGTGCATCGTAGACTAGGGCAATCTGGTAGATGTAACCGAACATGAAGACGGCGAGATAGGTGGGGATTGTGCGCGACTCGTTGTGGTCGTCGACGTTCTCCTTGAGCGCATTCTGGAAGCGGGCGAAGACATAGCTGGGTGGGTCAGGTCAACAGGTGCGCAGCAGGGAGCAGGAGCAGACGTACGCTTCGAGGACGAGGGCGATGACGGCCTGGGTGACGGCGGTCAATAGGAAGGCCCAGGTCCACCTGGTGTTGGGGATGTACATTCTGCGCTTCCTTCTCGCGACGGGCGGCAGTTCTGTGGGGAAGCCCTCGCGGTGGTGGTAGCCGCCTGGCTGGGGCTGGAAGGGCTGGGGCTGAGAGTGCGGTGGGTAGTTGTAGTTGTGGTCGAGCGGCTGGCCTCCGAGGAGGGAAGTTCGTGCCTCGTGGTGAGAAATTTTGGCGGGAGGGACAGCCGGTGGACGGCTGAATGGGGTGGATCAAGTGGGTGCGCTGGCGTTGGGCGGGAGGAGCAGCGTGCGACTCTGCGCGGGGGGCGTGGGCGTGGGCGTGGGCGCGCGTGGACAGAGCGACCGGCGGCGATGTGAAGGCAGACAGGGCTGAGGCTGAGACGGGGGTGAGGCACAGGGTCGTCCGCTGGGCTGCAGTGGGTGGACCGTGGCAGTGCGCGACGCTGAAACGGATCGTGGTGCGCGTTGGGCTTCTGAAACGGCGTCTGGCCGCGAACGACAGCTGGGCGGAATGCTCGAGGGCGCGGCAGGGGCGGCGGGGAGCGAGCGGGCGGCGGGCGGCGGGAGCGAGGGCAGAGACAGGCGGCAGGCGACAGGCGACGGTTGCGCAAGGTGTTGTTTAACAATGGGCCTGCAGCGGAGGAGGAGAAGCAGGCCACGGGCTGCGGCTGGTGCGGTGCTGACCCCGTCCCCGTCGTGTCGTGTGGAGCTGGGCTGGGCTGAAAAGCGCCGGATAGCGGCCAACTAGAGACAGCACTACAGCAGCGTTCGCCCACTGCCGGTACCTGTTCCTGGCGGGCAAGACAAGCGCCGACGCGGTGCAGTCTGGGGGGGGAGGGAGGGGGGACAGTGGGAAAAAGGAGATGGATCTCAGCAGCAACAACGGCGCACGAGAAGAAGACCAGGCCGCTCCCAGCCAGCCTGTTTCGAGACCATCATCTCGCGTGACGGCGATGCTGACCTTGGCGCAAAAGCTTTCGTCCTCTGTCCCTGTCCTCTGTCCTGGCAGCGAGCACAGCCGCGCGAGAGGTTAAATTTAGGACCCCCCAGCCACACGCGCGGGAGCGGTGGGGACCTCCAGGGTGGACATGTCGTCAACCTACATGCAGAGCAGTCGAGCAACCTGGCTGACGCCGTGCCCGGCTTTTGTTATGCCGTGCTGCCTTCGTTTCACGCTCGTCTCTCTAGACTACCCCGCGCCCATGTTTCCTTCAAACACGGTGCCGCATGACCGTGCGAGCATCGCAATCCTCGACAGTTCCGAGTCCGCTCGAGCACCCTCCTGTTCCGGACCAGCTTCAGGTCTATTAGCTTCACACATGGCCCAGCCAGAACTTCGCTGTTGATCATCCACGCCAAGTGGCAACGATGCATTCAAGGCACTTGTCATGTGTGCCATAAACTCAGGGAACAGTACTATCTGCAACCTTGCCCATCTGATGCGCTGTATAGAGCCATCAACCCCAACACTCCAATGCTATGGCCCCATCCGATACGCATACTGCTGCTGGCGCCCAGCTGAACTAGAGGCCTCTCACCCGTCAAACCCTTCTCGTATCCCAGCGTCGACTGCCAGATCGGCGTTGAGTCATGGGTATTTGGCACCAGCCGATCACTTCTCACCTCATCAATCGTCCCGTTGAAGCTGATTGTTGCGTTGCCCGTGAGTAGAGTGCCTTCCCCAAGTACTTCTCATTCGCGCACGTCCAACACATACTGGACCGAACTGATGTCCTGAATATCCTTAACGGGCCCGGTATCCATGTTTCCAGACGGCAAAATTTCCAGCCCGGCGTTCCAGAATTTCAAACTGAAAGCCAAAGGATTGGCAGCGTCGTGATCCTCCTGCACAATGTGCCCATTTGTCTGCGTCACAGCCAGAAGTGAGGCGTTATAGGATACAATGATGGGTCCTGGCGCAAATCTCCCACAATCTGCCTGCTGGAAAGTGTTATGCGGCTGCAGACGAATTGTCGTAGTGCCATTGTAGTACCTGTCAAGTGATCAGCACTAAAGTTGGAGGTTTCAGCAAGATGGTTTACGAGCCCGCCCAGCGGTACAAATAGTAAATCAACCCCGTAATGTTATCGGGCCTGAGGTTCGATAACGGATCCATGTCGACGTCGGAAGCGAGAACTCCCTGCAGCAGTGTGACCGGAAGCAGCCACGCCTTGCACCCCATCTTGAGGTGAAGCAGAGTGCGCTATCTTGCGCGCGTGATGGCAACGTACGAATCTGCACGCCGGTGTATATGCTATGCTGTCAACAACGCGGTGGAAAGCTGGCAGGTGCAAAGTGAATCGTATTGCATGGGATCTGGTGAGGGGAAGTATCGTGGCGACAGGCTCAGGCTGAGCGGCTTGATTGGGAAAGAATGCGTGAGACCCATGCGTGCCCGAGCTGGAGGTGACACAGAGCTTCGACTGGCAACGAAGCACGCATTGCACGTCGCGCGCATGGGGCTCTATTTATGGCTCTCGAGGTGACCCCGAATTGAACTTTGACGTGAATTCAACGTGTGTTTTGTAGGAGCCACGAAAGGTATACAGGCCGAAGCGTCCATCGCTAGCAAGCTCGGCAGCTCCGCCAACGGTGATGTAGGCCCTTCTACCAGTCGAGACGAAGACCACGAGTTTTGTTTGGCCCTGCGCACCTCCGAGAGCTGTGACTGACTGGAGAGATGTCGCTGAGCAAGGAATGGTGAGGTGGACCGCGAGCGAAGCGTACCTATGCGAGGACCAGCGAGGTACGTCAACACGGTCCAAAACACTAGTGGCACAGGCACCAAGGCTCCCAAAGCTCGGTCTTTTTCTCTCCGCGCGCATCACCACCATCACCACCATCGCATCCCTCGCAAACCACGCGAACTATACATCTCCATCGCCCAAAGGCCACGCATTCCGTGCTCTACGACCCAAACCCTCCCGCCATCGTGCAACACATCAACCGCCATAATGTCGTTCCTCTTCGGCCGCCAACCGCAGCTCTCCTCCGAGCAGAAGATTGCCCAGGCAGAAGCAGAAATCGACATGGTCTCGGACATGTACGCCCGGTACGTTCCACTCCCCCCATCTTCGCATCGTCGCCACTGTCAGCTGGGACACGCCGCTGACTTTCTCTGGTGGTCTAGTCTGGTCCAGTCCTGCAGCAAGAAGTGCCTCGACACCTCTTACCGCGAAGCCGATCTCAACAAGGGCGAATCCGTCTGCCTCGACCGCTGCGTCGCCAAGTTCTTCGAGGTCAACGTCAAGGTTAGCGAAAAAATGCAAGGCGAGGCCCAAGGGAAGGCTTCCGGTGGAGCCATGTTCGGTGGAGGCATGTAAACAAGTCAGCCCTATGGGCAGGGCGAAGCTGGATGCGCCAACAGACAACGCCAAGGGGGAGCGAGTGAGATTCGGTGGCCGTGGAGGTCAAGGAGACGGGGGGAAGAGAGAGCGCGAAGACTAATCACCGCTTCACGTACATGGCGCTCTACGGGTTATCTGGGTCGGGAATCGGCATTGTACAATAAATTTTATCGGATTGAGCAAGGTGCTCGGAGTGGTACGATATGCAAGATGCAAATGGTACTCAAACCATGAACCAACACCCGAATGCTTAAACCGGCAAGGAACAGGCTCGGACAGACTTGGTTGCGTGAGGCTTCGTCATCCACCGCAAACCATTTGAACCAATATCGAGATCTGCGCTTATTGTCGCGCTTTGCAACAAGGGCAGGTTTGAAAATCTCCTGCATGTGAGAAACAACGGTGCTACAGCCCATTCGTATCCAGTGTATGCTGAACAGAGCGCGCGATGCTCAAAACCTGCATTGTTAGTTTCCTCTTTTGACGTCAAGGCACAAGCAGCCCACTTACCTCCGTCATGCATCCTGAGGTCATCCTTCCATAACCTCTCGCTGTGGATTAGGCGTCGAACGCGAGGCCGTCGATGGAGACAATGGAAACGCAGAATCCCAGGCGTTGCGAAGCAGGTCCTTGATCAACTGCACAGTCTCCTCGTCAAGATCCCCTTCGCAAAGTTTGAAGAGTCTTCCCAGCTCAACTGCCGATCTCTGCATACTTAGCTCTGCCTGACGAGCACATTGCCTTGCCTGCGTAGCCGCAATCTGTGCGGTTTTACAAGCGTCAACAGAAGCGAGAAGAGCCTGTCTCGTTTGCACCGTTAGAATCAGTTCATCTAACATGCGAGCACGATGGATCAGGGCAGTACAGACCTGAGCGATTTCGAGGCCGCGTAGACGGACCGAAGATGTCTCGGGAAGCTGCGAAGCCTGATCCATAATCTTGTTAACGGTGGTCACTGCGTCCGGTGTAGTAGTTGCTGGAGGGGGCGGTCCGGCACTGGACGGTGGCACAGGCTGGGTATTGCCATCCTGCCCCTCGGGCACTGTGCGACGGGTCGTCTCCCCGTTTTCCCTCTGAGTGTGAAGACCGGGGAAGCTTTTGAACCGACCTCCAAACGCGCTTCCGAGAAGTGACGAACGCTTCGGTACTGCAGGTACAGGAGGAGTCTTTTCCTTCGTGTCTCGGAATGGAAGCATATTTCTGAGGCTTCGCTTGGGTTTGACTCCCTTCTCGCCAGTACTCTGGTTCCCACTTTTCCGCGAAGGCTTGCTGTCGTTCTTCGAATGAGTCTCTGAGTGTTCAGACTTCAGCTCACTTGACCGGCTGGGACTGTTTGCAGGCTTTCGCAATACGGCACGTTGGTTCAACATACTTGTGTTGCGCGAAGACGCCACCGTAGATCTGGCATAACCGGGCGAAGCTTCAGCGCGGGGGGGTGGCGGGCTTGGACGAGGGCCAGTATTGGATCGACTCGTGTTTGGAAATCTCTGTGGAGTAGCAAGGCGTTGATCGATGCTGGCGGACGCTACCATGGGTAGCTTCGGGGTGACCTTAAGAGAACGTTTTCGGACGGTAACGTTGCTCTTCTGGGTAGGAGTGCTCCAAGGTGAGTCAGACGTCGGTCGCAGTTCGCCAAGTGTAGAAAGCCGAGTGGCCGCACGTTCCGTGATAGTTTGATGTGTCCTTGACCTGCTAACACCAGCAGACAACCGCGACATTGTGCGGCTGGTGATTGTGCTGAGAGATCCTTGCCTCAACGTAGACTTGGTGGTGTTGTCTGGCAAAGGAGGCACTTTGCCAAGTAGAATACTGTCTGCCTCGTCGGAAATTCTAAGCAATGGGCCAGGCTCTGACTTCGATGAGTGATCCGAAATACGCTTGGTTCGATACCCCGGTTCTTCAACATGTGGTTCGTCATCATATATTGACGAGCCAGCCGCCTGGCTCCAAGATGACGCTGAGTGAGTTGAAGCACGGCGTAAGTTGGCATTGTGATAGGTGTCCATAGATTCGGACACGCCGTGTGCGTTGCTCATGCAGGTATCGCTCTCGCTAAGACTAGTCATACCAGAAGGGTTGTTGCCATCTGTATTCAGAAGAGGCCACTGGGCATCACCCGTTCTGGCTTCTCGACGTCGAGATGCAGCCGTGACTACGGTGTGGACCATCTGCGATTCATGTGATGTGACAGTAAGAGGAACATGGGCTCTTTTTGAGCTAAGTCGCGGTGGAACAACGACCTTCCTGGCGAGCGGACTCTCCAGAGCCCCCTCATCGGGTGTCGTGAGGGCGTGTATAATCATGTGCGGGGCGAGATCCTCTTCAGAGTCGGTCTGTGATGATTTCACACGAGGCAATGTTGATGAACCAGCCCTCCGTTCGTGACGACCCGTTGACAATCCATATGGATGATCTAAGGCACCAGTTGTTAGCTCATGTTGCTCAAAAAGCGACACGGATTCAGCGAGGGAAAAGCTGGGAGCTGTAGCATTAGCGGTATTAGTATCCTGGCTTCTTCCATCACCCTCCGAAGCAACGTTTTCCGGTGAGAGAGCTGGCCATTCCGCAGACGAAGGCGTGACTTCGATGTCAGCGTCGATCAAGGTGCGCTGTGCCCTGGGGGAGTTCAAGGGATTCATGACCTGTAGAGCTGGTGGGCTCGGGAGTGGCTTGTGTGCGTTCACAAGAGAGTCTCGCTCTGCGTTCTACGCGCCTGTCAGCATGGTGTTTCTATGGCTAACGGGGTAGGTGCTGACTTGGAGTATGGCAGAGCCAATGTCCATCGAAGTAGTTCCCTTAGTAAGATGAGTGTTTGCGGAACGCTGGGATGGAAGCAAGAATTCTGCTTGGTCGGGTGCAGCGATAACGGAACCAGGCGACTTTCGCGGGATTCGCGAACCGATCAAAGGCGACGTAGTCGTTGCTGGAGAGTCTGGGCGAGGAACGTATCTGGCGGACCTGGATACGCTGACTCGGAAAGGGTTACGGTTCTGCTGGCTGCTTTTCGATTTTGATGTGCGGTTTGGAAATGGCGGCGCTGGGCCAAGACTCCGAGGGTTCATGTTGAGATACTCGCGACCAAAGCCTTCAGCGCTCATACGGATGTATGGCCATGGATCGAGTAGATCGCGAGGGTGCGGGCTTACTGTTTCGAGGGGCGATGAAGCGGGAAGAAATAATCAGCGCGCGCGGAAACATAAGGAAGGAACGCGCTGTTATCGACAAACAAACGAACGGCGGGAGATTAGCGCGTTGAATCGCTGCCTCATTGTCCAAGGTTTAATCGAGGTGAATGACACGACCTCGCCGTGAGTTATAGGTCACCGAAGCAACGAAACACTCGAGGAAGGAGCGTCTGACCGCCTTCCTGTTCGACCGCCCCATGTCCGCACCCAGCCACATGATAGTATGGGAGAGTAGCATCTTCTCTCGAGATTTGGAGCGTGTATATATTCTCATGAATGGCGGTAGTCAACCAGACCAGTGGGTGAGCTGTATCCCTCGAGCTTAGTAATGCACCGGAAACTTCATCCACGTTTACCAGCGCCTGTATATCTCAATGGAGAAAAGAGGATATGCAGGCAAATAATCCGCAGTCAAAGAGCAAGGAAACGTGATTCTTGGACCGGACAAGCTAGTTTCCCTACATGACTGCCGAAACAAGAATCGCGGTGTATGTGCGCTCTAAGCGCTGTGTAGAGCCCCAAAGATGATGCGTGTTTTATGATCGGATTATTCCTTCATCTCTTAAGACAATTCGACGCCTCACACATAAATCGAGGGAGGAAAACATTACGCTGCGTCACCAGTGAGGTTCCCAGTTGAGAAGCAGCCGGACCATTACTAGATTATACCTCGTAAAATATTAGGGTGGGGATCCTCGCGACATGGTAGGTTTCTACAGTTGAACGCAATCGAAACCTGCGGTAGAGATTCGAGGAGGTAAGAGGATGGTTGTGATGTTGTCGAAGATCTAGCGCGCGGCGGCGGCACTAGTCGGCTTGTGCTCAAGCTTCGAAAATGCCACCTTAACACGCTCCATTCACACTATCTGCTTGCATTGATGAACTACAGCCTACTACAATGGCAAAAGACTACAAGCAGCTCAAGACACAACATGTCTCCGGACATGTGGGAAGCTCGCTCTCCGACATCAACAGTGTTTCCCTCTCAATGCCTGTACCGTAGATGACCCACCCTTTAATGCGCCCACCCAGACTGACTGTGAGTGTGATAGCTGACGATCCTTTTATGGTCGGTCCTCCAATCGCGTATGCGTCAGTTCACGCCATACACCGCGAGCGCTTTCTTCATCGATCTCCTACTGAGTTGCGGCATAACACTCGTGGCGACGACGGTGTACTCATCCTCGCTATGGCTTTTAAACACCTTATTGGTAGCACCAGTAGCTATGATATATCTCACCAACTCGAGGCCAACAATGCCTAGACAAAGGAGCGCACGTCCACCAAAGAATTCCGACGATGCAGAGCAAGCGAAGTTGGACTCGCTCCCGATCAAGCCCTTTCTCACGAACTATCGCGGGTCCATGATGGTCATAACGTGCATTGCTATCCTAGCTGTAGACTTTCGCATCTTTCCGCGTCGCTTTGCCAAGGTGGAGAACTGGGGGACATCGTTGATGGATATGGGAGTAGGATCATTCGTATTCACGAACGGGGTCGTATCCGTTCGATCGTCTTTGAAGACAGAGACAGGAAAGCTACCGTCTCTTCCTAAGAGGGTGTTTGCGTCCCTGAGACATGCGCTTCCACTGATTGTTCTGGGAACGGTCCGCCTGATATCAGTCAAAGGCCTTGACTATGCAGAGCATGTCACGGAATATGGCGTTCACTGGAACTTCTTCTTCACGCTTGGGTTCATTCCTCCCTTCGTCGCAATTTTCCAGTCGCTTTTCGCCCTCGTACCATCATATGCAGTTCTCTCCTGCGCTCTAGCTGGCATTTACGAGATCGCGCTCGATAACACCAACCTCAGTGCGTTCATCCTTACCGCTCAACGCACTGATCTCCTCTCCAAGAATCGAGAAGGTATTTTCTCCTTCTTCGGTTACCTGGCCATTTTCCTCGCAGGCCAGTCACTTGGGACCTATGCTCTCCCCCGGCAGGTGCCGCTCAACAAAGACGCTGCGATAACAACATGGCTTCGGCAGTCGATCCTAGGCAAACTCGTCCTTTCTTCCGTCCTTTGGACCGCGCTATTCCACCTTTCCATTAGCTACTATGGCCTCGGTCTGGGTGTCTCACGGCGTCTCGCAAACTTACCCTACTTTCTCTGGGTGTGTTCATTCAACACCTACCATATTGCGATATGTTGCGCCATCGAAACACTCATATTTCCCAACCTTCACAAAGCTGCGACAAGGGGAGAGGAGAAACAAAGGTGCCGGGAAGCAACAAGCCAAATCCTGCATGCTGTCAATCGGAATGGGTTAGCGGTGTTTCTGCTGGCAAATCTTCTTACAGGTCTCGTAAATTTGACGATGCCAACGCTGGACATGGGTGTGGTAAGTACTATGGCGGTATTGGTGGCATACATTACTTGTATAGCAGGGCTTGCTGTTTGGTTGGATCGAGCCGACGTTTCTATCAAGCTGTAGATATATGTATGTAGTACACAGACCGGTGCAGTATTATAGTGTCTCGATTTCTTCCTCCATGCCGCCTACAGTGTTGTTGTTCTATGATACAGCAGATACGATAGACGGTAATCAGTAACAGCCATGATAATGGTACGCGCGACGAGGCTCTTTTCAAATCATATACTCGCGAAACATACGTCCGAACGGTCCGCGGACATTCGTGTGGTGGGGACAGTCACGCGAAAACGCGTCAACACCGCGCCTGCCGTTAGCACAGACCCCACCTTCCTCGGCCACCAAGGCTTCCAACGCGCACCACTCCAGCTCCCTTTATAGCTTTCGTCTCATACTTTCCTTTTGCTCTAGAACAACCTAGTGCCGTCAATGTGCGCAGCCTCGCAATGTCAACGCCGCAAGCGAAGCGACGCCGGCTGAATGATGCTACCAAGACACTGCACAAGCCCTTCAAATCACCCTTCCGCACACCGCTCAAGCCAAACCTCGGCTCCGATCCGCCCTCTTCGGATCCCCCAGAGATCGGCACTCCCTCAGTGCCGACAGCATCGAACAGCAGCATCGTTCAGGAGCGCCCAGTTTCCTACCGGCCCAGCCCCGACCATTCGACTACAGACGTAGCAAAGCCGCTCCTGCAACGATCTAGCCTCCCGACACCTACGCGCCCACGGCCCTTGCAAAAGAAGGCGACGCCTTCCAAACCAGGTCTGAGGCGGGAGATTGTCGACCTTCGCAACGATATTCAGATACTTTCACAAGCGCATGCGCTCGCAACATCGTCGAAGGACAATGACCTACTCATTCTCGTCGAGCGTTGGCGTACAGCGAGTCGCGCTGCAGCCGAGGAGCTGTTCGCTACGACCCGCGATAGAGTGAACCGCATGGGTGGAGTAGGCGCCTGGAAAGATCGGGAAAGGGAGCAGAAAGAGTGGAAAATCAAGGCTGAGAGAGAAGAGATGGAGGCCGAAAGGGAGCGGCTCGAGGAGGCTAGGGATAATGGTGAAGTCAGTGAAGATGTATACGAGCAGTATACTAACGCAGGAATGGGCGCCGAGCAAGAAGAAAAAGAGACGTTCAAAGCTGCGGACGATGACGTGAGTTGACTGTCAAAGCTCGGTGTCAGGCAATTGTACTGATCATTTCGCAGTCTTTCACTATGGACATGATGTTGAAGACGCTCAACATAGATCTTAATCTGATCGGCTACAACAAGGAAGCGCAGCGATGGGACGGATGAAGCACTTTTGCGCAATATACCTCACCCAAAAAGGTTAAACACATGCACGCGCGTGCCCGGTGCATGTCTATTCCTTTTCCCGAATGCTACAACATAGCGTACCTACAGCTGAATAGGCTCACCCCCCACATATTTATGAAGTCATGGTCAGTTGCTTGGTCCCTCATCCCTAACGCTCGTCCACGTTGCAACTACGAGATGGATCTCATGTTTTCCGAAGCTTACCGCCTCACAGATATCGATGCGGTTTTACGAGTTCGGGGATATGAATACCCCCAGGGTATGGAGATAACAGTAACAGACTACATCATTTGTAAAATATCAGTCTACTGTAGCCAATTGTGACGTCATCACTGTATGTGTTCATACTTCTCCGCTAGTGCTT
Organism: Karstenula rhodostoma CBS 690.94; assembly: GCA_010093485.1. NCBI lineage: Eukaryota > Fungi > Ascomycota > Dothideomycetes > Pleosporales > Didymosphaeriaceae > Karstenula > Karstenula rhodostoma. The sequence goes on from MU001493.1 coordinate 1,686,470, forward strand.
AAACTTTTGTCAAAGTGTACACTTCAAAAATCCTGAGAATCACCGACTGCGAAATTCAGTATGCTCTTATTGATATTAGACATGTCCCTCAAGAACATGAACGTACTCGTCATGGGTGCCGGTATTGGTATTGGTGCCGCCATCACACGCCGTCTTGCACAAGAAGGCGCAAATCTCATCCTTTTGCTCACGCACCGAGCCCAAGCTGAAGTCCCTATATCAAGACATATACTCGAGAGTCGGCACCGACTCCATCAAGAATTCTACTACAGCTGTGGATGTCTCCAGTCGTGTAGAAATGACGAAGGCTATCAGCAAAGCGGTGAAGTAGAGCGGACCTATCGATGCACTCATCAATAATGCGGGTCTCGCCCTTGGGGCTCCTGCTGCTTTCTCAGACTTGAAGATCAGAGGCGTAGTTACAATGACGGGAACGAACATCAACGGATACATGCTCGCTACGTATGCTGTGCTCAACGACGGTGGCATGCGGGAGAGAGGCAAGGGAACACTATTGAAAGTAACGAGTACGACGGCATTGGATGACCCACCCTTTCCTGGCGAATCCATCTATCATGCCACCAGGCGCTTCCAGGAAGGCTTCACCGATGCTCTTCGGACATAGTTGGTAGGGACAGGCATTAAGGTTTGCGCTTTGCGACCGGGCGTTGTGGTTACGCATTTCCACGAGCAAAAGGTAGGTTTTGATAAGGGAGCTTACATTGGCTTCATGGAAGGTATGTTTGTGTCAGGACTATTGGTACACCATGAGTCCCAACGAACCAATACATGTAGGGTTTGAACTATTGCTTGCGAAAGATGTTACAGAGGTTGCTACGCGGATGCTGGTGGAGAAGAACGGATTTGTGCGAAAGCATTGGATGTCGTTGCCAGCGCGCAAAGGAGCTTGTCAGTACTTGATCGTGAATATAAGGGAAGGAACGTCATAAAATAATGACCTGGCTCGTCCGTTGCATAATATCTGAACGCTACAACCATGCGAAACCTAGGAGCGTACAGCTATCGACTGTCCTCTAGTGTAGGACGATAACGATATGAACGCACTCACCTTGTGCTGGTATCATGATAAGTGTTGGTTTCCAAAAGAACGACAGGATCGATCAAATCACGAGCTCATTCTCAACAACAATCTGCGGAACTATGGATAGCAGCTACAGTTGTTACCTTAGGCAAATGAGTTACTTGAAGTTGAGCTTGTTCGAACGTAGCGCTCGACTTGTGGAGGCACCTTCTCAACCAATCAGAGCAACCGCACTCGCCAAGCCAAGCTCGCCCTCCGTCACGACGCTGGGCACCTCACCTCAAGCTCCAGCAATCGACAGCTTACAACCGCGCCACCACGTATGTCAACGCCTTAATTCTCGGCTGTGGCACCCTAACACTTCCTCAGCATGTTCTCTCGGCGCATTGTCGCAGCCCGCCCGCTGGCCCACGCCGTCGCGCCCGCGCTCGCACGCCGACCACAGTTCATCCAACAAATCCGCACCGCCCTCACCGAAGCCGAACATGCGGAACTCGTCGATCCGAACATGGTACATTTCGCCCTGAGAAAAAGTGGGTGCGCGGGCGTGGATGAAAGCTGACAGAAGGCAGAACGGCGGCTACATCAACCCCCCGGCTGAGCTACGAAACACGCGCGACCCGTACGCCGACTGGTGGGACAAGCAAGACCGCCGCAACTATGGAGAACCCGTCCACGAGGATAACGACATCCAGGGCGCTCTCTCTCTACACGACTACAATCACTTCACGCCGGGCTGGGGAGGGGTTCTGTTCGGCACCTTTGTCGTGGCAGTGCTGGGGCTCTGTGGGGCAGTGAGTCTGATTTACCCGGACAAGATCAGTGTGCCGAAGCAGTATGAGGATGGATTGGAGGCAGAGCTTGGAGGGCCGAGGGCTGTAAGGGTGAGTCGTTCGGTCGTGTAATGGGAGCTGATGCTGTACTAACGTATACAGGCGAGGAAACATGGCGAGGACTTAAAGTAAGACAGGCGAGGACAACACAACAAGTATATAAAAATCGGAATCGGTTTCTTTTGTCTCGAGGATGTATACATCAATTCGGAATGTCTAACAATCTAAGATGCAGCTGTCCTATGATCTTCGTGTCGTCATCTTCTATTTATGAAGATTCCTAGAGTCAGCTCGAGAAGCTGCAAAGGCTCGTTGCGTGTGCTTCGCTGCTCGCATAGTCTAGATCATCCCAAGTATCTAGGCTCCAGATCCAACACCAATTGTATATCCGCCTTTGTCGTCGTGTCCAAACTCGTATATCATGTGCACAACCAAAACATGTTACACTGCTACTCGGATGGTCCGTAGATCTTTCGAATATCAAAGATGCCTAGAGTCTGGATTGATATAAATGTATCGCGGACTGTTCACCTATACCTCGCCCTCAAAAGATAATTGTTCTAGGTACCACTTGTCATCGCTGCACCTACCTCTCTCGTTCACCTAGCCTCGTGCACACTCTCTCCTAAGATATATCACCTCTAACGACATGATAAAAAAAGGCTAACAAAACATTATCTACCTGAAAATAGCAAAAGAAACAGTCGCAATGCCAGAATCAACGTAGGCGAAGCAACCATCCAGAAACCAACTTAGTGGTTTACTGTGTGGATCGAACAGGCGCTCTTAGGTTAATCTGGTAGCATTGGTTACCACATAATCGTAAGTCAGTCAGACTCCCTTACAACCATTGTGCCATGTGCCGCAGGCATCAAGCTCAGAGCGGATGTTGATGAATACCTCTTGAGTTGAGGCACTTATACGTCCGGTGAAGTGAAGGTGTGGTGGGGGTAGTCGCGAGCAAACGCTGAGGCAGGCGTGCTCTTTCCTTTGCAAAACGACTGCGATTAGGCAGCGGCCTATCTACGCCGACGAGAGCCGTGCTCATGCTGTAGCGGTAGTAAATGGAAGCTTCAAGAAGGGTGTCTTGTCGCGCATAGTATTGTTTCTCCGACAGCTTCAATACTTAACCCGCTCGCTTTCCCTGTCGTTCACCTTCACCGGTCTGTGATGTAACGTTACAATTGACACCAACTTCTCCTCTTGTTGCCTGAGAATCGACCCAATTCGTGCAAGGGCAAGCGCCTGCCAGTCATTGCGCCAGATTATCAAATGCAGAATTAATTGCACTTTTTGAAGCCACCGCTGATGGCTGTAATATATGCTATAACTTTGACAATGTCGAAGCTGTTACGGTAAGTGACATAAAAATAAGAGGGAGAATGTCACAAATGCCCTTGGAGCACCTAGAGGGTGTCCCTCTCGCTTGACAACGCACTACATTGCTGAAGTTTCAGTAATGACAGAGCTGCCATGTATATCATCGGTGACGTTAAGGTGTTCAGGGTTCTCTAGAGCTGGTGATATACAAGAAACTCTGCGAGCGGTCCTTTGTTCGATAGTCACCAGTAATGATTATACTCCAAGTTCGCCGCTTCTTTGCTTGATGTGGAACCTTGAGACAGCCGTGGCATACCAGCGCTGGAGGATGAATCGACAGGTTTAATGGAGGTGCGACAAACATATGGACTAATGGCAATTATACTGTTAAGGGGACCTATAACAAGCGATTAGCTGCATCCAGTCTCGCGGCATTGTGTGAAGTACTTACACCCTATTAACGAACACCAAGGATGATGAAGCATTGACTAGTTATAACAAACCACGACTAAGAGGTGGCCAATAGACTAGGTAGAGAAGAGGCGTACGGCAAGGTCGCTGCATGTGCTAAGATTATCGAAGATTATTCTCACAAGCTTTAGCTAGACGGGGCAACTGCTCTTCGCACTCGGCATACCCATCGGTATCGGTATCCTCGATAACGTAATAAGAAAAGCCAATACCATGTGCAAAACGGAGCTGGTCTCGTCGGTGGGTTCTTGTCTCCCATTATGTGCAGCTTCTCTAGAGCCATCCTCAATACTAGACCACAGAGCGCGCATGTAATCTCGAAAGCCTAACAAATATAGTATTATGTTCCCCAATATCCAGTAGTCAAGTATATTATATAGTAAATTCCTATTCTCCAAGGGTGGTGGATGTCGTGAAGTAAAGAAGCGACAATATAGGATATGGTTGAAGGACTTTCATCCACGACCTGTGCGCTAGCACCAGTCAGGCTAGGTTGTTTTGATAATCTATCATCGGCCCTCCACCGACTTCCCACCCGACGTCCCCTTAGCAACAGGGATCCTACTGCGATACAAGTGCTGCCCAGTATTGAGATTCACCGCACGGCGTGCGATTCATCTCCTAGGTTGCGTCATCATCAACGAGCTGCCTACTCGGACGAAACGTGGATGGACCTGAGGTGATATCAAAGGGAAGTGCATGCAGAACCACCGTCAAAAGCGGCCCAGACCCATTTGTAAATATTCAGTTGTTCACCTATATTGCTCTGCCGTCGTATTGCTCACAGTTGCTACAAACTGGTTGATCTCCTCATTGAATCTCTCTGGCTCTTCCCAGAATAACCAATGGCCACTCTCAAAAACAGACCATCTGGGTTCATGTCCATCACCTCTAGCTTTTTGCCCCTTATCTACTCGTCTGACAGTCTCCTTCATCCCATCCAGCGGAAAACAGCCCGTCCTTCTTCCGGCCATGACCATTACAGGTGCTTTTATCAGCTCGCAGGCCTCCCTATGATCGTACCTTGTGTGATCAGCTAGGAGCCTAGCTAACCATATAGTGTCGCATCTTCGACTTTGACTTGTAAAGAACAGCTCATCCCCGCTCTTGCGCTCTTCACTTGCACCATCTCCCGGCAGCGGCTTGTAACGGTAGCCTAAACAATCCGCCACAAGCCCTTTGAACGCATCTTCCGGATTCCGTATCAACGCCTGCTGTGCACCCAGCATTGATTTCTCGTCAAAGCATCCACGGTGGGCTTTAGACTCGTCCCAAGAATCAAAGGTAGAGCGATCCTGCAGGGGTGCCTGGTCGACAAAGACCATGCCTGCAAAGTCATCGTCGCTGAATAGCTCGACATAGGTCCACAGGATCGCAGCGCCAATAGAACAACCCACAGGGACTATCTTTACACCCGGAACGGCATTCTTCAAATGCGAAATGAGTGCTTTCAGGTCTGCGGCTAGCCGGGCGACATGGTATCCACCTGTTGGACGGCCAGAGTCGCCGTGCCCACGAAGATCGATGCCAATCACCCAGGAGTGCTTCGATAGCTGGTCGTAGTTGCGCTGAAAGTATAAGGACGAACCCGAAAATCCATGTATAAGAAGCGTAAGGTTACTGTAATCCTTCTCGGCAGGCGCACAGTTAATTGGTTGCGAGGTTTGAAAAGCGAGTCTGCAGCCGTCGTCCGCAGTTATATGGGAATACTCCATTATATCGACGATATTTAAGTAGGTTGAGGGAAAGTAAAGAGGCACATAGAACGCGAGATAGAGGTTTAAAATCTAGCTTAGCTATGATATAATTGCTTACCCCACTTACTCTAAACTATCTTATAGGTAAATAAAAGTAGAAGGGGTAGTATAGTAGATATATATATAGAAGTCTTAAAATATTAATACCTTTAAAGGTAATTATTATATTTATAAATAATTAGTTTAATTCTAATTCCCTTTATTAGCCTAGATTCTAATCTAGGCCTATAGAATTATATAATATATATATTATATACAATCACTATAAGGGTGGGTAAATTAATAAAGGGGTAGATAATATAAGGCGTCGCGCTTTACTAATATATAAAGGGACTAAAAAGCGGCTAAGGCGCGCCTAGTATCTATATATAGGCTAACCTATATATATAATATATCTATAATAAAAAATACCTTTATATCCTTTTTTAATAATTATTTACTTACTTATTTTTAGATTTTTATTTATATAATTTAGACCTTTTTTTATATATTTTTATACTTTTTTAATTATTAATATATATATTTTTATTAGAATTCTAGTATAAGTAATATAGTTTTAACTTTAGAGGTAGGTAAAGGATATAGTATTAGATAAATAAATTACTACTAGATTTCTCTATTAGTATTTATAGCTATATATCCTTTACTATTATATAACTTCTCTAGCTAGATATAAAGTACTTCTAGTTATAATATTATTCTCCCTTAAGGGGTACTCTTATTCTAAAAGTATTAAATTTTATTAATAATATACTCTATAGGTCTATTAGAATTTAGTAGAACTAAGTAGGATTATATACTATATATAATTATTATAAGGGTAGGTAAATTAATAAAATAAGGGGAATAATACCCTTTTTAGTTAGCCTGTATATAAATACTAGGCGCGCCTTAGCTACTTTTTTAGTCCCCCTTTATTTATATATTAGTAAAGTATAACGTGCCTTTTTATCCCCCCTATTTTATTAAGTTACCCTACCTTATAGTAAATCTCTATAATATAAGGGGGATAAAAAGGTATATTATACTTTACTAATATATAAATAAAGGGGGACTAAAAAAATAGCTAAGACTTACTTAGTATTTATATATAGGCTAACTAAAAAGAATATAATATTAATCTAGTTAAAATAGACTTAGTATATACCTACTAATATATAAGAAATCTAATAATAAAGAATTAATAAGGTATTAAAAAGAATAATTCTTATTAAAATTAAAAATAAAATATATATAAATAGATACTACTACTTATATTACTTTCTCCTATTCTATACTCTTTTAGTTATTAATAATTATATAAAAAGAGAAAAGAATATAAATAAAATATTTATTTTTAATATACTATAAATTCTATTTAATAATATAGTATAATACTTATAGTTCTAAACTTACTAATATATTATCTATACCTTAGGATTAATCTAACTATATTATAGATAATTACTATAAGGTAGGATAAATCTATAAAGTAAAGGGGATAATAAGGTATTATATATTACTAATAGGTAGGAACTAAAAAAGTAACTAAGGCACGTTTAATATCTATATATAGGCTAACTAAAAAGGGGGTAGTATTAAGCTAGCTAAAATAGGCTTAGTATATACCTACTAATATATAAGTAATCTAATAATAGAGAGTTAATAAGGTATTAAATAATCTAACTAATAAGCCTATATAGGTAGTAATATACCTATTCCCTATTATCTATCTAGGAATACTAATAACTAATATTTATAATAAAATAGAGAAGTATAGTAAAGATATTTAAATAATTATAGTAATAATAGATAATAATTATAATATCTAGAAAGTTAAAAGCTAACTAAAATCTAAATCTAAAATATATATAAGTATAAAAAAAATATTTAAACTATATAAGCTAGATTAGCTAGTAATATAATACTTATATTAGTTTATATATAGATACTAGGTATACCTTAGCTACTTTTTTAGTCTCTTTATATATTAGTAAAGTATAACGCTTTATATTATCTACCCCTTTATTAATTTACCTACCCTTATAGTAATTATATATAATATATAATACTTATTATCTCCTAGCTATAGATATATACTATATTAATAGGAGATATAGGGTATATAAAATTACTATAATAATAAGAAAAAAATTAAAGAGAATAAAAAGTTTATAATAGAAATAATAAATAATAAAATAAGTATTTACTAGATATAGGAAATTCTATATAGTATAGTAGTATAAATATAGATAATAGTAATAGTAATAATAAAGGAGTTCTAAATTCTATTCTAAGTTTTAAGTATAAAGCCTATAGGATAATATATAAAGAATAAAAAATAAAAGATAAAGAATAGAAATAAAAATAGTAACTATATATATATTATATATATTATATATAATTATTATAAGGGCGGGTAAATTAATAAAGGGGTAGATAATATAAGGTATCACGCTTTACTAATATATAAAGGGACTAAAAAGGTAGCTAAGGTATATCTAGTATCTACTATATATAATTAATATTTAATAATAGTAATAGGGGTATATAGTATTTAATTATAAAATACTAAGTATAGGAGCTTAGTATTATATTAGTAGTAGAATAAAATAATAAAAATTATAATATAGTTAACTAGTATTTAGCTATAATTAGTAGCTTTTAATAGATTTTTATAACTAGTCCTTTTTAGTTAGTCTATATATAGACGCTAGGTACGCCTTAGTTACTTTTTTAGTCCCTTTATATATTAGTAAATCGTAACGCCTTATATTATCTATCCCTTTATTAATTTACCTACCCTTATAGTAATTATATATAATATATATATATATAATAACTAGTTCTAGAAAAAGATAGTAATTAAATAAACTTAACTTAGTAAAGTAAAAATTCTAAATAAATAAATAAAAAAGTAACTAACTAATACTAGTTAAAAAAAGTAGAACTACTTAGGTATAAATAGACTTAGACTTAATTATATAATTATATAATATTAATAAATAGTAATATATTTATTTTATATTTAAGCTATTAAAGTTATAATTAGTTTTTATTTATACCTTTTACTTAGTATATATATAGGCCCGCGCTAATAGACTATATAATATAATAAGTTATAGGTCTTAGTATAACTATTCTATTAGAAATATTATAGTATAAGTATTAGTTAGTAGTATAGGGTTAGGGGAATACTAGGCCTAATAGGCTATTATAGAAAGGGAGCTTAGTAGAGATAAAAAAGATAGATAATATTATTAAATTTACTATAAATAATAATAAATTACTATAAACTATAGATAAAGATAGGTTAGTTATATATTATATAATTATATAAATTATAGTTATTTATTATTATTCTAAATCTAGCTAAAATATATCCTTAAATAGTACCTTAGTATTCTATACTAGGCCTAATAGTATAAAATATTCTAGTCTCTTCTTTTATACTTACTACCTATTACTACTAGTAGTTATTATAACTTACTATAATAGTAAATATACTATACTATAGATAATAATATATATATATAATCTAATATACCTTCTTAGCTTAATACTCCCTAGCTATTTAAGTTAAATTATAAATAATAATTTAGAGTTTTAGCTACTTTTTTAGTCCCTCTTTATTTATATATTAGTAAAAGTATAACGTGTTTTTTTATTTCCTCTACTTTATTAAGTTACCCTACCTTATAGTAAATCTCTATAATATATAATTTAGAATATTTAGTAAAAGTAGTTTTAAATTTCTTTAAATAGTATAGTACTTATTACCTCTTAATTTTCTATATTAATTAATCTAAGCTAGTTAAGGAAATTTAACTATTTATTTACTAGTAATACCTTTATAAGTCTATTAATAATTATTTTAGCTAACTTAATATATTTAATAGTAATTATTTCTATAGAGACTTTTTATTATAGCTAGTAATTATAGATATTAATATATTAGAGCTTAGTTTAGAGTTTTAATACTTTCTAAGTTATTAAGTAAATTATTTATTAATTATTATATTATATTATAATTATAGAGCTAAGTAATATAATTCTAAGCTCCTTTAATAATCTTAAAATATAGATAGCTTCCTTAGCTATTTATAATAGAGTAAGTAGTTCTATTTCTATTATAAAGGTAGTAATAATATTTTATTTATTTACCCTCTATACTATAAGGCTATTAAATAACTTAATTATATAGCCCTATAAGCTTTTCCTATTAATTATATTATTAGTAAATAAGGTATTACTAGTAATCTAGAGGTATAATCTATCTCTAAGCTATAGACCCTTATATTTAGTAGCTAAGAGGTATAATAATATTCTATTAGTAGTATTTTAATATACTTAGCCTAGGTTTAATAGAAACTAGGCTAGCTATAATATAGTAAAAGTAATATCTAGTTATATTATAACTACTATAAATAGTAGTAATCTAATCTTTTATTAATACTTATTAATTTCTAATAGTAAGGCTAGACCTTTTTAAAATTTAAGCTCTATACTAGCTATAGGTATATTATAGTAGTAATTAGTTTTATTTATTAGTTATTAAATTTTCTTAATATATAAGGTTTATAATAATTATATAAGTTATTAGTTTTATTTTTAAATAACCTCTATACTAAAAAACTATTATAGGTTATTTCCTTTAGTTATAGTATATTTTTATTTAAGTAGCTCTACTACTTTAGTTACTACTACCTCCCTTATTTAGTAATAAGTAATAATAATATTATCTATATAAAAGAAGATAATAATACTATTTTTAATTATATATATTATATATAATTACTATAAGGGTGGGTAAATTAATAAAGTAAGGGGGATAAAAAGGCACGTTATACTTTACTAATATATAAATAAAGGGAAACTAAAAAAGTAATTAAAACTTACTTCTTAATTATATAGTATAGTTTATATAGAATTATAGTAAAATCTATACTTTTAAATATTATTATAAATTCTTTCTATTATAGCTTAAATAATATTTAGAGTCTATAAAGGGCCTTCTATAGTTTAAAAGTTATATCTCTCTTTTAGTATTCTATAGATATCCTTATATAGACTTCTTAATTAAATGTTATATATATATAAACGTGTTAGTTATATTATATTATTTTAGTTTAAGGTTATATCTAGTAGCTATTACTATAAGTATATAGAATAATTAATTAGCTAAAATTACTATATAGGTATTTTATAAAGTAATATCCTTTTACTAGTCTTTTTATATAACTAGTTAAGTCTTATACTTTAAAAATTAATAGTATTTATTAAGTTTATAGATATATATCTATATATAATTAAAAATTTAGTAATTTACTTATTTAATTAGTCTCTATTATACTTTTATCTATAAGTTTATTTATTAATAGCTAATAAGGTATTTATATTTAACTTTTTAAAATAATTCCCCTATTAGGTAATCCTTAAATTTAGTTTAGATTATTAGTAGTAGTAGTAGTAGCTAGCTTTAATATAGCTTTAGTCTTTTTATAAATATCTATTTTACTTATATTTTATTAAGATTATAGCCTTTATATACGCCTTTATACCCTACTAGGGTACCTACTATAAATATAGCTATCTAGAGTATAATTTTTATACTAGCTACTATTTACTACTATATATAGTTATCTATTATTTATACTTTTAGTAATAGTATATTCTATATTATAAGTTATACTATTAGTATAGCTAGTAGTAATATTATTAGTAGTAATAGATAGGTATTATTATACTTTCTTTTTAGTAACTCTTCTAATATCTTTTATTATTATAAGTTATTATAACTTATTATAACTAATTTATTTTTATAAAATAAAGTTATTTCTAGTTTAGTTATTAGAATAGATAGTTTTTCTATAGTTTTAACCTATAATATAATCTCTTTTAAAGTACTATATATAAAGTTATTTATAAGCTTTTTCTATATTCTATTAAATACTATATCTTTATTAAATATAATATTATAGATACTAATTACTTTTAATAGTAATAGAATCTATATACGCTAGATATTTATTAATTAGTATTCTATAAAATATTTAATCTATATCTTTATATTAAGTCTTTATAATTTATTCTTTTTATATTATATATTATTAGTTATAGTAAAGGCTTTACTTCTATATACTTTAAAGTATATTAGATTTAATTTCTAAGACTAAGTTACTATTCTATTAATAAGGGTAACTATTATAAGGAATACCTTATATAATAAGTATTAGTAATTTTTATAATTTAGTATTTAATTATATAGATATACTATAGCTATAGTAATTTTAGACTATATTTTCTATAGAAGATTTATATTAAGTTATATTATATAGGCTTTTTTTTTATTATACCCTTTAAGTATTTAGCTCCTCTATTTTATACTTATATATCTAGTACTAAGGGCTTAATTTTAATACCTTAGCTTATATACTAGTATTTAATATCTACTTTTACTATAAAGATCTTATTATCTAATTTAATAATTTTAACTATTATACTAAACTATATTTTTATAAATAATATAAAGCTATTAAGTACCTTAATAATAGTTTTTACTAGATAGTTATCTCTAAAGTAGAAGTTCTATATATAGCTAGAATATTAATTAGTAATTAATATTTAGCTTTTATCTTTAGTAGAGCTATTAGGTTTAAAGTTATAAAAGTTAATTATAATATACTTACTAGGTCCTTAATTATTTAGTTAAGGTATATATCTAATTTATTATTTTAATTTAACTTATTTATAGATATTATATTTTACTATAGGAATACCTTTAATATATACCCCCTTAGCTTACTATACTAGGTACTTAAGTATATTTAGTCCTAGGTAACCTAGTTATTTATACTATATAGCGATATTTATAGTTTTTACTTTATACTTTATATATATTATTACCTTATATATAGTATATACTATACTTTATATAGTAGTATAAATATTATTAGTAAATCTATACTCTAGTACCTATTAACTATATAACTTTTATAATTCTATTATAATAGTATTATTAGCCTATTTTAATACTATAGATTCTAATTTAGTATTCTATATATTATATACGATTACTATAAGGACGGGTAAATTAATAAAGAAATAAATAATATAAGGTATTATACTTTACTAATATATAAAGGGACTAAAAAAGTGGCTAAGATATACCTTAGTATTCTACTATAGTCCTTAATATCTAAGTAGTTAAAAGAATACTAGATTATAGAATAGGTTAGAATAGTAAGCTATATTATTAAGCCTAATTATACTATTTCCCTAGTAATTTTATAATTTAAGATAAATACTTTTATATCCTTATATCTAGACCTATATATTATTTATCTATATAAAGTCTCTTAGTATTAGTAGTTAGAGTAAAATAAATTAATTAATATTATTAAAAATATAATATATAGTATCTAAGTTAAGAATTAATAAGGTTTATAGTAGATATATATAATAGTTAGATTAAAAAATTACTTAAAAACTTATAGAAATTATAGTAATTTTCTATCCCTCTAGTTACTTATTACTAGTCTCTAATATTTAGGTAGGTATTAGTATATAGAATAGCTTAATCTTTAGTATTTAGAAATAATATCGCCTTAGCCACTTTTTTAATTCCTATATATTAGTAAAGTATAATATTTTATTATCCCCTTTACTTTATAAATTTATCCTATCTTATAGTAATTATCTATAATATATAGAAATAATATTATAAGTGGTTTCCTATATACCTAACTAAGGTCTATACCTTAAGGATTATTTAAGGAATAAAATATAATAGAGGCTATATAAAAAAATAGGTAAATATTTTATATTATAATAATATATAATATAATAATATTAAGAGAAGACTAAGTATTTATATAAATATAAAATACTTTAATTTAAATATAAAAGTAAACTATTTCTAAATAATATTTTAAGTTAACTATAAAAAATAGAAACTATATAAAGATCCTCCTAAATTATATACTAGTTATTTTAATTCTTACTATTCTAGAATCCCCTAGTCTACTTCTATAAATTCTATTCTTTTAGTAGAAATATCTACTCTATTTCTACTAAAACCTAGTACTTTTAGAATCTTATACTTTTAGTAGAATTATAGTTATATAACTTATAATATAAATAGCCCTACTAGCTTATATATAAGTATCTATTAGCTTTATCCCTATTATTAATATTTTATATATAATTTTTTTTTTTTCTAGTCTAGGTTTATTATAATTATAATATTATCCCCCCCTTTAGGGTTATTATTTTAATACCCTATTATTACCTTATATTATATATAATTACTATAAGGGCGGGTAAATTAATAAAGGGATAGATAATATAAGGTAATTATTACTTTATTACCTATTATTATAGTATAGTTTAGGGGTATAAAGGTTTATTCTTCTATATTTTTAAATATAGTATTATATCCTTTTTTAGATTTTCTAAACTTCCCTAACTATATATAAGATACTAAAATAATTATTAACTTATTATTATTATAGTTTAGTAATACTAATAAAGTATACTTATTATATAGAAAAGAGGGTTATAAAGTATTTTATAAATATTTAAATTAAAAAGTATACTATATATATTACTATTTATATAAAGTATAGTATTTAGATTTTTAAAAAAGAGTAGAAATATATTTAATCTAAAAAATATAAAAAGTATTTTACTCTTTTTTATATTAAGGCTAAGATTATTTATCTAAGAATAGAGATTATAGAGATAGAAAAGTAGAAATAATTATTTATAGCTTATAATATTTATATACTTAGTATACTAGATTATCTAGAAGAGGGGGTTTTAAAGAGTATAGATACTAGTACTACTTCTATATTATTATTATATAAACCCTTAACTAATCTAGACTAATTATAAACTAATTCTTCTATTATTAATTCTTTTACTTTTTCTAACTTCTTTTCTAATTTTAAACTAGTATCCTTATTAACTAACCCCTTTAGGGTTAATTTTTTACTATTAACTAGTAGAAGTTCTTTAGTAATTTTTTATAATTTATTAGATTTTCTTTTAGTTTTTAAATATTATACTATTTTATCTATTCTTTCTACTTAACTAGATATTTTTACTAACCTTTAACTATTTATAAGTTCTTAATTACTTTAACCTTATACTTATTATTTTCTAACTCTAGTTAGGTTTTAATTAAAGTATTTAGAGGTACTAGTTCTAAAAGTAATTTATAAAAGGTAGAATATATTTTTATATTTATTAGTAGAAGTAGTTTAGTTATAACTAGTCCCTTTATTTCTTAAATTTTAAAAGGTTTTATTTAAAAGTAATTTAGTTTCTTACTTAGTTATTTTATTTTTAGATTTTTTTATAATAGGAAAACTTTATTCCTTTTCTTAAGGGTTAGTTTTTTAATTCTTTACTTATTTATATTTTTAAATACTATAAGGACTCTATAAGTAATTCTTTTTTATAAGATTATATAAAGTCCCTTTATTTTCTAAGCTTTATTTTAGGCTCTAATAGAAATATTTTTTATATTTCTTAGATTTTAATAAGTAACTAGCTTATATCTATAGTTTATATAGTAGGGTAAGTATTTTATTATACTTAACCTTAAACTATTATATACTAACTATATAGTTAATAGAAGTTCTACCTAATTATTCTATTACTTATTAATATAGAACCTTAGATACTACTTAAGTATTTAATTTATATATTCTATTTATCTATCTATTTTAGAGTAGAAGCTTATTAATAGCTTTTAGTTTATTTCTAGAGCTATAGTAAAGATTTTCTAATATTTTAAAGTAAAGAGCTTATCTCTATTTATAATAAATTCTTTTAATAGTCTATACTTAAAGAATAGTATATTATTAACCTTATAGACTAAGTTTTCTATTATTATAGATTTTTTTATAGGCCTAAACTTAGCTATCTTTATAAGTTTATATACTATTACTATAATAGTATTATATATATACTTTATACCTAGCTATAGTAATTTTAGAAATTTTATAATAAAATCTATTATTATACTTTACTATTTTTTTAAATATACTTATTTTTAAGCTATTAGCTAGGGGAAATACCTTTTTATTAATATTATTATTTATATTTAATAACTTAATCTTTTTATTATTATTTCCCTTCTAATACTTTACTATAGTTATTTTACTATAGGTAGTAGTTATAAAAGTTTATAAGGCTTATATATCTTAGGCTTATTTTTATAGTAGACTAAATAGTTACTTATCTTCTATATTACTAGCTACTTAAGCTTAGGGATAGTATATTTATTTATAATATAATATATTATTTTTTTAATATTTAAATATCCTTATTTTTAGAATTTATATAGTCTTCTAATTAGAATAGGTATATATCTATTATTAATAATAATCTACTATTAGTAGTCTTATCTAGTTTTATTAAAACTATACTTAAAGAGGTTATATTTTTTATTCTAGCCTTAATTAAATTTTTAGTAGTTTTAGAAGTTTTATATTTCTAGTTTTATATACTTTAGACTAGCTATTTATACTCTAATCTTTAACTAGTTATACTTAAATATACTATCTTCGCGTTTATATAGTATTATATTATATAGCTTAACCTTATTCTTAGTTAAGTCTAATTATCTATTTAAAGTATCTATTATACTATTAAAAGTTCTAAATTAATAGTAAATTATAAAATTAAAGTTTACTAAAAATTCTATTTTTTATATCTATTATCTATTAAGCTTCTTAGTTAATATAAAGCTAGTAAGGTTCTAGTAGTCTATTTATATTTTTATTTTAAAATAGGCTTCTATAAGCTATACTTTCTATTATTTAAAAGTATTTATTATTACTAGTAGTTCCTTATTATAAATATTATAGTTAAGTTCTACTCCTAAGAATTTCTAAAAATAGTAGAATACTAGTCTCTATTTTCTATTTTTATTTAGTTATAAAAGAATTATTTCTAATATATAATTAAATATATTTATTTTAACCCTTACTAGTTTTTATAGGTTAAATATCTATAGAAGTAGGGCTATTAGAAATATTATCTATAATTTTCTAAATACCTCTAATAGTTTCCTTTAAATTAGTTATATAACTTTATTATTACTTTTCTTTATAAGATTTATTAGTAGTATAGTAGTTTTAAAATAGTCCTTTATAAACTTCTAATAGAAGTTAGTAAACTCTAAAAAAAACTAAATATTTTTTACTAACTTAGAAACTAGTTATTTTTATATAGTAGTAACCTTTTTTAGATCTATTAATATATCTTTCCTTAAAATAATAAATTTTAGATACTCTATTTTAGTAATATAAAACTTATAGTTATCTAAATAGAGAAGTAACTAATATTTTTTTATTTTTTTAAATATTTTTTTTATATATTTAATATATTCCTCTAGTATTCTAGTAGAGTAAATAAGTATATTATTAAGGTATACTATATAGAATACGTCTAAGTATTTATATAGTACTTTATTAATAACTACCTAAAATATTATAGGTGCGTTTATTAATCTAAATAGTATAATCTAGTATTTATAGAGACTATACTTAGTTCTAAATACTATACTTTTTAGTAATTTATATATAGTAATATCTATTATATATATTAAATTTTATAAACTACTTAGCTTCTTAGAGTTAATTTATATACTCTATAATTAAGGGTAATAGATACTAATTCTTAATTATAGTATTATTTAGTTATTTATAATTTATATAGAGCTATAGTTTACTATTCTTTTTAGGTACTTATATTATAGATAATTACTATAAGGTAGGGTAAATCTATAAAGTAAGGAGGATAATAAGGTATTATACTTTACTAATATATAGAAACTAAAAAAGTGGCTAAAGTATATTTAGTATTTATATATAGACTAATTAAAAAGGGGGTAGTACTAAACTAACTAAAATAGACTTAGTATATACCTACTAATATATAAAAAATCTAACTAGATATTTATAGAATTAGAAAGGCTATAGAATTATAATTTTTTTAAATATATTTTTATTCTAGGTTTTTTTATAAGTACTTCTATACTTCTTTTTCCTAGTCTACTAATATTAGTTTTAACTATTCTAGTTATAGTTTTATACCCTTTTCTAGAGGTATTTTATAATTTTATTTTTAGTAATTTAGTAGTTTCTCTTTTTTAATTTCTTTAAAAAATTCTATATACTTCTTATATTCTAGTAGAATTATAAATAGTTTCTCTATAATCTATAGATCTAAGTATTATATCTAGATAATTTATATTTATCTTAGATTTTTTTTAAAATTCTAATAATTTTAGTAGCTAAAATCTCCTTAGTCTATTATTATATAGCCTATTTAGTTAAAATATCTAGGGCCTTTAGTTTTACTTTCTATAAGTACCTTATACTAGTAATTTATAATATTAATCCTTAGCTATATATTATTTAATTTTTCTAGTTAATATCTAGGTTATTCTCTAATAATTAGTTATAGCCTATAATAGTTTCTAGACTTTCTATATCTATTATAGTAAAACTATATTAACTCTTAAATTCTTTAATACCTATTAGTAATAATAGTATTTTAAAATATAATTAGTCTTTACTATATTTTTAGAAAAATATCCTATCTATTATTTCTAATTAAACTAGCTCTATTTTATTATAATATAGTAAGTTATATTTCTCTACTATTCTAGATACGATTAGATATCTAGTAGTACTAGAATCTATTAGTATATTTATTTAAAATCTTCTAATTATAACCTATTTTTCTATATAAAGTTCTATAGTCCTACTATCTTTACTTATTATTTAAGTCTTTAGAATACTATTATTAGCTTAGCTTATTACTTAGTAGTATTCTAGTTTTTTAACTTAATTTAAATTTTATTATAGACTTCTATATATATATATTCTTTATATAGTATAGTAGGGTAATAGAAAGAAAACGTATACTTCTTTTTAAGAAATTTTAAGACTTAATATCTCTACGAATATTATTACTAGACCTAAAATTAGAAACTTATTAGAAAGGAGGTAGCTAGGTCTATAATTTAAATATTTTATACCTTTTATAGACTAGCGTTATAAAGGTATAAAATAAAGATAAAGCTATAATCTTTTATTCTCTAAAAGTAAAGTGTTAATACTTTTTAACTAGTATACTAAGAAATCTAAAAATAGTACTATATATAGTACTTTATAAAGTATTAATTATATAATTTTTTTAGATTAGGTTTCTTTTTAAAATTCTATTTAATTTAGTATTTTACTAAAAATAGATCTTCTTACCTATCTAGTCCTAAAAGACCTAGTATCTTTTTTTAATATTTATATCCTTTTATTTCCTAGTAAAATTAATCTAAAATTAAATAAAAATTTATTATATTTATATTTAAACTAAAATAAAAAAACTAGTAAAATACTATATATTAAATATAGGGTTTATAGTTTTACTTTTTTATTAAGATAATAAGGTATAATTTATAGTATATAGAATTAAAGAAAGTATTTCTATATCTATTTTAGTTATAAAGATATATAAAATTAAGTATTTAGATATTTTATTACCTTTTTCTTTATAAATATATTTCTACTATATTAATATAATATTTTTTCTTATATTCTTTCTATTATAGGGTATAGCTTTTCTATACTTTTTTAGTCCCTTCGTGTATTAGTTAAGTGCGATACCTTATATTATCCACCCTTTTATTAATTTACCCGCCTTTATAGTAATTATATATAATATAGCTTTTCTATAAAAAATTTAGTTTCTTACTATTAATTATCTTTAAAATACCTAAAATTATATCTATAAATAAAAATATTACTCTAGAATTTTAAAACTAGTATAACTTTATAATTAGGTAAGAAATATAATTTAATTTTTTTTCTATAGTTTAATCTAA